>CM049819.1:45846880-45876880 GCA_027422435.1 Schizopygopsis pylzovi | reverse complement strand
AAACAGTGCGAGTCTAATTAGAGTTAAGCCAGTTGCCGTGGTAGCCAAGGCTCACATAGTCGTAGGCCACTATTGTTAAGCCGGTCGGCGTGGTAGCCAAGCAGCACATAGTCATAGGCCACTATTGTTAAGCTGGTTTGGCATGGTAGCCAAGGCTCATATAGTCGTAGGCCACTATTGTTAAGCCGGTTGGCGTAGTAGCCAACGCTCATATAGTCGTAGGCCACTATTGTTAAGCTGGTCGGCGTGGTAGCCAAGGCTCCTATAGTCGTAGGCCACTATTGTTAAGCCGGTCGGCGTGGTAGCCAAGGCTCACATTGTTATAGGCCACTATTGTTAAGCCGGTCGGCGTGGTAGCCAAGACTCATATAGTCATAGGCCACTATTGTTAAGCTGGTCGGCGTGGTAGCCAAGGCTCCTATAGTCGTAGGCCACTATTGTTAAGCCGGTCGGCGTGGTAGCCAAGACTCATATAGTCGTAGGCCACTATCGTTAAGCTGATCGGCGTGGTAGCCAAGGCTCATATAGTCGTAGGCCACTATTGTTAAGCCGGTCGGCGTGGTAGCCAAGGCTCATATAGTCGTAGGCCACTATCGTTAAGCTGGTCGGCATGGTAGCCAAGACTCACATAGTCATAGGCCACTATTGTTAAGCAGGTTTGACGTGGAAGCCAAGGCTCACATAGTCGTAGGCCACTATTGTCAAGCAGGTTTGACGTGGTAGCCAAGGGTCACATAGTCATAGGCCACTATTGTTAAGCTGGTCGGCGTGGTAGCCAAGGCTCACATAGTCGTAGGCCACTATTGTTAAGCCGGTCGGCGTGGTAGCCAAGGCTCACATAGTCATAGGCCACTATTGTTAAGCCGGTCGGCGTGGTAGCCAAGGCTCATATAGTCGTAGGCCACTATTGTTAAGCCGGTCGGCGTAGTAGCCAAGGCTCATATAGTCGTAGGCCACTATTGTTAAGCCGGTCGGCGTGGTAGCCAAGGCTCATATAGTCGTAGGCCACTATTGTTAAGCTGGTCGGCGTGGTAGCCAAGGCTCCTATAGTCGTAGGCCACTATTGTTAAGCCGGTCGGCGTGGTAGCCAAGACTCATATAGTCGTAGGCCACTATCGTTAAGCTGATCGGCGTGGTAGCCAAGGCTCATATAGTCGCAGGCCATTATTGTTAAGCCGGTCGGCGTGGTAGCCAAGCCTCACATAGTCATAGGTCACTATTGTTAAGCCGGTTTGGCATGGTAGCCAAGGCTCACATAGTCGTAGGCCACTATTGTTAAGCCGGTCGGCGTAGTAGCCAAGGCTCATATAGTCATAGGCCACTATTGTTAAGCTGGTCGGCGTGGTAGCCAAGGCTCACATTGTTATAGGCCACTATTGTTAAGCCGGTCGGCGTGGTAGCCAAGACTCATATAGTCGTAGGCCACTATTGTTAAGCTGGTCGGCGTGGTAGCCAAGGCTCCTATAGTCGTAGGCCACTATTGTTAAGCCGGTCGGCGTGGTAGCCAAGACTCATATAGTCGTAGGCCACTATTGTTAAGCCGGTCGGCGTGGTAGCCAAGGCTCATATAGTCGTAGGCCACTATCGTTAAGCTGGTCGGCATGGTAGCCAAGGCTCACATAGTCGTAGGCCACTATTGTTAAGCTGGTCGGCGTGGTAGCCAAGGCTCACATAGTCGTAGGCCACTATTGTTAAGCAGGTTTGACGTGGTAGCCAAGGCTCACATAGTCGTAGGCCACTATTGTCAAGCAGGTTTGACGTGGTAGTCAAGGGTCATATAGTCGTAGGCCACTATCGTTAAGCTGGTCGGCATGGTAGCCAAGGCTCACATAGTCGTAGGCCACTATTGTTAAGCTGGTCGGCGTGGTAGCCAAGGCTCATATAGTCGTAGGTCACTATTGTTAAGCAGGTTTGACGTGGTAGCCAAGGCTCACATAGTCGTAGACCACTATTGTTAAGCCGGTCGGCGTGGTAGCCAAGGCTCATATAGTCGTAGGTCACTATTGTTAAACTGGTCGGCGTGGTAGCCAAGGCTCCTATAGTTGTAGGCCACTATTGTTAAGTCGGTCGGCGTGGTAGCCAAGGCTCACATTGTTATAGGCCACTATTGTTAAGCCGGTCGGCGTGGTAGCCAAGACTCATATAGTCGTAGGCCACTATTGTTAAGCTGGTCGGTGTGGTAGCCAAGGCTCACATAGTCGTAGGCCACTATTGTTAAGCTGGTCGGCGTGGTAGCCAAGGCTCATATAGTCGCAGGCCGTTATTGTTAAGCCGGTCGGCGTGGTAGCCAAGCCTCACATAGTCATAGGTCACTATTGTTAAGCCGGTTTGGCATGGTAGCCAAGGCTCACATAGTCGTAGGCCACTATTGTTAAGCCGGTCGGCGTAGTAGCCAAGGCTCATATAGTCATAGGCCACTATTGTTAAGCTGGTCGGCGTGGTAGCCAAGGCTCACATTGTTATAGGCCACTATTGTTAAGCCGGTCGGCGTGGTAGCCAAGACTCATATAGTCGTAGGCCACTATTGTTAAGCTGGTCGGCGTGGTAGCCAAGGCTCCTATAGTCGTAGGCCACTATTGTTAAGCCGGTCGGCGTGGTAGCCAAGACTCATATAGTCGTAGGCCACTATTGTTAAGCCGGTCGGCGTGGTAGCCAAGGCTCATATAGTCGTAGGCCACTATCGTTAAGCTGGTCGGCATGGTAGCCAAGGCTCACATAGTCGTAGGCCACTATTGTTAAGCTGGTCGGCGTGGTAACCAAGGCTCACATAGTCGTAGGCCACTATTGTTAAGCAGGTTTGACGTGGTAGCCAAGGCTCACATAGTCGTAGGCCACTATTGTCAAGCAGGTTTGACGTGGTAGCCAAGGGTCATATAGTCGTAGGCCACTATCGTTAAGCTGGTCGGCATGGTAGCCAAGGCTCACATAGTCGTAGGCCACTATTGTTAAGCTGGTCGGCGTGGTAGCCAAGGCTCATATAGTCGTAGGTCACTATTGTTAAGCAGGTTTGACGTGGTAGCCAAGGCTCACATAGTCGTAGACCACTATTGTTAAGTCGGTCGGCGTGGTAGCCAAGGCTCACATTGTTATAGGCCACTATTGTTAAGCCGGTCGGCGTGGTAGCCAAGACTCATATAGTCGTAGGCCACTATTGTTAAGCTGGTCGGTGTGGTAGCCAAGGCTCCTATAGTCGTAGGCTACTATTGTTAAGCCGGTCGGCGTGGTAGCCGAGGCTCACATTGTTATAGGCCACTATTGTTAAGCAGGTTTGACGTGGTAGCCAAGGCTCATATAGTCGTAGGCCACTATCGTTAAGCTGGTCGGCATGGTAGCCAAGACTCACATAGTCGTAGGCCACTATTGTTAAGCAGGTTTGACGTGGTAGCCAAGGCTCACATAGTCATAGGCCACTATTGTTAAGCTGGTCGGCGTGGTAGCCAAGGCTCACATAGTCGTAGGCCACTATTGTCTAGCAGGTTTGACGTGGTAGCCAAGGCTCACATAGTCGTAGGCCACTATGGTCTAGCAGGTTTGACGTGCAGGCAGTAATATTTCTATTACTAACCAAAAAATAAACTTCCAGCAGTATTTCTTACATGCTCACAGCAGCATGTTGTGGATGTATTGACAGTATCAGAGTAGCAGATCTATTCCACCAAGACCAAATACAATAACATTATCATGTATATTACCATGCCAACCCCTCTGAGAGTTGTCATGACATAAATACAGTATATTTTATAAATAAATAAATTATATTTTTAATAACGACATCTCTTTTTTTTAACAGAGAAGTGAACTGCGCCGACTCTCGCGAGAAGTGAATCAAACTGATGCTCTCCACGCTCCGTGTGATTGGCTGTTTGCTGTATGTGTCGCACTTTAAGGTGCACAAGCTCCAGAGAAACTCAGAGTTTGTTGATCTCGTATTGTGCTAAAGGCCACAGGTGTCAGGTGTTTATTTACCCGTGTAACGTGCACGCTCGCAGCTCTCTCCTCCGCTGAGGCACGTGCACAGCTCTACGGAGCGCAGGTAGATCCGTCCCCACGAGTCTCCGATGTCATAGTACTTCAGATGCAGCGGCTCGTAGCACTTCTCTATAAAACAAACCACAGAAGCGAACCCGAGCATCAGAACAAACCCTCCAGACTCTCCCAGCCACCAGAGCTCCACCGATATCAGATGACAGACAACATAAAGGACACAAAACCTTCACAGATCACAGGACATGTGATAGTGTTAAAAGAAGAGAGATTTCAAAACATGAAAGAGAGCGACGCATGAATGAGACCAACATGTGATGCTCTGCTACAAAAATGAAGCCTACAAATGTGAACAGATCAACACTACTATCATTCATTACTACTGTTAAACTATTGTCAATACTGCAGGCTATTCTATTCATATTACTAACCAAACAATTACTTCGATGGAACTATAATTCATTATTTCAGAATAAAAAAAAATACACAGATAGATGGATGGATGGATAGATATTTGGGCACTTAATTGCATGTTAATTGTAATTAGATGAAAATGTATTATATTTTAAATTAGTGCTGGTCAACGATTAATCACATCCAAAATAAAAGTTTTTGTTTATATAATATATGCTTGTGTACTATGTATATGTATACAGTATGTATATTTAAAGACACACACATATAGTATATGTTTTGAAAATATTTACATGCATATATTTATATTCATATAATTTATATTTATAAACAAACAATATTTGTCTTAAATATATACATGTGTGTGTATTTATATTTACATAATAAATATGCACAGTACACAGACACATATCTAAAAAAAAAATTTGGATGCGATTAATTGTTGACCAGCACTAATGTAAATTGATAATAAATACAATCAGCTGAACTTTAGAGTGTTTTTGACCCACTTAAGTAGGACTCACGTACATTTTTACAGTATATTTCATTTCATAATTACTTCTATTGTCTTTGAAATATGTTTAAAGTACTGCTGAATGTACTGACATTTATTATAGCCTAACATATACTTAATGTAATTTCTAGTGAAATCAATATAATTTAAATATGTTTACATTTAAATATATTATAAATATGTTTAATTAAATATTATACATAAAAATATTATATTGTGTAATAAGTTATGTATTTAGTACATAACATAAGATTTTGTTATGCAATTTAGAACATTCATAATACATTAACTGTAGTACATTTAAAATATATTAAATGTAATATCATAATTATAAATAGTAAGTGCATTTATTTGTCTCATTGGTGTTTAGCGCAGTTGTCGTTGCTAGGAAACACTTGTTTTGTTTACTGCGTGGAGACGTGCTGATATCGTGCTGGTCTCATTCTGTATCGTATCTTGTCAGTGTCTGCGCTTGCGTGGCCATTTGTTGTGGGAAAAATAAGGAAAGTGTGTCCAGCTGAATTCAGTTAGTATTTTTTTAGATGGATATAAAAAAGCGTAGTTTATTGCGTCAGAAGGCCTCCTCGTGTGCAGACCATCGACTCTACCATGTGACTCCACCGAGCAGTGACCGGCAAATTATATAAGTATCGCTTTTTACTTCTCCTCTCTCCTATGACTTGTTTCAGTTTTATAACCATTTCTTACTCTGTGTAAGAAAGTTGTTGTTTGTTAGCGTGTGTGCTTGGCTCTGTGTTATAGTTTAGGGTTACTGATAAACTACTGTCGTCTGATTTGCATGTGTTATCTATTTGAATTTTAGTTAGATTATATCTGGATTTATTATGTCTGTATAGGTCTTTTATTAAGTTTTATTTAATTTGAGTTATTTTAATACTTCAACAAACTAAATGGAAATGTAATCATATATATATATATATATATATATATATATACATACACATTTATTATATATATATATATATATATATATACATACACATTTATAATATATATATATATTAGGGATGGGTCACGATTATCGAATATTCGAATATTCTATTTTATTATAGAATATCGATTAGGTTGTGCGATTATTTTCTAAAGGTGTACCAGGGCTTGACAATAAAGACTGTCCGATGGCGTGAAGGACGTTCGGATTTGTCACTTGCCAGATCGGGCCACTGCAGGTGGTCACTAAATTGTATCATTTGCATGCGTTTTTAAGCCTTGTTTGTTTAAAAATGTAAGCGATTAAAAAGCATTTGGGCGCGAAAGACAACTCCTTTCAGTACATGCGCGAACTGCACTGTCGGCACTCGGGCGCGGCACACATACATACACACACTATGTGTGAGCACTAACCACGCCGGAGCACGGAATTTCTGATACGTGCAGCCTGATTGCGTGAACAATAGACCTGTTAAACAATATATTGTGAGAGGGCCGTTTGCTACAGCGTCCCAAACAACTCAAAATAATAAACCAAAGTTAACAAAACTTTGCACGAGAGTGCTTCTCCGTCGCCTTCACGTCCTGTTTCCCATTAATGAAGCCGTGACGAGCGCCCTGCATTCAAATTATTCGTTTTTTGCTGAAATAATAATATTCCACTGGTTGATATATTATATTTATATGCAAAATATTTGTGTTGTTTTTCGTGTTAAATGTGAAGAATTACAGGTTGGATGCCACACTTATTATTATTTTTTTGGCAGAGTAGGCTATACAGGTGTAATTTTAACTTTAACTTCAGGCAATGTAACATGATTTTATGATCGTAATTTTGACTTTATTCTTAAAATATTATGACGTTAATTATTTAGTTATTTATTTGAGAAAGATAAACTGATCAAACTTGCGCTGGCCGCTTGGTATTTAAAAAAAAATCAAACTTGAATTTAACAAACAAAGGATGTTCCAATCATATTTCTAAATTAAATTAATAAAGAAAGGAAACACAATAATGACCAATTTGCTATTAAAAACCAAAACTGAACTATTTAAATGGCTCAGCTAGAGAGAGAGAGAGAGAGAGAGAGAGAGACGGGCTCAGACTCAGGCGGGGAATTCTGAGAATATATTCTGCTCTATATTCCTTCCCTTGTTTCAATTCAAAGTTCACCGAACTAATTGTGAACAACACTCCTGTCTTCCCGAGCATGTGAACATGTTCATTTAATATATTTGTATCTATGAAATAGGTTATTGTTATGAAGACAGACGTTAAAATTAATGTTCACATAATAAGTGCCGTCATTCAGGCGGTTCACAATGTTTTAGCGTGTAATATGCTTTAAGAATGATATTCTGTTTAGCGCGCAATATGTTTTACGCTTAATATTCAATTGATGCATTAATCAGATTTAAGATTTTCTTTATATATAATATGAATGTTCATGTTCATTTTTAAAATAGAAATGTCACTAGCCTTATGAGCAGTTGATAATCGACGGAATGTTCTGTTAATAAATGCCGTCATTCGTTTATGTTATATTAATCTGTTTCAGCAATCATACTTTACAACCATTAATTCTTGGGTTAAGATAGACTATTCTCTAATTAACTAAATCAGTTTGTATCATAAGATTGAAAAGCCTGGATGGTCTCTCTCCCTCTAATGCTTCATGTGTGTGTACAGTAATGTGTGTGTGTGTGTGTATATGCGCTGCGCGGTGCGTGTGTGTCGCGTGGGTAGGGTGCATGCGCGGGAGGGGTGCGATTTTCGAATAGTAATCGAATAATACCCAGCGATTATGAATATGTAACATTTGCTTAAAATGCCATCCCTAATATATCATATATATATATATATATATATATACATACATTAGTGGTGGGCCGTTATCGGCGTTAACGTGCTGCGTTAACGTGAGACTCATATATCGGCGATAAAAAGAAATATCGCCGTTAATTAATTCTCAAAGTTGGGTTGGGAGCTGGTCTATACTACGTAAGCTATGATGACTATTACCCTGATATTTTAGCGCGGATGTATACCTAGCCGAATTGCACTGTAGGGGGCGAGATACGAGTCTTCGAACTGAGGCTCGCAGTCCGTGATGGACAGATTGTTAACGGCTGGTCTGTGTGGTAATACAATACGTAGCAGTGACATCATAACCAGAGGCGATTCTAGGGTGAGTGGATATCCGGGGCTAAGCCCAAAGATCCAAGATTGCTATTACTTCATATCGATGATTGGCCAGTTTATATGAAGTTATATTATCAAGTGTAACGTTATATGTCAGTCAGTAAGTACGAGCTTCCGTGGGCGGTTCCTGACGGGAGTAAACTGGTTCATCATTTTAATGCGCATGAAAACTCAGTGATGATGATGCGTACAGGGCATGGATCATAAAATACATTCGGGGCTTTTCTGAAAACATTTCAGAATGTTTCATGCCCCCTTAGCCCACCGCTAGTGCAGCCTGATCCAAACGCTTCTTTCATCATTCATCAACTCTCAAATATGGCTTTTCAGTTCTGAAAGATGTATGTAGTAGCTAACTGTTACATGGCCGCTCAATATGATGTTGAACCTAGAGAAATGTGTCGCTAATTGAAGTGTTTGTGTGGATAGCGCGTTTGCTGGTCAGGACAGGCTCCGGTGCGTCACTTGACTCTGTAAATCTCCGTCATTTTTGGAATCATACAGATAAAAGTAGCCTAATTACTCTCTTCTGTATATCTGTATTAAGACTCTATACGATTTATTTGTGTGCAACTCAGTATAATCAACGAAACGTTGCGCTTGTTATAGCTATATAAAGGATGCGCTATTAGTGTCTCATGTGAACTTGAGCGAGATAACTTCGATAACTGAATATATCTAAAATACAGTACATAGAATAACTATATTCTATAGAGAGTGATAATGTCTAAAAAAAAAAATAGAAGACGTGTGTGTTAGCATGGATGATTATACATGAATTATTATCTGTGCATACACTGTGCATAATAAGATGGCTTTCAGTTCAATATAATAACATAAAAACGACATTTTGGTTTTTATTCAACTAATAAGGTGGGCACGCTGTGATCTGTACTATATTATTTACTGTAATTGACAGTTATCGGCAATTATAAAAAAAAAAACATACATACACGGCAGTGGAGGGAATGGGAGTCATTCTTCCGAGTGGAACGGGATTTTCCTCCAGTTATTTTGTGGGATTGGGACGGATAGAGATTAAAGTTATGTGATGCATATTATGGAAACATGGAAGTATGACCTGGTCTAATGACGCACACCTGGCTTGAGAATACCCGTATCTCAAAGACTTACTTTTAGTCATTATATATGGGTAGCACACATATTCTGAATGCCTATCGGCAGATATTCAAATGAGCCATTTTAATCTAGATTAATCTAGATATAATTCCAAAATTAATCTAGATTAATCTAGATTAAAAATATAATCTATGCCCACCTCTAATATACATACACATTTATAATATATATATATATGTGGTTGTAGTTGTTTTTTGATGTTTGGCTTAGTGTTATGTTAGAATAATTATTATGCTCATATACCTTTTTGTTCTTTAATATTTTGATTTGTTCTTAGTTTTTTTTTTTTTTTTATGTTCAGTTTAGAAATGTTGTTGTATGCCTTTGTCATTTTTATTGAATTTCTTTATTTTAAAAATGTGTATGTAGTATTTATAAAGTTTTGGATCCCTTTTTAGTTGTTTTAATACTACGATCGATTGCTTCTGTTGTCCTCATTTGTCGCTTTGGATAAAAGCATCTGCTAAATGACTAAATGTAAATATCAAATAACATGCAACAGATAAAATGATAATCAAGTTTTTTTTACATGTGCTTAAGTATGTTAGTCAATACATCAAAATAAGTGCACTTCTTTAAAAAACGACAAAAGTTTATTAAAACAATGATTTAAAGTGCACTTTTAAAGAAACTTTTAATCTGACATTATTTACACTTTTTAAAAGTGTACTTGTCATGAGTGTTTCTCTTTAAGTCACTTAAGTGGACTTTTATTTCATTAATATTATATTATCTCCAAGTACAGCTTTTAAAAATACACTTAAGATTTGAAGTGCACACCAAAAATTCATAATCACATGTATTTATCATTGCATTATGTAAATATGAGCTCTTCACTGTATGTGTGTGTTTGACTCACTCTTCTCACACAGAGCTCCAGTGAATCCATCCGGACAAACACAATCAAATGAGTTCAGGTGAGCGGCCGTCGCACAAACACCGCCGTTCAAACACGGGTTCTGCCGACAGAGAGGAAGAAGCCCTGAACAGAAGAAGAGATAAATACAGCAAAACTTGCTTATCATCATGACTGGAGAGCTGATTCATTGTGCACTTCACAAACCCTCACTGAGTCATTGAGTGAGAGAAAATCTCTGTATTACTATCATAAACAAATGCAGTCCCCGATTACTGAACGTCCATATTTAAAAGTGTGTATAAATACATTACAGAAGCATTTCTGCCCATTCAAACCCACAGAGTACATTCTGGGCCAAGTATATTACATTAATTTAATAATTAAGTTAAAAAATTCCGAAGTCTCATAAAGGAAACCAAACAAGCCACTAATGACCTTCCAATAAACCAATGCATGACGCCGCTGTTCGTAAGCGTATACACACGCAAGTGTGTTTGAACAAAAGCACAAACTCTACGTCTGCTGTTATAAACATGGAGGTCTGGTGGAGCGCATCTCACAAACAAAGTGTGTCATTTATACATGAACATAAACAGTTCCCTCTGAAGGTCAAACATCCTGGAAAACCCACACTTTCTGCCATTAATCCATCCACAAGCCAAAAATGTGCTTTTGACCACAGACACGATACTTTTAATGACTTCGCTGGCGATGTAAGGTGAATAATGCAATGATTTAATCATTTTTGACCACTAAATTTCTTTAGCCGCCACTGTTTAAGTTTAGTTACATTTAAAACTGTTTAGTTCATTTCCATGCTGTGTTGTTTTTAAGTAAAATGGTCAAACATTGTTCAAAAATATTTATTTTAGATTTTAATTGATGTAAGTTTCAACTAAAATGAGTTTAAGTTGAAGTACTAAGATTACTAAAGCTTTCTAAAAAATTACATGTAAATTAAAATAAAAAACATAAAATTAGATATAAATATATAAATACATTAATAAAAAAGCATATAACAATACAAACCCATTCTAAATATGACTAAATACTAGTATGGTATACATTGTAAATAATATATTTCTGCGATTCGATTCATATTATTTAATATATTATTTACTCAAATATATTATCACTCCAATGTAACAATTAATTTGCATCAACACTCAAAAATATGAATGGAGAGCTCTGCATTTTTTGTATATTTTTAGTATATTAAAATAAATTTAGCGGAATTTAGCATTTGCTTACTTTACTTGTACTTTAGCTTACTTTACATTTGTTGGCAAATATTTATGTATATTACTATTTATTGTTAAAAGCATATTAATAACTTTGCGTTTATTTAGTTCAACTATAACATGTCATGGTTGTTTTTAAACTAGATTATGCTGTGTAAACATTATACACATTTTGAATCTTTAATTGGAAATAAGGACTGTTTGGTTTCTCTGAAAGGTAAAAAACACTAAGACGAGATGTCTAATGCACACTCTAACGTTACAGAAGAACGTACACTGACTTAATAGTTTTAATAGAATGACAGGACAGTTTCTTACCATTAAAGAGTCGTGCTTGTGAACTGCAGAATCCCCACTTCTGGTCGCGGTCGAAGTTATGTGTGAGAGAGCACCTACAACACAAGACAACCACAACACAATGAGCCTGACACACTACTAAAACAAGGGCCACACACAACAAAGTGAACGGACTGCACAATATTCCCTTATACTTGACCAACACAAACACCAACACAACTATAAAAGCAGATATGACTATCATAAATACCAGTTCAGAGGCAATGAGTGAAACACAAAACTTTTTACCAGCTTACGAAACAGAAGTGTTGTGTTGTAATTGTATGTTATGTGCATTTCATATCTCACAAATATGTTTTAAAAAAAACTATTGCAGATGATATAATATTAATGAAATAAAAGGCCACTTAAGTGACTTAAAGAGAAGCACTTTCAAGACTGTTTCTGAACTCAATTAAGTATACTTTTAAACCGTGACCTTTGTAACAATGTCAAATTAACTGTTTCTTTAAAGTACATTTTAAATCATTATTTCAATAATCTTTTGTCGTGTGTTAAAGTAGTACACTTACTTTGATGTGCTGACTAACATACTAAAGCACATGTAAAGAACTGGATTATCATTTTAACTGTAATATTATATAATACTGCATTTAATATATTTAAAAATATACTAAAATGCTAATTGAAAGCATATTATTTTTAAATGCATGACATGCTGTTTCCTACAAGTTTAATAAAAATGACATTAAAGTTTATTTTAGTTCAGCCATATAGAAGTAATTGTGCAATTACTTATAAATATGTACTTAAGTCCTACTTAAGTTGATTAAAAAACACTCTAAAGTTCAGCTAAATGCATTTAATATCAATGTATAACTATTATACATTTCCAATAACAGCAATTGACCATTGGCAAAGACCCGCCCACCCTTAGTTACTGTTGCTATCTCTGACAAACAACGCGCCTCACACACTACATACACATCATGTTCTTCTCAAGCAGAGAAACATACATCGAGAGCAAATAGGAAACGGACAATGTGCCGACAGACAAGACAACAAACACGGTGCTGTATCAGGACTCTCAGCTTTCACATTTTTTATCATTTAATTTTTTATTAAATCAATACATATCGTTTTGTGTCTCTTTAATTTTCAGTCCAAGCAGCACAGGTGAACCGATCATCTTTTCATATGTACTTAAAACATAAATAAACATCAGGACGTATTTTACTTCAACCGCAGAACCCTGTTTTTCAAGTCTAAGTCCACCAAAGTGAATCTGCTCTCCTGGTTTGAGGTCAATGCTAGAAGAGATACAGCTGTGACTACTGGGCATGTGCACATCAATTTAGGTTTTGTCACACTGTACAACAATAATTACTGTTTTTGCATTATTGTTTAGGGTTGGGGTGGATGTAGATGTTAATAAAACACAATCTAATCCACTTCTTCTGAACGTGGAAGACTCGCCCGACTGGAACGGTGCTTTACGTCACCGGTCTCTGGTGTTTCTAGTCACATTTTATTTCCCAACCTGACAATATAACATCAAACCTATAAAAAAATGTTTACCATAGTTTCATCACTTCAGAGTGTCGCAATGCCTGCCTTTGTGCAGTAAAGGACCTGTCTTAGTTTAATGAGTGGGAAGATGACATGAAACGACACGATTAGCTGCACTGAAAACAGATGAGCGCACATGTGCATCAACAGCTCCCGATCGGGGTGAACTTCACGGGATTTTGTCCACAGAATGAGAAGAGCACACATTATTTTAACTTCAGTGCCGCAAACCATGGATGCAGCGCCGGACATGACAGATTTTCTGGTATGCAAAGCAAGTACTTCCTTTGCTTATTACCGTTACCGTGGCAGCCAACCCTGTGCACATTTTTATATTTAGTTATGTTGAAAAGGTTTAATTCAGTCCATCTTGTTTTACCCTGTTTTAACATGGATTTCCATTGAGACCGGCTATAGCTGTCAGACAAGATGGCGGATAGCAACGGCGGCAAATAATATCTGCGTCTTGATTGGTCGGATCGCCTGTCAATCAAGCTCCCAGCGAACCGTCAGTTAACATGAAATTAAAAGTCTGGAAACATTACATTCGGTTAATAACTAAAAATATTCGAAGTTTATTTTAAAGTGTGCTCTTTTTTCACAACAGAACCACTGTTAAGGTCAAAAACAAGCAGAAAGCACAATATAAATACTCCATACAACATACATTATATCTGCTATAGACGGTTTCAACGGCAACAACATAAACAAACATTACTGCACATGCGTGTGTTTGTGGCCCTAACTTATCTTCCGGTAGACATCCAAACAAAATCAACAACAACAGCTAAGTCCCTCTGGAGTGGATTATTGTTTTATAACAAGCAAAATATGTTTGCTTCCTAAATCAGACGGACTGAGATGCAGCGATAACTACTTGGACGGACTTATTAAAAATGCAAATTCACTCTCTGCCAGCAGAAGACGCTTAAAAGCGGGAGAAATAACGTTAACGTTAGAGGTTTGCGCCCGTAACGGCTGTAAACTGAGCTTACAAACGCTCCTTTATCAGGCATATAACATGCAAGATGAAATTAAAATGACATCAAGACAGTGTTCATTCAGAAATACAGTGATATAAAAACACCCGCGCCTCGTTTTGATTTTTAAACGTGCATTACGTGCTCATGTTCACGCCACAAATAAATGTATGCATGTGAAACACATCCCACAACACAACAACCTGAGCCCAGCTTCATTACTCGTCTCTTTAACTGTGTTTGTAGCCGGCGCCACTAACAGCCCGATATACAAACACAGACCGGAAGTTAACTTCTGTCCGGGCGCGTGCGCACGATCAAACCGTCTATATTCCAGATCTTCTGAAGCCAAACAAACCTTTGTGTGATCAAGCAGAGCGAACGAAATATAAGTGAATGAATCAGAAAATTCAGTTGATTCTATTCAAGAATCAGACTAATCAGCTTCACTCTTGCAATGGCTTTCAATGCAAGAGAATATTCTCAGAAAATAATTCACAAAAAACCTCATGTGATTTGGACACGAATGGTATTTTTGGAACGACTTTTTTTGGGGGGGGCTTGACAGGTGATAAATGAAAGAGAGCTGCGTGATGACTATTTTGCATTCCAACAGAAAGAAACTATTGCACAAGGTTTTGGGATAATATTAAAACAAACTGAGAACTGCCATGTCACAACCACAAGTAAACCCTGCTCCATATTTCTGGAGTGAATCCTCAGTGAAGAGTTGCTCCATATGGAGATGTGCACACACTTGTTGAGCTGCAGTGATGTGACTGTAATAACGCACCACCTCTTTCATCTCTCGTCACGGCCCTGATCTCTCAGCCTGATAGCACTCACTCACTCTCAGTGTTTAGAAGTGTTTGTGTAGTCATCTGCTCCACTCGCTGACGTATGGCAGAGGAACCTAAAGAGCTGAGCAGATGATGACGAATGAGTAGTGCTAGAGTCGACGGTTAAGTCTGGGTTGGGTAAAGGTTACTCAAGCTCTTTGATTAGGCTTGTATCAGAATCAGGGCTGGGTTCAGACTTTAGCTTGGTGTTTCAGGGATGTAGGTTTGCATTAGTAAGAAACTGGTTTAAGATGGGTGATCATCAAAGCCCAGCGGTTTAAATCAGATTTGGTCAAATCTTTAAAATGGACTGTTTAAAGATGCCGAAAGCAAATTAGATCATGTAGTCCAGTGCTATTTTTACCATTACAGTTTTTACTAGTATTACTTTGGATTCATTAGTTTTACTTTTTTGTCTTTATTGATTTATTTATAGTTTATTATATATATATATATATATTTTTTTTTTTTTTTTTTTTTTTTTTTAGGCAAAAAGGTGAAACCAATTTTGCATTTTCTTTTCTTTAATGTAATATACCTGATTCGGTCTTGTTTTGAACTAGTATGTGTTGCTCAAACAAATTAAACTGACCCCATCAGAAAAGTAGATTTAAGATTGATTCAAGGAACAAAATGCACTAAAACTTTAAAGCTGTTAACTAATACGTTGGTATATGTTGTGTATTTACACATTTATATTTAGCGCTTCAACCAGTTACCGTTCTAAAGTATACAAAGTTAAGCTATTAAGCCTTTATTTCCAGTAGTAAAATATTTTCTCTGGCTTTAGTTTTAGTTAACAATGATAACCCATGGATCTGAATTTATGTGGGTTTAGCTGGACAGATTTGGGCTGGTCAGAATCTAGGTTTGTCTGACTAAAGAGCTGGTTTGAACTGGTTAAGGTTAACTTTTAGCTACCCAAGACGCAGATTTTAACTAATCCCAAACTAGATCCTCATGCAGAACGTCTACTGACCTATGACTGAGCTTGGTTATAAACAGATTGCTTTTTCTCTGCTGATGTATTGGCTAGTTGAACAGATAAACATGGATCTGAGAGTAAATGCTATTATCGCTACTTGAAAACATCAAATTAGCCAAACTATTTAATAAACAAACACATTGTACGCATGCAGATTCTTCGTGAGTCTGGTTGTGATTTGCTGCAGCTTTGGCCTTTGAGACCTGAGACTGGGTTTGATGGTCAGCGGTTTAAGGGTTATTTATCTGCGATTACTGAAAAATAACAGTTGAGGGAAAGCGACACTGAACATGTGCATACTGCAGGTGTGTGTTAGCACTTACCAGGCCCTGCGAGAGTTCATAGAGATACACTGGTGATAAATCACCCCGCCAAAGCGAAAAGGAAACTTGCACTCTTTGCCATCTGTTGTGAGAACTAAAACACACACACATCTAATAAACCAAGAGTTATTATAAACAGAAACTCTCTAAAGGCAATTGGAGAACAGTTCATACCTTTCAGGGTTACAGTGTTGGACTTTCCGGAAAGTAGTATTTCAAAACCAGGTGGCTGCTTGCGCTTTAATGAAAAAAAAAAAAAAAAGAGAGAGAGAGAGAGAGAGAGAGAGAGAGAGAGAGAGAGAGAGAGAGAGAGAGAGAGAGAGAGAGAGAGAGATACTTTGACTTTAAAACACACTTTAATACCGAAAACACAAAGTTTTCCACAGAAGAAGCATAGAGGTCATTAAGTATCATATTACAATATTACAGAAAAGACACAAAAAAATGAAAAATAAAATAAAAAATTAAATACAAAAACTTCTAAAATAAATATTTCAAATTTTCATTACAGTCCAGAGAGAGAGAGAGAGAGAGAGAGAGAGAGAGAGAGAGAGAGAGAGAGAGAGAGAGAGAGAGAGAGAGAGAGATTATGCCCAGATGTACACCAAATTACCTGCATTCAGCAAACATTATACGGGACACTCACCAATCCAGCACACTGCAAACGGGGCAATAAAATAAGACATATGAGGAGAAGAAGAAGAAACTCTCGACGAGTCAGAACTGGAGAAAACACAGGCATTTCTGTACGAGCTCTGCTCCCTCTGCGTGCCAGCTCCTTGGAAAAGTATCACCGGGACTCAAAGCAGATGAAGTCCGTCCCAAACGCGAGTATCATGTGTGGGATTCCTCCATTATATCCCGGGGCGATGGATGCGTGGAGGCGCACCGCGGGAAGAGTCTCTTGAAGGGAGTTCCCACGAGAAAAGCCTGTGATCATCACACCTGGTGCAGTGGCCAGACCCAGCCCAGCGCGAGCCTGTGATGTAATCCCGGTCCGCAGGCTTTGATCGAGGGCTGGTTGTCAGTGACAACGGAATCCGCCCCCAGTGATGCTGCATGCGCACTTTCATCGCGCCGACAGAGAGAGAGAGAGAGAGACTCTGGGAAGCTGGTGTAGGTTGACGCGCGTCACGTTCAGATCAGGAATGCAGTTAATCATTCATAGACCGAAACTCCCGCAGAGTGAAAGCAGCTGATTCCTCGCCTCCATAAATGCGTGCATATCGATGGAAGTATGTCAATAAGAGCCATGGATACGCTGCATTATAATAATACATTTTAGCTCATCAGAACGAGCTGAAATATATATTTAACAACAACAATCAAATATTTAGAGTAATAAGAGTAGAATTACTCACATAGCTTTCCACATCAGAACGACCTAAAATATGCAGAGATTGTTATTGTTGTTGTTATCATCATCATTGTTATTAGGCTATAGTTGTTTTTATTATTATTAAAATATATTTGGTATCATGCATAAGCTAAATAAGACTTACTAGTGAAGCTTAATTCCCACATCAACATGTGCAAAAAGTTTTTAATGTATATAGTGTGTGTGTGTGTGTGTGTGTGTGTGTGTGTGTGTATGTATATATATACATATTATTATTAATTTGACATGTTCAGATATGTTTTGTCATAGTTTTCTTTGTGTTTTCAGTTGGCCTATTCCCCTGTGACCTTTTCCTGAGTTTCCTGATTACCATTTTTTTCACCTGTGGCTTGTTAATTTACTCATTAATCCTTTTATTCGTTTAGTTCTTATAGCCCTGCCTTTCCTCTGTTTCTTTGTCCTGTCTACGTTGTGTAAAGCCCTAAACACACTGCACAATTTTTGGCTGTCCCAGATGAAATATTGGCATCGTGAAACAGTCGTGGTAAATCAGAAATTGCAGCGATTGCTTCACAATGCCAGTCTTTCGTCTGGGACAGACAAAAATCGTGCAGTGTGTTATGGGCTTAAAGAGGTTGTGTTCTATTAATTTTCAGTGTGGATTTATTAAAGACTCTGTTCCTTTGACTATCTTCCTCCTTTGAGCTTCTTCCCCCGGCGATCCGTGACAATTGTTAAATATTTTTTATCTTTGGCATCCTTCCGTCTCCAGGAGACGATGGTGTGGCTTCTAGTTTGATGAAATTCCATCTATCTGCACCTTCGCGAGTGGCTATAAAGCCCAATACTTGAATGGCAATCTCTGCTGCATTTTCTGCAGATGAACGATGATGATGCCAGCTGAGGCTGCAGTTGCTTTTCCTTCCTCTTGACTTTCTTTGTGGCAAGGTTTTTAATCCTGGTTTCCTCGGCTTTCTGTACACCCTGTCTGACAACAAAATGCCAGGCGGAGCGATCTTCTGCACGGCTCTCCCACGTGCCAATGTTAATGTCGGACAACTTCATGTCCTTCTTACAGATATCTTTATAGCGCAGTCGTGGATGCCCAATTAGTCGTGAGCCCTCTGCCAGTTCGCCATACAATAGGTCCCTGGGAATACGGCCAGGGCCCATTCTCCTGACGTGGCCGAGCCAGCGAAGGCGCTTCTCACTAAGTATGGCTGACATACTTCTCATGCCGGCGCATTCCAGAACCTCTGTGTTGGGTACTTTGTCCTGCCACTGGATGCACAGAATACGCCGCAGGCACCTCAGATGAAAGCTGTTGAGTTTCTTCTCATGCCTCACATGAGTGGTCCATGTCTCACTACTATAGAGGAGTGTGCTGAGCACACAGGCCTTGTAGACGCACAGCTTGGTCTTCACTGTAAGGTTGTTGTTGCTCCAGACCCTTTGGTTCAGTCTGGCCATGACCGCTACTGCCTTGGCGATTCTGCCATTTATCTCCACATCTATGGAAAGAGAGCTGGAGATAGTAGACCCGAGGTAAGTGAAGTTCTCAACAACTTTCAGGTTGTACCCATCAATGGCGACGGTTGGAGGGGAGCCTTTTTCCTGGGCCATGATGTTGTTTTTTTCCAGGCTGATAGTCAGTCCAAACTCCTTGCAGGCATAGGAGAAGCGACTGACAAGCTGCTGCAGGCCATCTTCAGTGTGGGATGTCAAGGCTGCGTCATTGGCAAAGAGCATCTCACGGATTAGTACCTCTGTGACTTTAGTCTTGGCGCGGAGACGAGCAATGTTGAACAGCTTGCCGCCAGTTCTAGTGTGGATATAAACTCCCTCGTGGCAGTCCTTGAAGGCGTACTGGAGGAGCATGGAGAAGAAGATGCCGAAGAGCGTCGGCGCGAGGACACAACCTTGTTTGACTCCGCTACTGACGAGGAAGGACTCAGATGTTGTGCCGTTGAAACAAACCGTGCTGCGCATGTTAACATGAAACGAGGTGACCACAGCCAGTAGTTGTGGGGGGTAGCCAATCTTTTGCAGAAGCCTGAATAGACCGCTTCTGCTAACCAGATCGAACGCCTCCGTAAGGTCAATGAAAGCAATGTAGAGTGGCATCTCTCCTCTCGACACTTCTCCTGCAGCTGGCGTAATGAGAAGATCATGTCTGCAGTTGACCGGCCGGCTCTGAAGCCACACTGGGACTCTGGGTAGATGTGGGAGGCTAGAATCTGCAGGCGCAACAGGATGACACGGGCGAATGCCTTGCCAACAATATTGAGGAGGGAAATGCCCCGATAGTTGTTGCAATCGCTGCGATCTCCTTTGTTTTTGTACACAGTGACGATGTTAGCATCACGCATATCCTGGGGGATGTAACCCTGATCCCAGCATAGGCAAAGGAGTTTGTGCAGGGGCTGAAGCAGCGCCGGTTTGCCATTTTTCAAGGCTTCCGGCGGGATGCCGTCGCTCCCGGGGGCCTTCCCACAAGCGAGGCAGTCAATGGCTTTACTGAGCTCTTCCAGGGTAGGTGGAATGTCCAGCTCTTCCATGACTGGTAGATCTGGGATGGCATCCATGACGGTATCAGTGACAATATTCTGAGTTGCATACAGTTCAAGATAGTGCTCAACCCAGCGCTGCAACTGCTCCTCTTGATCTATGATGACTTTGCCTGTCCTGGACTTAAGTGGGGCAATCTTGATGGTTTTGGGGCCTAACGCCCTCTTTATGCCTTCGTACATGCCCCTTGCGTCTCCAGTATCGGCAGCTGTCTGATTGCTACTGCAGAGGTTTAGCCAATATGTGTTGGCAAAGTGGCGGGCAGTTTGCTGGGCATATTTACTGGTTGTCCTGAGTGCTTCCAGTGTACCACGGCAGGGCGACACCTTGTAAGCCAGAAGGGCCTTCCTCTTCGCCTCAGTCACGGGCTCCATTTCCTCCCAGTGGGCCGCATACCAATCGGCACTCTTACGCTCCTTCTTCCCGTAGGCTGTGATGGCTGCGTTGTACACAGCGTCTCGGAGGTGGGACCACTTTGAGTCAATGGTGTCATCAATAGGTGACTCCTTGGTGAGAGCCTCCTGTAAGTTCCTAACAAACTGCTGTGTCTTCTCTGGGTTGCTTGCACAGCAAGTGTTGATATGGGGGCGGCCATTTTTCTTGGAGTGATACAGCTTCTTCAGTGCAACACACACCTTGCTGGCCACAAGGGAATGGTCCGTGTCGCAGTCGGCACTGTGGTAACTACGGGTGAGGAGGATACTACCAAGTTCCACACGCCTGGTGAGGACGAGGTCTAGCTGGTGCCAGTGGCAGGACCGTGGGTGCCTCCAAGACACCTGATGGATATCCTTGCATTTGAAGAAAGTGTTTGTCACGCAGAGGCCATGTAAGCAACACATCTCCAGCAGACGTTGACCGTTCTCATTGATCTTACCCCTACCATGAAGACCTAGGCAGGTAGGCCAGGATTCATGGTCGGCTCCCACTCTAGCATTGAAGTCACCAAGCAGGTAGAGTCCTTCAGTGCTGGGGATTCTGGATATTGTTTCATCCAGTGCCTCGTAGAACTGGTCTTTCTCCTCTGAGGTGGAGCAGAGAGTTGGAGCATACACGCTGATGATATTTGCTGGGCCAGAGGATGTTGACAGGCGGAGTGAAAGTATCCTCTCCGTTCCTGATGATGGAGGTTCAATGAAGGTGACGAGCGTGTTCTTGACAGTGAAGCCGACACCGTGCTGCCTTGGTTCATCTGAAGACTTCCCTTGCCAAAAGAAGGTGTAGCTTGCTTCCCTGATGTTACCATTGTCGGCCAGTCGGGTCTCCTGTAGGCAGGCAACGTCGACGTTCAGTCGAGAGAGTTCCCTATCAATTACGGCAGTCTTGCGTGCATTGTCAACCTGCTGCAGATCAGCAGTAAATCCAGGACACAAGGTCCTGACGTTCCAGCTTGCAAAACGAAGAGCTGGGGTCTTCTTTCTTAGAGTATTTTTTCCTGGTGCAGAAGATGTGGCCCGCTTGTTGAGATAACTCTCTAAGCTCCACGCACCCAGTGAAGCAGGCAGGCCATGGCGGGACAGCACCTTACTGGCTGGGGGCTGCCCAGCTTGGGCGGGCGGTAGCTGTCCAATGAGATACAATGATCTCTCCCACCGTCGGAAGTGGCCCCTGGCACTCGTTTCCTACGCCAATCAGATGAGTTTATCACCGGTAACTGCCACTTCCCGTGTTATGTCGACACCTTGCGGCATCGCTGGAGTGTCCTCTCCAGTAGAGCCACAAGGCCTGGGCAGGATAATATGGAGAATCAGCTGTTGCCCATGCAGCAGATTCCCCCATCTCCACGCAGCTGGTGTATCCAAGGGAAGGACAGAAGTCGATACAGCTAGGCACCAGGAGCATCGCAGGAGTTGCCAGAATGACATTGAGTAAAATGTAAGACTGCCTTAGGGACTCCGTCTCCTGATTTTATTTCGGGGTTGACTCCCCTAGCCTTTCCCATGGATGGGTATAGCCGCAAGGCAGCGGAGGTTTGAAATCAGAGTTTACCTTCTCCTAGATGAGCGGCCATCCAAGGCTAACGAGTCCCATCGGCCCAAAATATTTTTTATAATGCCTATATAAAAGTAGAAACACTCACTTTTCATAATTTCCACTAAGCTTTCCATATTAAAATTTGTAGAATTTGTAAAAACATAGTTGTTGTTGTTGTTGTTGATAATAATAATAATGATGATAATGATAATAATTTGTATAATGTGTGAGCTTAATAAGAGTAGAATAATTTTTTGCAGTTAAAACTTATTCAATTCAAGATTATTTGTATAGCGCTTTTTCAAGTTATAATCGTTACAAAGCAGCTTTACAGGAAATTAAACTTAATATATTTAAGTTATAGCAAAATGTGGTTCATTCTGTATACTGTCTGAGGGTTGGCTTCCTCTGGGGTACTGTTTTTTTTGTCCAATATGTAATATATCTGTCTTATCTGAATTTAATAGGATAAACTTATTGATCATACAATCTTTTACATTTTCAACACACTCTGTTATCTTAGGTACTTTAGAAGTTTAATCTGGTTTTGTTGAGATATATAGTTGAGTATCATCAGCATAATATTGGAAACTAATCCCGTATTTTCTAATAATATTACCAAGGGACAACATGTATATTGAAAATAGCAAAGGACCTAGGACAGATCCTTGTGGTACTCCATACTTTACTGGTGATAATTGAGATGCTTCCCCGTTTAAATAAACAAAGTGGTAGCGATCGGACAGGTAGGATCTAAACCATCTTAAAGCCTGCCTGTATAGTTTTGTAATCGATCTATCAGTATATCATGATCTATAGTTTCGAACGCAGAACTAAGATCAAATAAAACTAGCAACGAGATGCAGCCTTGGTCTGACGCAAGAAGCAAGTCATTTGTAATTTTAACAAGTGCAGTTTCTGTGCTATTGTGGGGCCTAAAACCTGACTAAAAATCTTCATAGACATAATTTTGTTATGTGCACAATTGAGCAGACACAACTTTTTCAAAAATGTTAGACATATACAGAATATTTGAAATGTGCCTGTAATTTTCCAATTCACAAGGATTTAGTTGTGGTTTCTTAATAAGAGGCTTCATAACCATCAGCTTGAATGGTTTTGGGACGTAACCTAAAGATAACGAGGAGTTAATAATATTGAGAAGTGGTTCTTCTGCTACAGGTAACGACTCTTTCAGTAATTTAGTGGGTACAGGATCTAATAAACATGTTGTTGGTTCAGATGCAGTGATAAGTTCATTTAGCTCATCCTGTCCTATAGTTGTAAAAGCACTGCAGTTTTTCTATGGGTGTGATGAATGCAGTTGAAGTACAAGACACCGTATAATCTACGTAGAATCTACATTTGTTATTGTATTTCTGATGTTATCTATTTTATCAGTGAATAAATTCATGAAGTCAAAACTATTAAACTGTGATAAAACTTATATTAACAAGAAATATAGCCACTAGCTATACTAAAAATACTTAAAAAAATAAAAAATAAATAACAGCCATCGTTTACTTTTTGTCAGATTACTAAAATCTTAGTAAAAAGTGTGAATGATATATTATGTTCTTCAGCAGGGACCCCACACTGACCACCCCCCCCCCCTCCCCCTGTTTTCCTTCTTTGCAGACACACTCTCTCTTGTGACAGGAATAGATGAAGGATAAGCAGTCAGTGACGGTCAGGTGAAGATACTTTGCCAAGTGAGGAAGCGTGTCATTTTACACGGCTTTATGGGAGAGTCTGGGTGTGACAGTGTTTTGGAATAAAATTCAAAGCATGACAATGCTCTTAAATTAAATCTTCCCGTCTTTGTGTACAAAAAAAAGGCCAAAACGGTGGGATTTAATGCAGTGATATTACTGATAGCTTAGCCCCACCTATATATACAGGTACATCTCAAAAAATTTGAATATGGTGAAAAAGTTTATTTTTTTCTTGTAACGTATTTCAAAAGGTGAAACTTTCATATATTGTAGATTTATTACATGGCAAGCAAAACACATAAAAAAATAAAATAAGTTTGATGATTAGAGCTTACAGCTAATGAAAGTCGAAAATCAGCATCTCAAAATATTAGAATACAATTTGAGTTTCAATAAATGACCATCCATACAGTATAAATTGTGAGTATATCTTGTTCTTTGGAACCACAATAATGGGGAACACTGCTGACTTGGCAATGATCCAGAAACGATCATTGACACCCTCCACAAAGAGGGTAATTCACAGAGGGTCATTACTGAAAGGGGTGGCTGTTCAAGGAGTGCTGTATCAGAGCATATTCAATGCAAAGTTGACTAGAAGGAAGACATTGGGTAGGAAAATGTGCACACGCAACAGTGATGACCGCAAGCTTGAGAATACTGTCAAGCAAAGCCGATTCAAACACTTGGGAGAGCTTCACAAGGAGTGAACTGAAGCTGGAGTCAGTGCATCAAGAGTCAACACGCTCAGACATCTTCAGGAAAAGAGCTACCAAACCACTTCTGAAACATGAACATCGTCAGAAGCATCTTACCTGGGCCGTGGAGAAAAATAACTAAACTGTTGCTCAGTGGTTCAAAGTCCTCTAAATGTTCAATTTAATTTGGAAATCAAGGTCCCAGAGTCTGGAGAAAGAGAGGAGAGGCACAGAATCCATGTTGCTTGAGGTCCAGTGTGAAGTTTCCACATTCAGTGATGATTTGGGCTACCATGTCGTCTGCTGGTGTTGGTCCGCTGTGTTTTCTGAAGTACACAGTCAACGCAGCCATCTACCAGGAAATTTTAGAGCACTTCATGCTTCCTTCTGCTGACAAACTTTATGGAGATGCTGATTTCATTTTCCAGCAGGACTTGGCATCTGCCCACACTGCCAAAGTACCAAAAGCTGGTTCAGTGACCATGGTGTTTCATGTTTGCTTGATTGGCCAGCAAACTCACCTGACCTGAACCCCATAGAGAATCTAGATGAGAGACACCAGACCCAACAATACAGATGAGCTGAAGGCCGCTATCAAAGCTACCTGGGCTTCATTACACCTGAGCAGTGCCACGGGTTGATCGTCTCCATGCCACGCTGCATTGATGCAATAATTCATGCAAAAGGAGGCCCAACCAAGTATTGAGTGATGAACATACTTTTCAGAAGCCTGACATTTCTGTTTAAAATATCCCTTTTTTATTGATCTTATGAAATATTCTACATAATATTTCTGAGACACTGAATTTTGGGTTTTCATTATTTATAAGCCAAAATCATCACAATTTCAAGAAATAAAGGCTTAACATTTTTCACTCTATGTGTAATGCATCTATATAATATATGGGTTTCACTTTCTGAAATGAGTGACAAAAATATTTATTTTTTTATGATATTCTAATTTATTGAGATGCACCTGTATGTATATATATATATATATATATATATACTGTATATATATAAGATCGGTCAAAGGTCTCAATATGAACCCAGAAGACTGTGAAATGTTCCTTTCACAGCAGCAGTTGGGTCAAAGTTGAGGTACTGTAAAATACATTTGTGCTGACTATAAGTATTATGCCTATTATTAATTGTTAATAGACTGTGTTGTTGAGATGGAACTACCTTCAGAAAGGTAACTTCAACGTTTTATAGTTAGCCTACAGTGTTCTTTTGGCCCTCTAGCGTTAGAAATATAAATCTGCACGCTTCTTTCTGGAGGATGTGCTTCGTTTCTGCTTCTCTGATCCATTATTCGTTTTTAATGTTTATCTTTCAGCCGGAGCTACGAATCTGTGTATGATGTGCCACGCACAGGTGAATGACGTAGGCCTATGTGTGTATGTATGATACATGTAAATGTAAATCCATCCCGACATCACTAAAATATAGATTACATTATTTTATTCATATCTTTGTTGTTTTTAATTATATAATGAGTTTTAGGAGGCACTCGAAACAAAATGGCACAATAATTCCTCTATTGTGCCAAGACATGACACATGTTTAACAGAAAGAGAATTCAGTGCTGATATATATATATATATATATATTTCAATACTGCTTGTCAATATATATTTTTAATTGTTTTATTTTACTATGCAAAATCATGGTAACAGGACTGAAAGAAAATCCCAATAAAACAAACAAAAAAATAGGTTAATTTCCTAAAATAATGTTTTTAACATAAGTAGCCTGTTTGATTTATGGAATAGCCTTGCTAAAAAACAATAGAAGCCCAATAGAAATCACAGAAATTCCAATAGTTTCCATTAAAATAACATTATAAACCATTCGTTTTTTCCAGTAAAACCATTACAAAATCACGTTTTGTGGTGTGTTTGGGGCATTTTTGCAATATGATCTAACATCCCACCAATAGAATCCATCACAAACCAGCAGACACCGTTATAGTTTCCATTAAAACCAACACAATTCCCATTAAAACCATTAAATCCATCACATTTTCTATTGTGTTTTGGGCAGGGTTCTGTTGTTTTTTCAGCAGGGGTACAAGGGGATTTTTATGACACAATTTATTGTCTTTTTAATTAATACATAATAATAATAATAATCAATAGTAGTCTACTATTGATATTATTATTAATAATAATAATAATAATCAATAGTAGTCTTCTATTGATAATATTATTAATACATAATAATAATAATAATAATAATAATAATAATAATCAATAATAGTCTACATTATGTCTATATATTTGTATTATATAATAATAATAATAATAATAATAATAATAATCAATAGTAGTCTACTATTGATATTATTAATAATAATAATAATAATAATAATAATCAATAGTAGTCTTCTATTGATATTATTATTAATACATAATAATAATAATAATAATAATAATAATAATAATAATAATAATAATAATAATAATAATCAATAATAGTCTACTTTATGTCTATATATTTGTATTATCGAGGACCAGAGTGCTGAACGTTGAGTTTATAGTCTGTTTTACTGTGTTGCACACTGATTTTGATAAAACTCTTTAGAAATTATATGTATATTCCATATTCAAATGTTGCCTATTTGAAACCTATTGTTCAGGGGAAAGTTACTTAGTATTGCATTTAGATTATTTTTTTTTTCAGCTTTTCAATAAATATAAACTGCATATACGAAGCTGTAAACTGCCATTTATAGAATAATTAATAAATGTTAGATATCCTGCTACAACCACTGCTCATGTGATGTTAATAACCCTGATGCGTTTGATTTGTCCTCCATCTAGTGTTGAGTAGATGCTCGTGCACTCGAGTCAGAATGACTTTCAGTTTCGTGTTCGTGTTCATTCATTCCCTGACAGTTTTCAGTTGTAGTTTCAGGGGGTGTTTCCTGAGAATTAGTGCTAGGTTTCACTCAGAATAACACAGAACTAATCTGATACAGTAGTGTTGAACTTCGGCTGTTTTCCTCTGTATCCCGCTGGGGAATTCCATCCCGGGCAGATTCCAGGGAATCCCTCTGAAGAGTTTATAAAGCTCTGTGAAAGTGCTGCGATCAGAGTCTGGAGCAACTTCTGACGAGGTGAGGTTCATTATCTACAGCACACCCTTCACATTACATGAGCTGAACATATATGATATCAAATATAACCATATTTCAATTGGTCAAAATTAATATATAAATATGACTATCTACATAACCATCTTCCTTTAGAGGTGACAGGAAAACAATCGGAAGTAGTGAAAAATATGCATTTTACATGTGG
The DNA here is from genome assembly GCA_027422435.1 of Schizopygopsis pylzovi. Classification (NCBI taxonomy): domain Eukaryota; kingdom Metazoa; phylum Chordata; class Actinopteri; order Cypriniformes; family Cyprinidae; genus Schizopygopsis; species Schizopygopsis pylzovi. The sequence goes on along the minus strand of CM049819.1, from coordinate 45,848,982 downwards.
TTATAATTTTGCGATCATATTAATATATGTTAAATTATAGGTTGGGACAGGATTGAATCTCGTGTTTAAGTTTGCATGCATGTGTCTGTTGAAGTATAGGCTGCATATTAAAACTGGTTATAATATTTATTTGATTCGCGGTTATTTTGAAACATTTAGGCTATAAAACGTGTATATACAGTAATATATAAGTATCTTCGTAACGGTTTTGTTTAAATTATTGATGGTTTTAAATGTATATTTCAAACTGGATGATTTTTCAATATCCTCCTATTTTTGATGTAGCTGTTGAGTAAAACAATGAAAGGTTGAGGTTGATTTGAACTGTTTTCTCTCATATATCACATAACATAAATATAATTCAGTCATTCTTAAGAAGTGGGACAAAAACGGTGTAAAATTGAAAGAAAAAATGAAGCCTTGTGCTTGTACATTTATGTATGTTATATGTAGGCTATTAATCTACCGAGTCATGCTTTGATACAAACTCCCAACTCTTCTCTTTTTTAACAACATCTGCTTTTTACCTTGGACTGTGTGATATAATTCATCTTCAACAGCATTCAAGATGTTTTAACACTTCAAAACACATTCTGATGTTAGCAGACAGATTACACGTTCACATGTGACCAACAATTCCTCAACAAATATACAATATCATGATGAAATATGATCAGAATATTCCTCTGAAACCTGGAGTTGTAGTCTTTTTAACTCAGATACATTGAGTCAGTCAATTACTGTATTAAAACAAACAATGAGTGTGTTATTGTTCATAAAGCGTTTATTCAAGACTCACAGATTTATTATTGGCACACAATCTGGCGGTGGTGACTAATTTGGCATTTCTTTCACAAAACAAATGGAGTTCATAACCATTTTTATTATAGTTTTTCTGTTGATGCTAGATGCTTATGGCGTATGCTTCAGGATAATACAATGATCTGAATATGTCAAATCATTTCCTCATATTGGAAGATGGTGTTGACATATCATGGTTGTGACCAGGAAATATTAACATTAGGATTTAAAATATTATAAGACTATAAAACTGTCCAGAGTCTTACTGTGCAGAGGAGGGGTCCTTTAGAGAGACAGCTGCCCCTGATATTCCCTGATTTATCACATTTTAATACAAGTCTGACGGTGTTGACAAAGTGGGGACACAACTTTGAAACCTTATGAAACATAAAAAACAGCCTTGATTTGATGTAAGATATTATTATGTGTTGTTTTTGATAAAACAAGCTCTTTTTTCATCATTAAAACACATTTTTGTCCATTTTATAGCATATGAATGATTGAACCCTTCTCTGTGGACAAGTGTCGTAGATTTCACATAATAATGATACAATTAAATTGAAGTGGATAATTATGTTAAATACATTCTATTATTAATCCCCATAAAATATACACATATTTTTTAAACCTGATAGCAGTTACAATTACTGGACATGTTTTGTCCCATGTCTCAAGAATGACTGAATTATGTAAACTCTGATATATTACATAACACTACATAATGTACATGTATCTACAATTTATTTTAGACATATGTTGTGGAAGATGTTTTAGATTGGATTCATAAAAAAGCTATCTCTCTCAAGTTTTCTTGGAGACAATTTATCCCGTGTGACAACATGCCCCGCTATATGCTGTACAGTGTGAACCGGGTCATATCTGCTTGACCTTTGATTTTTGAGCTACACGAATAGCGTGAACTTTCCCCCGCAGTGATAAGAACACAGACTAGTGAAACTCATCAAAATAAAGCAGCACAATAACTCGAGAGCTGATTCATGCCGTGAGCTATCGTGCGTCACGAGTGTCTGATCACAACCATGTGTGGATGACCAAACACCCGAGTGACCCGACTCGCTCCAGCGCCGCGCCAGCAGCTTTATGATCCCCACATGTGTTTTCCGTACATGACTCGGCAGATCGGTGAGTCAAGCCTCGGTCTGTGGAGATCAGTCCGTCTGGGTCACTGAAGGTGATTCACACGTGGAGCTCAAAGTACTGTGAGGTGTGTGTGATTCAGCTGCGTTCACAAATACAGCCCTTACATCAGGAGAACCGGACTAAACACTGCTGTCTAACCC
>CM049819.1:45839380-45841880 GCA_027422435.1 Schizopygopsis pylzovi | reverse complement strand
TAACTAGGGTTCCAAAGGGGAGGAATATTTCTGGAAAACTTTCCACTGGAAACTTTTGGAAATTTCCCAAAATGTTCCACCCTTGTGTTACCCTACTGGTAACATTTTACTACAAGCTCCCATCAGTTTACATGAGTTAATGCCCTAAGTAGCATTGACTAACAATTATCGATATATTTCTCTGCATTTTATTAATTTCATTAACATTAGTTTATTAAATTACAACTGTTTAACAAAGTGTTAATTAATGTCAAAATATTAACATAAACAACTGATTTAATAATGTTTTTGTAAGTGTTACAATTCATGTTAACTAACATAGATAAATACTGTTAACAGATTACCTCACCATATCATTTGATTCAACTTTTGAATTCAATAATGCGTTAGTAAGTCTTAAAATTAATATTAACAAAGGCTAATACATGTTTTAGATATATTTTATACATAGCATACTAATTTTGACAAACATAACTTTATTGTAAAGTGTTACCAAAATATTTGCATGAACCATTATTAACACAAATGAATTTACTTTAACAAATGTGTTGCTTATTGCCAGTTAATTCTTAACTAATGGGTCATTAGCCTAAAGTGTTGCAGATAATTAGTCCCACCTTAAACCAGTGAGTCGCGATGACTAAACACGTTTACTTAGTCATTCATCTGCAATATACAATCTTTAATCGCCTTTTACCTCTAAGTGCAAATATTTCAGCATAGATACGTGACACTTTATTTTTAACGTAAGAGCATTCATTTGTGATTTGAATGTGCGAGACTTCCGGTGCGGTTCGTTTCCAGTCATTCTACCTTTACAAAAACAGTATGCTGCTTGATACTGCATATGGTACTCGTTATCATATTATTTGTATGCATTATTATAGAGTAGAGTGGGATAACCCCCAGATAAAGTCAAGATAATGTGTTATTGTAACTATGGTCTCCGTTGACGAGCGTGATGTAGAAGTGTTCACTATGAAGCTGACACTGGTGATGTACTGGAGAGAAAGTAATGATCTAGTTTACAGCAGTAAGAAGAAAAGGGTTTTAAAGCGTGTTGTTTTGTAGATCACAGTTATGATGTAAGAACAGTAGATTTGTAGTATGTGTTATTTAATACAAATTGTATTAGGCTATATTTTCAGAATGACATACATTTTTTTCTCAAACTAAGTGTGTGGTAAAATGAGCGATTACTGTAGTTATTCTGTTCTGAACATCAAATTAGTTCTAACTGGTTGGTTGAACACAAATATTTAGACTTTATATTTAAAAGACTATTATAATTTTGAAAATCATAATCATTGATTATATTATTGTTTTTTAATGCTAAGCTAAACCTGCCCGTGCTCTGATTCAGCTGTACGGGTTTAAAGTAGGGAAAACCGGGGCGAAAGTAACGCGGTACGAAAGTAACAAAGCCATTTTCTCAGAGACCTGATTACATATGCATTCCAAGCTATGACAGCACGTTCAGCACGCAACCCTTGAAGGAGCTGCCAAAGATCACGTGATTCCGTCATCGCTTCCCGCGGTTAGGTCCGGAAAGAAGTTTTCGAGTACATAAGTAAATTACTGAAGCTGTACTTTTTTTTGTAATTACACTTTGTGTTTCTCATTTCATGTGTCACAGTAATTATCCATCAAACATAAGTTGGGAAAATTAACAAAAATGGCTACAAAGAAGTTTTCATCAATTTCTCTTTTATCACTGATTTCTAAAGTACCCATTTTGGACCCACAAAATAGACATATAGACTATAAAAATAAAATAAAATAAATAAAGACACACTTTTATCACAATTATTAGAGTGATTAATGCACCACACACACTGTCTGTTACGCTCTGTACATTTCAGTTTACTTTAGAAAAATCGTGCAAAATTACTGCCTCAAGACTTTTTCAGTAAAGTTAACCTACTTCAAACGACTGTGTTTGTAGAATTGTTACAGATTTTTTTTTACGCTTTTGTTTCTTTTGATTTTCAAATTATGAATTTATAATCACTCACGTGACACTAATCTACATACTTATACTTATTATCAGTTTCTGCTTTAAATGTTTAAGTGTAAAACTTAGCTTAAGTGATTTTAACTCTTTACTGTGTCTTTCTTTTTTAAATATTGTCTAGCTGAATCTTATTAAACTTAAAAAAGTAAGTTAACATTTGTTATATTATTTCAAAGTATTGGGAAAATATACATTTCCATGAGTTTCTTACGGTGTGCTCAAATATTAACTCAAGAAAGCTCTTTTGGGAAGTTTTCAGCAATTATCTGGGTTCAGTTGATTTTGAGAAATGCACCACAATTGCAGAATGTGTAAGAATAAATCCTGCAAATGCATCTTAATGTGGTAGAATCAGTATTATGCTATTCCAAATTCAGACACCCATGTTTTATAAAAATAAGTTTGTCATATGCTGATGATGCACTTCTGTAGACCAAACTGTACATTATCACCCTTGACACAATCCAGTGGGCTTTTTTTTTCTTT
>CM049819.1:45824380-45834380 GCA_027422435.1 Schizopygopsis pylzovi | reverse complement strand
TACCACGCCTGTTTACTTGAGTACTCATCTGCCTTGCCCTCAATATACCTGTTTGCAATTTGTTCGACCCTGCCTGTGTTTTTGACCATGTCTATGATTAAAAGCTTGCACATGGATCCGCACGCCTCACGTCTCATTCACCCCGTTACACCATGAGGGTGAGGGCAGTGATGAAGAATAGGTTGTTGTGGAAGTCAGGCATTTGTGTACATTACTGTGTGCCAGTTTGAAAGATGTGATCCTTACAACAACCAGAGGTCAGGAAAGATGATGCCAATGTCTATTGTCATTACTATACTGACAGACAGCAATGCTCAATGATGACTGCTCAAGTCAACATCTACTTATGTGTGGGACACACTGAAAAACGAGTCTTGTTGACTTCCCCTTGTGCTACGAGAATTGAATGTTAAAGTTGTTTTAATGCTTTTGAATAGGGCTGTAGTCAAGTCCACCTTTGTCGAGTCCAAGACAAGTCCAAGTCCAAAGAGGTTCGAGTCCGAGTCAAGTCCAAGTCCAAAGAGGTTCGAGTCCGAGTCAAGACCGAGTCCAAAGAGGTTCGAGTCCTAGTCAAGACCGAGTCCAAAGAGGTTCGAGTCCAAGACAAGACCGAGTCCAAAGAGGTTCGAGTCCGAGTCAAGACCGAGTCCAAAGAGGTTCGAGTCCAAGACAAGACCGAGTCCAAAGAGGTTCGAGTCCAAGACAAGACCGAGTCCAAAGAGGTTCGAGTCCGAGTCAAGACCGAGTCCAAAGAGGTTCGAGTCCAAGACAAGACCGAGTCCAAAGAGGTTCGAGTCCGAGTCAAGACCGAGTCCAAAGAGGTTCGAGTCCAAGACAAGACCGAGTCCAAAGAGGTTCGAGTCCGAGTCAAGACCGAGTCCAAAGAGGTTCGAGTCCAAGTCAAGTCCAAGTCCAAATGAGACGGTCAAAACAGAGAAAGAAAAAAATTATCTTCTTCAAAACCACATACTTAATTATTGATAATTGATGTGATACGAGAGACGTCATATCTTCTATTCTAATTTAATAATTTTGCATTATTGTTTGTAATGATCTAAAGCATGTGCAGCAACACTGTAGGATCAAATTAGGCTATTTTATTTCTCCTCCTGAGACCCAGCGATGGAGTTTTTGCCTCTGTAGTGGACATTATATTTTAGTGTATTTCTCTGAGACCTCACATGTCACAGTTATAAGCCTGGATGTCCTGCACAGAGCACATTCAGGGCTTTATAGAGATACTAAATGTTTTTTTAAACCATCATACGTCTTTAAAGATGGCTATATTTAATTTAGTGAAAAATTGTACATCCTTATGGAAATATGATTATATTCTGTAATGTCTTTTACATCTGAATCATTTTCAGATTGTTTGTCATAAAGCAACATCTCAGGAAAATGTTATGGGTTTTTAAATTCAAATATGACTTCCTGTTATGAAACGGGACATCATTTCATACATGTTCAATGTAGAGGACACCAGGACTAAAAGCATGTTTATTATGCATTTTGGGAGACATAGCTATTGAATAGGGAAATAAATTATATATCAGTTTGCTTATGAAATATTATATATTATTATGAAAATCTGGCCATGTATTACTCCCATTATGATTTTTTCAACATTATGTCCCAACAGCAACACATTAATAAGCAAATTAGATACAGTGTATAGGTACACTGTGTTTAATGGGAAACCAGTTTATGGAATTTGTTACACACATATTGCATAAAACAAAATGGTATATCAAATAATTTTGCTATACATTTTAAAACATAGTCGAGAATCATCCTTAAACAAAGTTTAGTATAAAACAATCCTGAAACCTAAAAATGTATTTGGTGATTTAAAAAAACTCCCATTGATTTTGCCGTTTTCTATTCATGCCATTTAATTTTAGTCCTTGTATTCTCTAAAGAGGACATATAATCAAATATGAATAAAATAGAGTTTTTGAAAAATGAAATTTGAAAAAAAACAAAAAATCTAGATTTTATCTAGTCAACTTGAAAATGTAACTACAACATGATTCAAGCAACTTTTTCTTTATTAACCCTCTAGTTAAAGAAAAGTATATTCTAAGTGCACCACACATGACGTTATCTTCATGATGTAAATGTGAAACAAATCACTAAATATCTTTGCAGAAAAGATGAACTACAACTACATCTTGTACAAACTTATATTATGCATATTATTTGTTCTGAAATAATACAAGACAAATGCTCCAAAAAACTCAAGTAATTCCAATTCAAAATGACTGAAGGTATAACACATAGAGTGCTATTATTAACTATAAAGGCTCTGTAAAACAATGAACAGCAGTTCTCAGCCTGTCACCCTGATGCAAACCTGAAAGATCAGATATACAGTACATGTACAGTAAGTTTCTTCACAGGTTTTGTATTCAATTACGCTGCTGTTCCGTTGTTTTTTCTATGTAAACATGGACGCGTTTGACGGTTGCGCTCGCGTCTCTTGCAGCGTCTCGTGCATGAAACGGCTTTCTAAAAACACGGAGCTCTAGTTATTAAAAGATGTGTAACTCACACCTTCTTGTATTTTTCCTATTTCACTGCCCGCGTCAACACAAAAACACACTCTGTGTGAATGGCACCTAGAGAGCATCACACGTGAGCGGTTAATCATGTGCATCGACATGCGGTTGGATTGTTCTTTTCTCTTTACTGTTATTATCAAAGTGTCTAATTCTAGCGTTTGGTAATATTTCTATTCAAAATCTCGATTCCTCGATTTATAAAAAATCTAATTGTGGCAAAACATTAAATTCGAATTAATCGATAAAATCTGATTATATTAGGCTTATAGCATGGTAATGGTGTTTTTATTTGTTTTGTTAATTAAAGTCCCATGTTTATTGCAGAAAATGTGTCGTTGTAAGTTATAGATAAGCAATTGACCTGAAATGAAAGTGAAAGCAAAATGCGCACGGGCATTAATAAGGTATTTAAAAGCGAAGGAAAGTGAGAGGGAAAACTCCAACAAACTTTGTAAAACCAAACTGAATTATGCAACTTGCCGACAGCGTATCTGTGGCCAAAATAAAGATTATTTATGCCTCCACGCAGCGCACACTCATATGACGCAGCTGTGCATTTAACAGGGGACCAATGACAATGCCCGTTCTAGATGGAGTTAAACCAATGGCCATTACATTACCCATTTGCAGAACAAGCCAGCTAGATGAATGGTTTTGTTTTGAAAGAGAAAACAAAGCATATATTGCTGGACTCGGTCGAGACCAACTAGAACATTTGGCGAGTCCAATGACCAAGTCCGAGACAAGTCCGAGTTCAAATACCAACAAGTCCAAGACAAGTCCGAGACGATAGAAAAACGTCTCGAGTCCGGACTCGAGTACTACAGCCCTACTTTTGAAACAGTAAGACGTGGTTTTCAGGCAGTGAAACTGCATTCGAATTTGTTTCAAGTTTTAGACATTTTCAGGCACGAGTTCCAAATAAAATATAACCGCACAAAAAAAAAGTTATTTAAGATTTTTAATATTTTTTTGAAACAGTAAGACCTTTTTACTTATTTTCATGTTTTGGGTTGAGATTTCATTGCATGTAATTTACACTGTTTTTACACATTTACAGAGTGTGGCTTTTTGTAAAGCAATTGATTCAAAATTTAGAAATGCTTTCTTTCTTCAGTAACTCGTTTTAGAGAGCGATCTACACACTTATTAATTCACTTGACTGTCCAATAAAAGAGACTCCTGTAACTTTTGTAAAGTTACTAGTAGCAGTCTTTACTCGTATTTTCTGATGTTTACACTCGTCTTCAGAGACTTTCTGCTTCTTCGTCCATACAGGTACTGATTCTCCCATTGTTTCCGCCAGTAAATCACGATAATAAGTATGTTGTTGTGTATTTTTAGCAGTCATTTTAACCTACACTACGCTACTAGCATATCTACAGAAGCAGCAGCCAATGAGCGCCAGGGTATCTCCGACGATTGGTGAAACACAGAGCATCGTGTCATTCAGCTGTTATATATTATTTACAACAATTAAAGTGAACTATTATGAGTACAGTCTTCATGTGATGTGAGTGTACACCATCCAGATGACTCTTCACACGCACGTTTTATGGGTCAAGGGCATCTCACCTCTGAAGCGTTGAAACGATTCTCTCTCAACAGGTTCTGCTCGATCTCATCTTCCATGCACATTCATCTCAGGATCTGACATGAGCAGGTCTGCATCCATATGGCACACAAGGACTTGTGTGTGAGAGAAAGAGAGAGAGAACAGATTGTTGTGGGAACCCTTAGTCCTGCCCTGTGAACCTGATGCCACAGTCACCAGCAGGAGCAAAACCACTGCTGATAGAAGGGCAGAGACACACGCTCACACAGCTGTTACACACACACGCACACACACACACGCACACACACACGCACGCACGCACGCACACACACACACACACACGCACGCACGCACGCCACGCACACACACACACACACACACGCACGCACGCACGCACACACACACACACACACACACACGCACCTGCGCACACACACACACACACACACACACATCCCCCAAAATTAACTTCTGGCACATCTGCCAATGGCTGGAATTACAGTTATTAATTTAGCAACTTGTAGGGACTAACCAATGAGGATAAATGATGTGACTCACACCTGGTGATATAAATGCATGAACATTGTGTGTGAAATATGCAAACTATGGCTAGTAACTATTTGATAGCACACACAAAACTGTGTTTATGTTAGATATGTTTTTGAAAGAAGTCTCTTTTCTGCTCACAAAGGAAATATAAATATTTGATGTCAATATTTTTTTTGAAAGACAAATATGTTATAAATAAATTATTTATATAAATCAATAAATAAACAGGAGATTGATACAAGTTACATTAAATTAAAATAAATACAACATTGATTACAATAAATAATCAAATCTAAATAAAAGTAAATAAATAAAGTACACACTTAGAGTTAAGTCTGTCAAAACTTGAATTCATTTGTTCCACATACATTCAGTCTGTCCAAAATCTGAAGTTGTTTCTATTTTATGAAATAAATATCTTCTGTTCCTATTCAAATCGAGTAAAAACTGTAAAATTGTAAAATATTAAAATGTAAAATAACTGTGGATATATAATAACATTTAATCTGTTGCTGTGATGAAAGCTGTATTTCCAGCATCATTACTCAGTGTCACATGATCTTCAGATTCATTCTAATATACTGATTTGTTGGACATGAAACATTTTTTTTTTTTTTTATCAAGGTTGAAAAAAGTTGTGCTGCTGAATATTTTTTGTGGAAATGTTGTCATTTGCAAGCATTTCAAACACTATTGTTTGGCAATTTCCAGAAAAGTATTTTCACACAACAACAACAACAACTGTATCACTATAAACCAAAATTATTACCCACTTCCCTCTGATATAACTCTGATGATATGATTAAGGATAATAACTTAAAAGCTGCTGATAAAAATACAAATATATATTTGTTTTGATTGAATCATTTAAATCCTTCACATCTATGATTTGTTATCAAGTTGGAATCACAAGGCACATCTTGTGTTTGTGTGTATGCAGCAGTTATGCTAAAATGATCCATCAAGTGGTAAAGAGTCCCTGCTTCCCCTTGATACTGGTTTCATGCTCATAGATTCACACACATGCATATCAGCAGCCGTCACTCAGAAACAATTCAGAATCGATGCTCTGCCCGAAACCTGTCCCGAAGCCCACATTAACATTTTACTGCTTAATAAAACCCAGCACATTTTACTCTGGGTAGCGCACTGTCATTCAAATCCTGAGCTGTACTTTCGGATCAAAAACTAAACTACTACAACACACTGCCCTTCAAAACATGATCTGGACTTCCCTGGTTTGAGTTCTATGTCATGGGTAAAAGCCTCAAGGTATTTGGAGGGGATGAGTGTTTTAGTCACAGCAGCTAAATCCTGGGGTACCTCAGGGTTCGGTGCTCGGCCCTCTCGTTTTCTCAATATACACAACAACTCTAGTATATTCTTTAATATTATGTCTGTAAGAAGTACTCATTTAAAAAGTATGTTAAAGTGTACTTCTTTACAAGGGAAATTAATTAATTGAAAAGTAAAAAAAAAAAAAACTATTCTACTTTGCAAAGTTTTAAGGTACATTTTAATTTGTCTACATTTGTGTTGACTAACACATTAAAGCACAAATAAAGTACTATTACTTTAATAATTATGGTTATAATTCTAATTGTAGTATTTTATTCAATTTTACATTTAAAGTTAATAAAATATAAACACAATTGCAGTGTCATCATTAGAAATGTACAATTACAAATATATGTATACATGACACACAAGTTCAGGTCAGCACATTCAGCAGCACTACTTATTTGAAAGACAATAGCATTAATTATGAAATTACATATGAAGATGTAGTTAAGTGCGTCAAAAAAGCACGCTAAAGCTCTACTATAATTGAATTTGGTATACAGATAAACTATAATGAATGTTAATTCATTTGTGATTAATGTACACTTAAGTGTCTGAAAACATTGAGTTAGCACTTACTTTTGTATATTTTCTGCGTATTTTGTAAAGTAAATTATTTCCATACGTTCTCTTTTTTTTGTTAAAGTGTATTTCTTCACTAGGATTCACTGAATGGTAAAAAAGGAAACCAACAAATATTTGTTGTTGTTGTTTTTCGGTCTTTCATGTAAGTAATATTAAGCTTACAAATAGACTTATATTTAAAATCTCCATATTAGCCAAATATAGTAACAGGTGAATGAATCGTCCATGCAGACAGAGGAGCTGACATTTAACAGAGATGTTCGGAGTGAACCTTGCATAAGTTTTGGTGCCAGCTGGTTTAAATGGTGTCCACCAAACACCCGCGGACAACCTCAATACTGCCGGCGGGCTGCAGATCGACCCCTGCTGCTCCCTCAAACCGGAGCTTCAGTGTGAACACCGAAGTGAAGTGAGCCACGGCTCGTGTGGAGTGAAACCGAGTGAAGATAAAGAGATGGAAAGTGAATGAGAGTGACAGGCTGTAATCAGCTTCTTTCTGCTGGGTGAGTCCTGACCCCACGTCGGGCGCCGGGTCTGATGCCCTGCGAGTGTGTGTTTTTGTGAGGACGAGGGTCAGTGTGATGCTAGTGTGTGTTTCCAGACTATCTTGTATCTCACAATGCATTAGATTCACTTCAGTGGTAAAATTACAAATGATTTTTAACTGACCTTGCAAAGACCGAATAAGTGACATGCAATTTTTAACAGACAGAGAGAGTTTGAGTGCGATTCACTTTAATATTTACTAAAAGCTAGTCCCGATGAATAATAGATTAAGTATTTATAAATATTTTTCATAACCATTAATTGCACTGATGTGGTGCTTGGGAAATCGTTAAAGTCAAAGCTATTTACAGCAGTGAGTAGATGATTTAGCATTATTTAGCTTTAGTTTAACACCTAAAGTGTGGTCTTGGTGTCTTTCACCGGTGTATTTGAAAAGAAAGAGAGTCTGTCTCTGTGTACTGTATGTGTGTGTTTGTTTGCCTCATTCATAACGCTGTTACTGGCTCAATATCAATGGGACTTAACAGTTGCCATAACAACCAAACATGTTCCTCACAGGGATGGTTGAGTATTTGAGTTCAGTCAGTGAATCACTGCTGACAGTATGTAATGCACAGAAAAAAATCATTATTGCCGGGACAGTCAACATTAGTGCTGTGTAATTAACATAATGATCCAAACTATTGAAAATATTCCAAGAATGATGATCTTTCCAGTACAGAATCACAAAGAAGTTGTGCAAATGCATTTGTGTAGTGTTTTTCATCTGTCATAATACAATGACGCCTTCCAAAGACAGAGAGGAAGACACGAGAGTCTGTAGCTCGTGTGTGTTTCTCATTGATGTCTGGACATTTTACACGAAGAAAAGTGTTGCTTGGGTAAATGCAAAGCTCTTGCCAGCCAATGTATAGTTTGTCATGGGAATGCAACATTATTTTGGGACAATACAGAATTTTTAAATGCAAGCACACAGTTTCTTGTGGAGAAATGCAAAGCTTTAGTGTATAAATGGAAAGTTTCTTGAGGAAATGCAAGTGTCTTGTGGAGGAACACATTATTGGGTGCGGATGCTAAATTTGTTGGGGAAACGCAACACTTTTTCTTGTAAGCGTAACATTTCTCTGGGAAGCATTACATTTTTGTGAGCAAATGAAGTGTCATGTGGAGAATGACAACATTTTATCATTCAAACAAAGTTTGTTGTGCGGAAACGTATATCTGAATGCTTTTGCACTTGCTCGTAAAAGTACTGCAACTTCTCACCAGCAAAAGTATTAATAGTTTGTTTCTTTAATATTATATTCCTGTATCACATCATTCCCATCACCATTTTTGCATTTTCTCGCAAAATACCAAGTTTTGGTGGGACTGAGCATTTTCAACTGCTATTCTATAATTGCTCTTAAGTCGGGACTTGAGCGTTCACATACTGAGACTGATGCCGGCGTTTGCTCTCGCTAATGGTGACGTTAAATGCGGCCTCGGCTGGCATCCAGATATCAGCTTATGGGTGCTACATCCATTCTCCGTGCAATTACAGGCCCGAGTGAGTGGCTTCTTCTTCTACTTCTTAAGAACGCACTTCTTACGCACTCCCAAGCATATGCTGCACAGGGAAAAGTTAATGCATTACAAGGATGACCCAGCTGCAAAAGCGTGGCTTCTTGAAGGAAGATGTAATAGAAAATCAGCTACATAAAGATCATGACTGGAAAAAAACGAGCCGAAGCGAGTGTCTTTGGATCTGACTGTAGCAGGAAAGGTTGAATCTGTGAAATGAAAGCCGAGGCTCGACAGAGTGTGCAAATGTTTAATGTGTGTCTGTGCATAAAGCAATAAAGCAGAACAAACATCCGACGCACAGGATCATGGGAGTGCATACGAATGCTGAATAAACGGCAGGATTAAGAGCGCATACAGTAAGTGCTGAGATCTTCTCTGAGGTATAATGTTCCCATTGCATAGATCTTCTTCATTTCGCCCACACATGAGTGTTTCTTACAGATATAAAGCAGTGATTCCCAACCACAGCGACATGTGGACTAAAAGACGACACAGATTTAGATTTAGCTTGTGTGACTTACAGTATAAGATATTAAACATATTAGGATATACTTGAGTCGTATTGATGTTGCAGTACAGGCATGTGAGACAGCAAAGGTTGGGAAAAGCTGCTCTAAAGTGCATGACATTTTCATCCTGAGATTCAAAAGCAAAAATCAATGCATGTGGTCTTTCAATAAGTACAAGTGACAACTAGAAAATAGATTGACAATAAAGCTAACATTTCTCTCTGCTGTTTGATATAAAGTCATAAATAAACCCCAAATCACCAAAAAAAATCACGTCTGAATTAGTTCTTCAGTTTTTGTTACAGTACACAATGCAAATGTAAATATATAATCTCTTTGCATCTGGCAAAAATATAATGTGTATGGAAATAAGAGATATTCAAATATGGAGCATATAATGTTACGCAGTGCAAATTATTTCACTGATAAAAATATAGTATAAAAAGGACCCTGAGATTTCCTCTGTTTTCTCTCTGTTCTTGGTGGGACGTTTTAAAGCTTTACATCTTGGAGGTCTACATGAGATTTGGATGTCAAATAAATAAATGACTCTGGTAAAGTGCCTGGTTTCTGCTGATCGATGTTTGATTCAAGTCGCTGATGTTTGCATTTCATCTTTCAGATCCACGTCGTTCTCGAACGCAGCATCCTCTTCATCACGCTGCTGCCGCGCAAAATTCACAAAAACCTGAAAGAGACAGAGAAGCACGTCAAATGAGAGAGTTTATCTTCATAGTTCATTTCTACAATGCAGACGTTGTCTATTTCTGCTGAGCCTTTAACAATAATGTCTGTCTGGGATCACAATGCTTTGTTTTTAAAATGTA
>CM049819.1:45799380-45819380 GCA_027422435.1 Schizopygopsis pylzovi | reverse complement strand
TTTTGTCCATTTATGAGTTATAATATTATGATTATGTTCTATAAATATCTGATTCTCATATAGCATAATTAACCTGCTAACACACCGGTGTTCATTCGGCTCTTGAGCAACAACGAATGCAGCTAAAAACACAACGCTGCTATTTGAACCAGTGGTATTATTTAAAATACTTATTTTTCAAAATCATTGATATATTATAAATAATAACCACCACTTGTATCTTATTATTGTCCGTGTGGAGGCTATGCTGTTTTCTCCACGGCACGTGCCTCTTGATTCGTTACACAAGTTATGTCCAGTGACTCGATTGCATTATTGAAGCATTATTTTATTAATTTGTAAGGCTGCTTAAGGTTTATTTTATGTTTGAGGGTTTAATGGCTTTTAATGATGAGCATTTATTTGCAATTAGTCTCTCAAGTATTCTTTAAAAGTCTGGACTTGGATTTAAATAATTATCGGTTATCGGCATCGGCCAACATGTTCATATCGGTGCATCCCAAATTTCAATGCAACGAGGGACTGTGTTTTTAATATGTGCATAACTGTAATAATATTTAGCTTTCAGAAGCAAAATATGCGTTGGACATGTTAAAAGTCTTATCATTTAAACATAAATAAATGAATATTCTCAAACTTAACTTACACAATTATATGTTTAAATACACGTTTACAGATTAATTTTAGATAAGTTTACTGTCTGTGTTTTTTTTGGGGGGGGGGTTATACTTTTATTCAGTTATGATGCATTTAATTTATTCAAAAGTGAAGACTTTTATACTGTGACAGATGTGACAGTTTCCACAAAAGTATTCAGCAGCACGACTGTTTTCAACATTGATAATAATCAGAAATCTTTCTTGATCAGTAAATCAGTATATTATTATGATTTCTGAAGATCATGTGACACTGAAGAGTAGTGATAATGAAAATACAGCGCCGCATCACAGTGATAAATTACATTTTTAAGACAAAAAAAATGGATCAGATTTGGACTTACTAACAAAACAAATGTGCATTTTTTTTAATAAAATGAAACAATTTGATTTATTTTATCTCCGAACTGTCACTGCATTTGATTAAAAACAATGCGTGTGAGGAAATAACGTCGAGCACAACTCATTCCCTCACAACATCTACAGCAGCGCACTCTTACTATAAAGATGAAGGAACAATATACACAAAGACAAAGTCATCTCTTCGTTTCTGTATCCATCACAGGACGAGTGGAGACGATACAAGAACTCACTCACATGTCCGGGAAATATAAGACCATGTGTTTAAAGAGAAATATAGAAATATAGATACAGATCGTGCACCGCAAACCTTCAGTATGTGTGACTGTGTTTGATGACAGGAAGTGTGTTCCCTGCTGAGTGTGTGAGGGAAGTGAACACAGCGTGAGAGACGCCGTCCTACAGATGGCAGCAGAAGCACGTCGCAGGAGGACCGACGGGATGAAGGGAAGGGAAAGAGGAGAGGAAGGCCTGCAGACGGAGAGTGATGGAGAGCAGTAGATCTTGTCCTACTGCTTTGCTCCATTAGACAGCATGAACAAGAAAAGATAAAGCAGTGAGAGAGAGAGAGAGAGAGAGAGAGAGAGAGAGAGAGAGAGAGAGAGAGAGAGAGAGAGAGAGAGAGAGAGAGAGAGAGAGAGAGGAGAGAGAGAGAGAGAGAGAGAGAGAGAGAGAGAGAGAGAGAGAGAGAGAGAGAGAGAGAGAGAGCGAGAGAGAGAGAGAGAGAGAGAGAGAGAGAGAGAGAGAGAGAGAGAGAGAGAGAGAGAGAGAGAGAGAGAGAGAGAGAGAGCGAGAGCGAGAGCGAGAGCGAGAGAGAGAGAGAGAGAGAGAGAGAGAGGAGGCTCCATCAAGGCAGCTGCTCTTAATTGCCTCTTCACTCATTAATGCCCACACCTCCACAATCATTAATTACAACCGAGAGACACACAGAGAGAGGGAGCAGATAAATTCAGGCACATATCAAATGTAAGCCCTGTAACAGGACATCAAGTGATGACTGAACGCAGTACAAGAAAATTTTAAAGGACGGCACCCATTCACTGCAAAGCATCCATTGCTGAGACACTGATGCAGATACATGTCTCCAAATCAGACGAACAAACAAACTCATCCTAATCTTGGATGAGTGTATTTTAAGCAGTGGTGGTCAAAGTACACAGATCAAGTACTTGAGTAAAAGTACAGATAGGTATAATAAAATATTACTCCAGTAAAAGTAAAAGTACTGCTTTTTCAATTTTACTCGAGTGAAAGTACAAAAGTACTAAATTTTTTATGTACTTAAGTAAAAAAGTACTGATAGACAGATTTATTTTGCAATTTTATATAGACTACTTTATTTAATTTTATATTAGCACATATTTGTATAATCCTACTGCTCAAAATACCTGTTTTTTTCCCCAAAATAACCACTATATAAAGTCAAAATATATATTTTGTTGATATGGACTACATTGATGAGAGTGATGTAGTTATGTTCACTGTGAAGCTTACACTGCCATGTACCTGAGAGAAAACAGATTTCACCATCTGATCTTCACCAGTAAGAAAAAAGTGTTTTAGAACTTGTTGTCTTGCAGAACGTCAGTTATATATGACATGAGAATTAGGCCTGAAACTAGGAAGAACATTTTAAGGAAAATATAATTATATTTTTATAATGATTTTTTTTTCTTCTCAAACCTTGTCTGTGGTGTAAAAACACCCCTGGCCAAATGCCCCCAGAGGGCATCACTTCCCACTCTGATAATTACTGTAGTTATATGTTCTGAACATCACATCCTTTCTTTTTCCCTCAGATGAATCTATCTAGGTGCATGAATAAAGATATTTGGACTTTATATCTAAAAATTTCCTCAACTTAGCACCAGCAAGCTTGTTAGCTAGACAGTTAGCATCAGCTAACAATATTTACTTATTTTCAGTATGGTTATGAATAAACATTCATATCTGTCTACTCGGCTAGTTGATCTAAACAATATAAAAATGTATACTGTTGATAAACAATATAAAAACAGACGTCACATAGGTCTAAATGCATGGCATTTTAATAAAACTGCTAACGTTACAGCAGCGGGGAATATGAACGTGCATGAGTTATTTTATTTAATCGGTGTTATTTTAATGTTTAGTTTTTTGACCTAAAACATAACGTTAGAGACACTGATGTTGATCTGTCTGCTTTTAAGCATTTCAGTGGGCTTAAATAGATCACAGCAGATTTAGTTCACAAACAACTGACAGTTTTGACCTAAATATTATTTTCAGTTACAATAATGAATCCTAAAATTCGACATTAGTAACTTACGTAACCATGGTATAGATATTGGGGGGGTCCAAATGTGAGCCCTCCCCCCAGATATTTTTTTTTTAAGTTCAGTCGCGGATCAGATCGTAAAAACAAACAGGCCAGGCATCAACGAATGAATAGAGGCTTATCAATGGAGTGGGAAGCGCGGGAACTCATTGATCTGTGACTCCAGCAGTTCATTATTCAGACTATTTTCAGGGTATCATGCTAGAAACCTTGCTATAATACTGAGCCATTTAAACGTGATATTTTTTCTCATTTATTCAAAAATTGCCGCGGTATTTTTGACCGTCCCCCCCAAAGTATATGGTGGTTACGCCCATGTACGTTTCACAGCATCAGTAGCGCGCGCTCACGAGATCTCCCGGTTCTTTACTTGTGAGTTCAGTTCACTGAAGAAGACTCGCTCTAAACGGATCATTTGAATCAGTGAGTTTTCGACTCGAGAACAGCTGCAATCGGATCAATGCAATTCGTGAATGAATCGTTTGTTGCGATTTGCGAACCGATTGAACAGGTTCATTGAAAATAATCAGTTTGTTTATGAATCATACACCGCTTCTGCGTCTCGGAGCACGTGATGTTTTATAAGGAGTAACGATATGTTTTATGAAATGTAGTGAAGTAAAAAGTACGATCTTATGCTTTGGAATGTAGTGAAGTAAAAGTAAAAGTTACTCAAAATAAAACTACTCCAGTAAAGTACAGATACTTGAAAAATGTACTTAAGTACAGTAACGAAGTAGTTTTACTTCGTTACTGACCACCTCTGATTTTAAGCTAATTTTAATTTCAGGTAAACGACTCCTTTACCTGATTACATGACTACTACTATGATAACACTGAAAACAGCTGTGCTGCTTCACATTTTTGTGCAAACTGTGATACATTTTATTTTTCAGGGTTCACAGATGAATAGAAAGCTCAAAATAACAGCATCTATTTTTAAATAGAAATCCATTGTAACATTATGTCTTTACTGTCACTTTTAATCAATTTAACGCATCCCAGCTGAACAAAATTATTAATTTATATATAAAAAAAATAATATATATATATATATATATATATATTTACTGACTCCAAACATTTTGAATGGGTCTGTGCACATAGTAGGGCCCAAACAGGGAAGTCCGACTGCATCAAGAGCCGGCTCCGTCCCAGGAGCTCGCAGAGTCCGCTCCAGAGCCGGCTCCGTCCAGGAGCTCGCAGAGTCCGCTCCATAGCCCGCTCCGTCCCAGGAGCTCGCAGAGTCCGCTCCATAGCCCGCTGCGTCCCAGGAGCTCGCAGAGTCCGCTCCAGAGCCCGCTGCGTCCCAGGAGCTCGCAGAGTCCGCTCCAGAGCCCGCTGCGTCCCAGGAGCTCGCAGAGTCCGCTCCAGAGCCCGCTCCGTCCCAGGAGCTCGCAGAGTCCGGCACTCCGGGTCCCCTCCTGGTTCCGTCCGGTTCCCCAGAGCCCCTGCTGGCCCTGTCCGGCTCGCCTTCGTCTCCGCTGGTCCCGCCCAGCTCGCCTTCGTCTCCGCTGGTCCCGCCCAGCTCATCGATGCCTCCGCTGGTTCCGTCCAGTTCTACCAAGCGCCCAAGAGAGTCAGAGCCACCTGAGTGCCCAAGAGAGTCAGAGCCGCCCGAGCGCCTCCGAGATTCAGCGCTTCCAGAGTGCCCCCTCGAGGTAGTGGAGTTCAACAAGAACTTTCATGGGGGGAGCTCCCCTCCATTGCTCACGGAGACCCCGGACCCGCCATGGCCCATGAGGTCCCCTGATCCATCATGGCTGCCCGAGGCCCCGGATCTACCATGGCCGCTTAAACTCCCTGCCTCGGTCCCTGAAACCAAATGTGCTCTCTCTGCCTCTTGTGTCTCCGTTTCCTCTAGGTCCCAGTCTCGGCCAGGGATCTCTGCTCCGCCCTGGAGGGCGCCTGTCTCGTCTGCTCCGCCCTAGTGGGCGTCTGTCTCGTCTGCTCCGCCCTGGTGGGCGTCTGTCTCGTCTGCTCCGCCCTGGTGGGCGCCTGACCTGCCAGAGTCACCTCACGCCTCCGCTGACCTGCCAGAGTCACCTCACGCCTCCGCTGACCTGCCAGAGTCACCTCACGCCTCCGCTGACCTGCCAGAGTCACCTCACGTCACAGCGGTCTACCCAGTATCCCTTCACGTCACTGCTGTCTCATTGGCCACACATGGACCTGGCCATCCGTCCCCTCCTCCGGTTCCACCTCCGCTCCACCGCCCTCCTGGAGTATGCTTTGTGTAAGCGTCTGGAAGCCGCTCTTGGGGGGGGGGGGGGCTCTGTCATGAATCTGGTTACCACTCACTACAACTGCACATCACCCATGGACTACATCTCCCGTCATGCACTGCACACACACATTCCCGTCCACCATTACACCAATCACACAGCTGTCACCATTCACTCATTAGTCTTGATTGCCTCCCCACACCTGCACCTCATTCTCACACTCACATTTAAGCAGCACTCTCACTTGCACTCACTGCGAAGTCTTGTTTTGCCCTGGCTAACATTTCCGAGCATTTTCCCTTGTGTGTACTACCTGGACCGTTGACTCTCTCTCCTGATCGTTTGCTGCCTGCCTTACTGACCCCGCCTGCCTACTGGTTATCCTCTCTGTCTGCTGCCTGCCCTGATCCATTGCTCTGCCTCTGTTTATGTATCTGTCTTATCTACGTTGCCCTCGATACCACTATTTGATATTTGCCTGTCTGACCTCCTCTTTGTATCAATAAAGCTGCAAGTGGATCTACTCTCGCCTCTGACCAGTCATTGGTTACAGAATGAAGGAACAATATACACAAAGACAAAGTCATCTCTTCGTTTCTGTATCCATCACAGGACGAGTGGAGACGATACAAGAACTCACTGACAGCAACAACACCACATGTCCGGGAAATATAAGACCATGTATTTAAAGAGAAATATAGGCAGATATGTTTATTTACACGAGCAGATCGTGCACCGCAAACCTTCAGTATGTGTGACTGTGTTTGATGACAGGAAGTGTGTTCCCTGCTGAGTGTGTGAGGGAAGTGAACACAGCGTGAGAGACGCCGTCCTACAGATGGCAGCAGAAGCACGCCGCAGGAGGACCGACGGGACGAAGGGAAGGGAAAGAGGAGAGGAAGGCCTGCAGACGGAGAGTGATGGAGAGCAGTAGATCTTGTCCTACTGCTTTGCTCCATTAGACAGCATGAACAAGAAAAGATAAAGCAGAGCGAGAGAGAGAGTGAGAGAGAGAGCGAGAGAGAGGGGAGGCTCCATCAAGGCAGCTGCTCTTAATTGCCTCTTCACTCATTAATGCCCACACCTCCACAATCATTAATTACAACCGAGAGACACACAGAGAGAGGGAGCAGATAAATTCAGGCACATATCAAATGTAAGGCCTGTAACAGGACATCGAGTGATGACTGAACGCAGTACAAGAAAATGTTAAAGGACGGCACCCATTCACTGCAAAGCATCCATTTCTGAGACACTGATGCAGATACATGTCTCCAAATCAGACGAACAAACAAACTCATCCTAATCTTGGATGAGTGCATTTTAAGCTAATTTTAATTTCAGGTAAACGACTCCTTTACCTGATTACATGACTACTACTATGATAACACTGAAAACAGCTGTGCTGCTTCACATTTTTGTGCAAACTGTGATACATTTTATTTTTCAGGGTTCACAGATGAATAGAAAGCTCAAAATAACAGCATCTATTTTTAAATAGAAATCCATTGTAACATTATGTCTTTACTGTCACTTTTAATCAATTTAACGCATCCCAGCTGAACAAAATTATGAATTTATATATACAAAAAAATAATATATATATATATATATATTTACTGACTCCAAACATTTTGAATGGTTGTGCACTTAATAGGCCCAAATCAGGGAAGTCAAATACTAGAAAATAAATACATAAAATAACAGTTTCTACAGTAACAGAGGTAGAGAACTCAATTCAGAGATAAACATGCATGACAAACAAAATAATCATGCACACACACGCACACACGCACACACACACACACACACACACACACAAACACACAAACACACGCACGCACACACGCACACACACACACACGCACACACTCTCTCACCTGCTCTTCAGGTGCTGGATGCTTCCCAGGCATTTGAACTGTCCATTCACCATTATGGCCATGCGGCTGCAGAGCGCTTCACACTCCTCCATGCTGAAAACACACACACACACACATTTGCAGCATTAGGGCAGGTTTCCAGACTGTTTTGGTCTAATTCCGGCCGTTCCTCAGCGTGACTCTCTAGAGAAACACCTTCAAAGCATCAGAAACCCCAGAGCTCAGGATCCGCTTCCATGCACATTCAAATGAGACTCATTATGAAGCTCATGAAAGACTTTCACCTGCGCAGCCGGCCAATGAGACGCAGTCACCCAAACAAACTCATCTGCTGCCAAAGCAGGGACAAACGAACATCAGCTAAAACTATAAATTGGTGTCTCGTTGCCAGGAATCGTTATCGCTGGCTGATGCAGAGGAAGACATGATAAATATAGCTGCTGGATTACACAATAACATTTACATTCATGAGTTCAGCAGAAGCTTTTATCCATGAGGAATGAGCTAGAGACGAGGTGAAATACACAGACGAGGACTTATGTTACATATACATGTCATTTACATGCACACAATATGTGTATATCATTTATAACAATGTCTTTTTTAATTCAGATTAGCTCTACATTCATCAATAATCATGCTCAAAAACTGCAGAGGAACCAAACTCAGATTTAATGTCCCATCCAAGCAACTATAGATACGAATAAAACACAGATTTATTAAAAACTGGAATTTATATTAAATAAGATCCAATTCTAATAACTATTTATGTTACAATATAACAGTGTATTATATGTATTTATTGTTCTAACATTAACTGAATTAAAATAAAACAGCAAAAAATGAATTGTATATCAGCTACAACATTTCTCATTTTCACTTTGTTTAAGGTGAAGTACAAAAATAACTAAAAAGTTAATCAAATAAAACTTAAAAACCAAATAGATCTATTTAAATAAATAGATAAATGACATACAATCACTAAAATTGACTATAGAAATTAAACTAAAATGAAAATATAAAATAAAAATAAATAAATGATATATATATATAGGTAACACTTGTACTCTAAAACTAAATAAAACGCACTGTAAATATAATTATTTAAAGTAGTAAATAAAGATAACTGGAGATTATTGAGTGTGTTTTCCAAGAATGTCCATCTTTCTACTTACAACAGCATGTTTAATTCAGTGTTGCTTGCTACTTATTTATATATTTATTTATTTAAATTAAATTAAAATCGCTAAATAAATGTAGGTTTTCTATTAGGGTTATTTTTTTAAATATATATATGTAAAAACTATAACCGCATATAAAACAGAAGTGGGTAGCAACCACCCCGGGTACCCTAGCAACCGCATAGCAACACATGAACAACCACCCTGTGTACCTTAGCAACCACATAGCAACACCATAGCAACCACTGTTTTTTGTTGTTGCTGTTAAATGAGCTGGTTTTACCTGGTTTTTAGTTTTTTAAATGAACTATTAATTTTAAATTAACTTTTAACATAGTTCAAATTAACAATGTCAAACTGAAAGCCTTCAAACGCCAAGCTTTTACAACAACTGTGAACGCTCTGGTTAGGCTTTTCCGAGCCAACTTAAAGTTGGTCTACAAACTTTATTATCTAGTTACAGTAAAAATACAAGCAATTAGTTTTTTTATTATTAAAACCAAAAAACCAAAACCAAAAAAAAAAAGCAGGTTTTCTGTTAGAATGATTTAACAATAAATATGTAGCTACTATAACTGCATATAAAAGAAGTCTATGAGACGTCCTGAGCGTGTTGTTACCTGTGAGAGGTGAGTATAACAGATCTGCCCTCCTTAATGACGCTGAGGATACAGTCCCACAGAAAACGCCGGGCCTTCGGGTCCATACCGGTGGTGGGCTCGTCCTACAGACACACGCACACACATGCACACACAGACACAGACACACACACACACACACACACGCACACACAGACACAGACACAGACACACACACACACACACAGCACACACAACACACACACACACACACACACACACACACACACCACACACACACGCACACACAGACACAGACACACACAGACACAGCACACGCACACGCACACACAACACAGACACACACACAGACACAGACACAGACACAGACACACACACACACACACACACACACACACACACACACACACAGACACAGACACAGACACAGACACACACACACACACACACACCACACACACACACACACACAACACAACACAGCACAGACAGACAGACAGACAGACAGACACACACGCACACACACACAACACACACACACACACAGACAGACAGATAGACAGACACACACACACACACACACACACACACACAACACACACACACACACACACACACATATCTAGTATGTAGATCAGTATGCATAACCCAAAGAGAAACGCAAACAGCCTTATGATACAGTTAAGCATTCATATGACCTCATTACACTGCATATGCAAATTAGTGAGTGTCATCTCATAAATATTGTTTTGCATGTTTAATACTATATACAGTGGGTAAAATAATAGTTGAACACGTCATGTATGCATGGATTACTTGGGTTGTTATCAAGTCAACAGCACCTTTAGAAATATATTTACTGAGAAAAATGGTGACGTGTTCAATAATTATTTTACCTGCTGTTGTAAGAGCAGCATGTTAGTATGTGATTCCAAACACAATTGTACATTATATAAAGATATGATCATGTGTGACCTTTGACCCCGTATGACAGATTGACTACATGATGATCTGCGCTGATTCGGAGCGGGACGGACACGCTGAGAGCACCCGTCTCGTAATGCCGCCTTTAATTAGCATCCGCAGAGAGCCAATCAGGAGTTATTCTGCGGGTTATGAATGTGGATTATTTCATATGAATCTCCGTCAGGCGGAATGAGATTTTAATGCCAGCAAACAGAGGCGCGTGTGTGCGCCGAATGCTAAATCTGCCTGGAAATACATTAAAAATGTCCCGCGAGTGACCTCCAGTCCTGTCTTCTTTTCTTCTTTAATCTTTTCTATCGTTATTCGGCTCTTCATTTTATCCTTAATCCTCAAGGACGTTCTCTCATCTCTCTCTGTGTGTGTGTGTGTGTGTGTGTGTTTGCTCTGTCTGTGTGTCAGCTGTACTTTGTGAATAAAACTGTCCCTAGCTACATCTCAAAGAAAAACGTCCCTTCAGAGACTAGGTATAAATTATTAATAATGCAGTTCATACAGTTCAAATCATATTTTCATTCAGGTTCTCTTCCAAGCGTGGATTTATGGGTGAGAAATCCACAAATAAATGCAAGAAGACTCACGAAAACAAATCAAATGAGATTGACTTTTGCAGAATCACATGCATTTATAATTATTTGTGGAGTTTAAAATGTTCCTGAAATCCACAAACAGGCGCCAGCACTCCAGCCAATCAGATCAGAGCTTTGCGATAATATAAATATTACTCTAATCATTCTCCTCCTGGAAAGTGTATATTTATGAGTTGTGAAGTCGTAATTACAACATCTGGTGGTTCAGGACAATTGTTGTTTATAGTTTATAGTTTTTATAATATTTTGAATTGGCTTTTAATTTTGTATTTTATCTTTTTCTTTTAACTTGAGTTTTTATTATTATAATTGTATTATTATTTTAGTATATATATATATATAGCCCCCAGTCATGCCGCTACTATAGACAGAATCTGTTAAGCTCCTGCATGGTTCTTCAGTGGTTCTTTGGCATGACTGAGGGCTAAATAGCACCGCTACCATATACAGAACCTGTTAAGCCCCTTCAAAGAGTCCACTGTTGGTGCTGTTTAGCATCGTTTTTGATGAAGAATTACAGAGCATTATGGCACCTCTTATGGTCCTACATAGTACTATTTGATGAAGGTGGCTTATATCACCTTTAAAGATATGTGCTATATAGCACCAAAAGTGGTTCCCTTATGACTACGAGCCAATAACCACTTTTAGTGCTATATAGCACCATTTTTAAGTGTGTGTGTATATATATATATATATATATATATATATATAGCTAAAACCATTCTTATTTTAATTTGGTTTAATCCGTTGTACTAAAATAAGTAAAAATGAAACTGAAAAAATGAATAAAAACTATATGGACAAGATCACAAACCACAGTACATTTTCTAAAACCAAAAAAAATAAATAAATACAATATTAATCAAAGCTATAACAGTGTTTCAATGATGCTAAAATAACCACTGAAAAATAGGCGCATCAGAACATAACTCAGACTGTGACGTACCAGTCAGGATCACAAATAGTTACGACCCTAACATTTGCATAACGTATACCAGCCCATGTTCTAGGCCAGCCGGACCATCAGAAGCTCTGCAGGTATTGTGAAGAAACAAGCGAGGACAACAGAGAAAATGGCACATCATGGAAATAAATGTAATGTTCCAGGATGTGCAGGGGATGTGAAGTGCAGTGATGGGTAGGTGTCTCTATTCAGAAAGGCGCGGAAAGCAAATAACGCGCTCTAATATAATAATGCCAGCCACTAAAGTAGGTACCTTGATTAGCTGGTTCATGTGTGTTTGAAGTAGGGGTGGAGCTAAACTTCTGTCCTGGACACGGGCCCTGTCCTGTGGACTGACGTTAGCTGCAACCCTAATCAGGGACATGGTTAACCTGCTTGCTACGGTAGCCTGTTACATTACAGTGATCTTGAAGATTTCACTTACCACATAACTGAGTAAGTGTGTGTTTGATTGGGGACGATGGAATGCTTAAAGATCCTGCAGGACACGGGCCCTGACAAGCATCTGATCTTGTAAAATATGTGGTAAGTCCCTGCAGGGATCCATGGTATAAACTGCTTGCTAACGGTAGCCTGTTCACCAATCTCGAAAGCGAAAGTATATAACGTGATTGTGCATTCGAGCAGTTTCAGTGCCCCACATATTAACATATTAAGGAGACGATGACTCGGACTGATGGCCCGCATTTAATTTACAGTATCCTGAGCACCACTGATATAAGCATCTGATCTTGTAGAAAGTATGTGGAATAAGTATTCCCTGCAGTTTCCTTCCTGCGCTCTAATGAAATAGAGCTGCACGTGTGACACAGCCAATCTCGAGCAGAGCTCAACATTGAGCCGCACTGATTGAAACAGCCATTCAGAACAGCAGCTCAACATAGTGCAGCACTGTGAAACAGCCATATTAGAGCAATAGCTCAATATACGAGCTCGCACTGATGAAACAGCCATATCAGATTTAGAGTCATACATTGGCCGCACTTTGATATACAGCCAATCAGAGCAGAGCTCAACATTGAGCCGCTTTGAAATAGCCATATTTTCAGAGCTGTGTTTCACTTCCTGAACAGCCAATCTTAGCATGAGCTCACATTGAGCCTGCACTTTGAACACAGCCAATCAGAGCAGAGCTCAACATTGAGGCGCACTTTGAAACAGCCAATCAGAGCAGAGCTCAACATATGAGCCGCACTTGTGAAACAGCCAATTAGAGCAGAGCTTAACATTGAGCCGGCACTGTGAAACTGCCAATCAGAAGCAGAGCTCAACATAGAGCAGCACTGTGAAACAGCCAATCAGAGCAGAGCTCAACATTGAGCCGGCACTTTGAAACAGCCAATCAGAGCAGAGCTCAACATAGGCGGCACTGTGAAACAGCCAATCTTAGCAGAGCTCAACATTGAGCCGCACTTTGAAACAGCCAATTAGAGCAGAGCTCAACATTGAGCCGCACTTTGAAACTGCCAATCAGAGCAGAGCTTAACATTGAGCCGCACTTTGAAACAGCCATCAGAGCAGAGCTCAACATTGAGCCGGCACTGTGAAACTGCCAATCAGAGCAGAGCTTAACATAGAGCGGCACTGTGAAACAGCCAATCAGAGCAGAGCTCAACATAGAGCCGGCACTGTGAAACAGCCAATTAGAGCAGAGCTTAACATAGAGCCGCACTGTGAAACAGCCAATCAGAGCAGAGCTTAACATAGAGCCGCAACTGTGAAACTGCCAATCAGAGCAGAGCTTAACATAGAGTAGCACTGTGAAACAGCCAATCAGAGCAGAGCTCAACATAGAGCGGCACTGTGAAACAGCCAATCAGAGCAGAGCTCAACATAGAGCGGCACTGTGAAACAGCCAATCAGAGCAGAGCTCAACATAGAGCCGCACTGTGAAACAGCCAATCAGAGCAGAGCTTAACATAGAGTAGCACTGTGAAACAGCCAATCAGAGCAGAGCTTAACATAGAGCCGCACTGTGAAACAGCCAATCAGAGCAGAGCTTAACATAGAGCCGCACTGTGAAACAGCCAATCAGAGCAGAGCTTAACATTGAGCCGCACTGTTGAAACAGCCAATCAGAGCAGAGCTTAACATTGAGCCGCACTGTGAAACAGCCAATCAGAGCAGAGCTTAACATTGAGCCGCACTGTGAAACAGCCAATCAGAGCAGAGCTCAACATTGAGCCGCACTTTGAAACAGCCAATCAGAGCAGAGCTCAACATTGAGCCGCACTGTGAAACAGCCAATCAGAGCAGAGCTCAACATTATTATTCATGACCCTAAGGTAATAACCAACCGTTTCATTCTAGGGAGAAATACTAGGGTTTGTAATTGGCATATAAAACCGTTTCTGGAGATTTTTTGTACTCACCTAAGCCACATACCTTCTATGTAGATATCAAAAAACAATTTAAAATATTGTATCAATGCATTATATGGCACATGTAAGGTGCAATAAATCAAATCATTATATACTGCATTACAATTGAACAAAACAATGGTATTTTTGTACTTGCAACTTAGTTAACTATTGCAAATAAAAATATTAATACTTTACCATTAATAAAGACTGCATCTATTGTGTCTGGCATGATTTCTCACTGACATGCACATAACTCGTAATTGAAGTTCATGCGCGTTTAACTCAGAAATGTGATATTTTCGTCCTGACCTGAGCAATTGCTCAGATGCAGTGTTGAACTAATCACTTGTTATTTTCTGATCAGAGCAGCAGCAGACATCAGTCTGGAGCTCAGAATCGGTCTGAATCTGCAGGTTTGTTTTATTTATATTCTGCTGTTAGACGTGTTTGCACTGTTAGCGCTCACACCAGCCAAACTGTAAAGTGTCTAAGTCTCCAGCATCATATCATTATTTCTGTGCGTGTGAAGAAACATTAATCAGTGTGAACCAACAATCAACATAACCTGCAGCGGATACGTACATAAATGGCATCACATTTTCACTTCTCAATAACGGCTCAAGCTTTTAATACTGTACTATATTGCATTAAAAACAGGCATTTATTTATTCAATAATTAATTTAGTTGTTTTAATGACAAGTTTTAATTATTGGCCTCTGAAAAGAATCAGAGAAAAGACTAAATAAATAAACACATAAACAAATAAATAAATAAATTGGTCTAAAAATCATACAAAGTGATCCAACTCATCTCTTTATAGTCTTTATTTTTTACCAATATTTTTTAAATTGTAATTTATTTCAAATATACACATGAAAATAAATATAGTCATACAGACTCTTATATTTTGTATTATTGTATTTATTGGTTAATAAGATGTTTGAATTTGAGCTGTGATTTGTGTATATATATATATCATGCTATACAGTATGTCACATTAGAGGTGGAGCTATAGATCTGCACAAACTGAATGAATTAATTGCTAGATTATGTGCCGTAGTCTTTAATTTTGAGTCTAATTAATAGCTGAGATGAGACACTAGATTAGGAGAATGGCTCATTTATTTCTGCCGACATGCAGGGCAGAATATACTGTACTACTAATGTTGGAGTGGGAGATGACTAAAGAAGACTTTGAGAACGGGTTGCATCAAGCCAGGCCTGGCGTCTACTTATTACTCAGGGCCATTCATTCATCTTTGTATTCCAAATAGCATCCGAGCTGAAACTTTAATCTGCTTCGAGAAGCACAGTGAACGGCACATTAACCCACGAACTTTACAGATACTGACAGGTTTTCATAACATTCACGCCATTTATTTATGCAATATCCAAGTAAAAGAATGAAATACAATTCCCTCCGAAAACCTCGTCTTGTTCATTATTTACTTGCCGATACACTGTCAATTACATTGTAAAAATACTAGTACACTATTGATTCAAAAGTTTGCGGATCAGTCTACCTTTATTTTAGTTTGAATAGAAATACATACTATTATTCATCAAGGCTGCATTAATTGATTAAAAGTGTCAGTAAAAATATGAATAATGTACAGAAGTTTCTATCTTCAAATGCACATGCTGTTCTTTTGCACACATTAAATTTCATGTAAATAATCCTGAAATGCTAACACACACGTCTTCTATGGTTTTCACAAAATTATTGGGCAGCACAACTGTTTTCAAAATGGACAATAATCAATAGATGTATTCTTAAACAGCATATATTCAGTAGTATTAGAATGATTTCTGAAGATCAAGTGACACATGAAGACTGGAGTAATGATGCTGAAAATACAGCTTTGTCACAGCAAGCGCATTACATTTGAACATATGTTCATTATGAGAAAACAGCTGTTTGAAATTCTAACGTAGAGTATTTCACAGATACTACAGATTCCTATTCAGGAACTCGAGCTGCGTCGAATGCTGTATGGAACGCCTTCAGCATGACCACGAACGATTCTCTAAGTCACCGCCTGGAAACGTGAACGGCACTGGGAGGCTCGCTACCTCTTCTGAAGTCCCTAGAGCAGGCGCGTGTGTCTCAGAGGGGGCACAGGATGGCACTGGCCCCTCAAAGTAGCCGCCCCAACATTTCTCTAGGTTAACATCATATTGGAGCGGGCCATGTAAAGTTGCATACTACATACATCCTTTCAGATGAAAAGCCATATTTGAGGTTGCCATGAATCGATAGGTGAGTGTTTGGATGTCCTGCCCGATTGTATTACCACATAGACCAGCCGTTAACAATCTGTCCATCACGGACTGCGAGCCTCTAGTTCGAAGACTCGTTCTCGCCCCCTACAGTGCAATTCGGCTAGGTATACATCCGCGCTAAAATATCAGGGTGAAAGTCATCCTAGCTTGCGTAGTATAGACCCAACTCCCAACCCAACTTTGAGAATAGATTAACGGCGATATTTTTTTTATCGCCGATAAGAGTCTCACGTTAACGCAGCACGTTAACGCCGATAACGGCCCACCACTAATATATATATATATGCAAGCTGTACAGTGCGTCACATTAGTGGACTCTATAATCTGCACAAACTGAATGAATTATTGCTGTTATGTGCCATGTCTTTAATTTGAGTCTAATAATAGCTGAATGAGACACTGAAGGAGAAGCCATTTATTTTCTTCACTGATGGCAGAATATACTGTACACTAATGTTGGAGTGGGAGAGATAAAAAGACTGACACTGTGCATCAAACAGGCCTCTCGTCTA
Source organism: Schizopygopsis pylzovi (assembly GCA_027422435.1). Lineage (NCBI taxonomy): Eukaryota > Metazoa > Chordata > Actinopteri > Cypriniformes > Cyprinidae > Schizopygopsis > Schizopygopsis pylzovi. Next base: position 45,802,462 of record CM049819.1, on the reverse strand, counting down.
CTTATTACTCTGCCATTTATTCATCTTTTATGCCTTCATAGCATCCGAGCTGAAACAGTGCCGAGAAGCACAGTGAACGGCACATTAACTCAAACTTTACAGATACTGACAGGTTTTCATAACATTCACGCCATTTATTTATGCAATATCCAAGTAAAACAATGAAATATGAATTAATCCGAAAACCTCTCTTGTTCATATTTACTTCATACACTGTAAACATTGTATATACTTGTACACTATTGTTCAAAAGTTTGGGATCAGTATTATTTTATTTTATTTGATAGAAATTAATACTATTATTCATCAAGGCTGCATTAAATTGATTAAAAGTGTCAGTAAAAACATTAATAATGTTACAGAAGATTTCTATTTCAAATGAATGCTGTTCTTTTGAACATTCTGTTCATTAAATAATCCTGAAATGTAAAATGTATCATGGTTTTCACAAAAGTATTGGGCAGCACAACTGTTTTCAAAATAATCAATAATCAATAATGTTTCTTAAACAGCAAATCAGTATATTAGAATGATTTCTTAAGATCATGTGACACTGAAGACTGGAGTAATGATGCTGAAAATTCAGTTTTGGTCACAGCAAGACATTACATTTGAACATATGTTCATTTAGAAAACAGCTGTTTGAAATTCTAATAATATTTCACAATACTACAGTTCCTCTTCAGGAACTCGAGCTGCGTCGAATGCTTTGGGAACGCCTTCAGCATGACCACGAACGCTTCTCTCAGTCACCGCCTGGAAACGTAGCGGTACTGGGAGGCTCGCTACCTCTTCTGAAGTCCCTAGAGCAGGGGTGTGTCTAGAGGGGGGGCACAGGATGGCACTGCCCCCCCTCAAAGTATGCCGCCCCCCAACAGTGCATGCTGATCATAGTATAACATCTGCGGTGTGGGAGCAGTCTGGGTGCATTTAAAATCTCATACATTAATCAGTAGCGTAGTGCCACTTGAAGGAGAACACACCTACTCACAGTCTGATTCGCTCCCAATCAGTTCCCAAATATGATGCTATTGGATTAGAGTGCTGTCAATTACACAACTCAAAAAGAAGAAGCGTGATTTCACAGGCTGCAGACTGCGTCTCTGTTCACTGCTAGTATTGAATTATAATTATAGTCCTGTTGAAAAGCTGAACATGTATGTTGGAAGCTCCTTAGAGTTTGGGTTTATTTGTGTTATTCAGCCGCGATGCACCAGCACTGCTTAAAATAGAAATCATTATGTTACGTTTCTTCTGTTGTTTCAAAGATTAAAGGCACAATCACTTTCCCAAATAGTCTGGAGTAATGTGGTAAACGCTAAAATGTGGGGGTTTAATAATGTTAGCGTTCTGACACTTGGGATTTTAAGATGTAGAATAGTAAACACCTGTTTGTATTGAATAAACAAATGTTTTTGCATGTAGTCTTATATATTTTTATTTTCGTTTGTAATGTCCAAGGACATCTTCACATGAAATTATTTTGTCTTTATTCAGATTATAATATGGCTATTAAATAAAGGCTACTATATTTGTAATATTGATGATTAAGTTAGATTTATTTGCTTCATTTTTTTGACAGAATTTTATGTAAATAAAAGATTGAAAAGGGGACAAAGTAATGCCTGTAAGGCCTGCAATACATTCAAGGTTCAAGAAGAAACCATGTCAAAGACAGATATGCAGTACAGTGCAGTGCAGGTCAGAGCCAATCAACCAGGCAGGGGCAAGTAGGCCAGCAAACTAACCCTGAACCTGGCAGCACAGGTCAGAACCAGCTAGAGAGGGCCAGTGAGGACCACACCAGCAGCCATCTATCTGCAGCAACAGAACATGAGCAATTTTTACAAAAAGTTCACTAGACACACACAGACACACATTGTCTGTTTGGACAATGAAAGAAGTTGAGAACAAGTATTGTCTGTTCAGTGTTTTTATTTATAAAAAGAGAGATGAGTTGTCCAGGTACTTGTGCAGTGCCCTTTTTATGTCATCCCACTTGTGTTGGGGCACGTGACTTTTCCCATGGGCCCCTCTGACTGGATATTTACCCCCTGGTGGATATACTCAACCACGTCGATGGATTGGTTGATGTTAGCTCAATTAGAGCTTAAGGCGATTCGACATCGCGATGTCGTTCTCGCTCGCATGAAAGAGCTGGGGGTTAAGACTAAACACCAAGAAAGGTGTGCTTTCTCCATTACAGAGGACCACTTATCTCGGCGTGGTTTGGGATTCGACCATGATGGCATGAGGCATGATTGTCTCCTGCTCGTTTCAAGTCGATCCTCACGACAGTCAAGAGGGTGAAAGAAGGCCAGTAACTCAATGCCAAGCAGTTTCAGGACTGCTGGGTCTGATGGCGGCTGAGTCCAACGCGGTTACTTTTGCCCTGCTGTACATGAGACCCCTACAGTGGTGGCTCAAGACCAAGGGGTTTTCCTTGAGGGGAAATCCACAGCGCAAATTAAGAGATCGCCATGTGTTGGTGCGCACTGGCAACACAGCGGTGGTTTCTTATATCAACCACCAAGGAGGTCTGCGTTCACACCCCCTGTACAGGCTGGCGCACCAGATCCTTGGGTGGTCCCAGGGCAAACTCTTCTCGCTGAGAACAGTTCATATTCCTGGGCATCTGAATATGGGCGCAGACATCCTGTCGAGGCAGGGGCCGAGGCCCGGGGAATGGAGGCTTCACCCCGAGGTGGTGAAGCAGACTTGGAGAGTTTGGCCAGGCTCAGGTGGATCTGTTTGCGACTCGAGAGACATGGCATTGTCCCCTCTGGTTCTCTCTGACAGATTCAGAGTCAGATTGTGTTTTATTGATTTGTGTCAGAGACTGGACTCGTGTGTTTGATTTCTGTATCTGCGGCTCAGACTGATTTTTTTATTGGGATTCTGACTTTCAAACAAACCTCACCTTGCTGTCTTCACATCATTATCCCTCCATGTTTTTGAGTTATTCTCTGGTCTGATTTCGTTCAGACATTCGAACAGATTTCAGACAGGTACTTGCTATTTTTTTCGCTGGATTTATTCATTAAACCAAAACATGAAAATCAGGTGCTCAGCATACTCTAGA
>CM049819.1:45764380-45794380 GCA_027422435.1 Schizopygopsis pylzovi | reverse complement strand
GAGGGTCTCCTGACACCTGTCTGCTCTCAGAGCGGTGCACGATTCACAGACAGCTGCTCTCAGAGCTCAGTGATGCCTGATTACAGATCACACAAATTAAACTCACTGAGACGCTACTGTGAACATCTGTACTCTCACACAGCTGGACTTCAACCGTCTGTCCTGAATATACATGAACATACACAGCCCTCGTGAAGAACAAGGGATTACTGCGCTTTTAAAAGAGTTATTTTCACTGAAGAAATGTACTTTAAAAGAATATATAGATGGCACAAAAACATCTGCTTTTCAAAATGCATGTGTATATTTATCTGATCCTTGATGCGATCGCGCGCAGCAGCGCAAAGTTGATTCTGTGCTTACTTGATCTAATATTTTATGTTTTTTTTATTGTTGTAGATTTAAGTAGCAAATGAGAATCGCTCAAATTAATGCATATATTTTGAGACAAAGGTCTTCTTAATGATTTTCAGTTTTGTTTAAGATAATAAAGCAACAGTTTTTTTAAATTACGAAAGAATATGTAAAAGTATGGTATTTGGGGTAAAAGCGCTCTGCTGTTGGGGCTAAATGCACAGTAATTAACATGATAATTAATAGATCACTGACTTCTCCATTCGTTGACATGACAGGGTTAGATTCAGATGGTAAATATCATATATTATGTTGGGTGTCCATATTAGAGATAATCACCATTTTTAGAATGAAACCATCATATTTTAAAATCATGATATTAATCATATCATTTAATAAAATATAATTAGTAGTTTCTACTGTAGGCAAGGCAAGGCAAGTTTATTTATATAGCACATTTCATACACAGTGGTAATTCAAAGTGCTTTACATAAAATTAAGTGAAATAGTTGTTAAAAATAATAATCACAGCAATAAAAAAGGAATTAAAAATAATAATAATAATAATCATAATCACAAAAATAAAAACAAGGAAAATTATCCAAAAATGTATTTAAAATGAATTTAAAACATTTAAGAATAGAAAACGATTATACATAAAATATGGGCTGTAGCACAGTGCTCATTCAACAAATGCACAGCTAAATAGATGAGTTTTGAGACCGGATTTAAATGTGGCTAATGTTTTAGCACATCTGATCTCTTCTGGAAGCTGGTTCCAGCTGCGGGCGGCATAATAGCTAAAAGCAGACTCCCCTTGTTTTGTGTGAACCCTTGGTATTTCTGACTCGATCCTAATGATCTGAGTGGTCTGTTAGGTTCAGGCACGTGCAGAGGGGGAGCGGGGGGGGGGGGGGGAGGCGGCTAGGGTGCTTGAGCACCTGCCCCTTTGCCCAAAGTGCCCTTTTGTCAAGGCAATTATTTTTTTTTTTAATTAAACACCCTTCTGTGAAGGCCTGCCCAATCTAACTATTAGTACAAATTAATGATTAATAATTTAGCCGTAAATAAAATCACCCACATGATAACCTTTCACCTGACGACCTCATCCGAACGATCCCTCGCGCTCAGGCACCACTTCAATATCGTCCGCGCTACGGTTGCAGCTTAAGTAAGTGGGGTTCTCAGCGGAGTGGTATGCTTGTTTACTTATCATTATTATTATTTTACAAGAACAACGTGAAGAGAACATGCATTGCACAGCTTTTGTTTAAATCGCTGTGTTTAGCCTGCAGCAAACGCCACTTCTAACGTTATACACAGCAGCAGCACCATAAACAAAGGTGCATGTGTTCACTTCGTTCGTGCTATTTGAGGGAGAAAAGTTTCATGGGGGTGGAAGGGTCTGGTATTTTAATGTCATTTGACTAAAATCTATTCATACTTTTACTTTTATTGTTACAGTATTTACAGCATCCGCATCAATACGTGTATCAGCAGGGAATGCATCACTATACATTGCTGTTATGATATTTTGTGCACAGCCCTATTTAAAGCCTTGTTTCATGTGCCCCTTTTATATTTTGAGCACCTGCCCCTCCAAAGGTCTCTGCACGGCCCTGGTTAGGTTTATATTCAGTGAGCATATCTGCAATATATTTAGGTCCTAGACCATTGAGTGACTTATAAACGAGTAAAAGTACTTTAAAATCAATCCTAAATGTAACTGGAAGCCAGTGTAAGGACCTGAGGACTGGTGTGATATGCTCAGATTTTCTGGTTCTAGTCAGAATCCTGGCAGCAGCGTTCTGGATGAACTGCAGCTGTCTAATGGTCTTCTTTGGAAGGCCGGTGAGGAGACCATTACAATAATACACCCTGCTGGTGATAAAGGCATGAACAAGTTTCTCCAAGTCTGGACTGGAAACAAAACATCTAATTCTTGCAATGTTTTTGAGATGATAGTATGCTGATTTAGTTACTGCTTTGACATGACTACTAAAGCTAAGGTCTGTCTCTAGAATCACCCCAAGATTTCTGACTTGATTTTTAGTTGTTTGACCCCTAGAGTCAAGGTATGCATTTACCTTGAGAACGTCAAATTTGTTTCCGAATGCAATGACTTCGGTTTTCTCCTTATATAACTGAAGAAAGTGCTGGCATATCCAACTGTTAATTTAATCAATGCATTGGCAGAGGGAGTCAATGGGGCTATAATCATTTGGAGATAAGGCTAGGTAGATCTGGGTATCATCAGCATAGCTGTGATAGGCAATACATTTTTTTCTCATTATTTGACTTAGTGGGAGCATATACAGGCTAAACAAGAGCGGTGCAAGAACTGAGCCTTGTGGGACTCCACACATGTCATGGACGTCCACTTAGACGTATGCTCTCCTCACATAATAACCTCTCCCTTCTAAGTATGACCTGAACCATTTGAGTGCCATCCCAGAAAGCCCGACCCAGTTTTCCAGTCTCTCTAGAAGTATGTTATGATCGACAGTGTCAAACGCAGCACTAAGATCTAGTAGTACCAGCACTGATATTTTGCCAGAATCAGAATTAAAGCGAATATCATTTATGCTCTTAATAAGTGCTGTCTCTGTGCTGTGATGCACTCGGAAACCAGATTATCCAGGTTATCATTTGAGTTTAAGTAGTTGTTCAGCTGATTAAAAACGACCTTTTCAATAATCTTACCTATGAAAGGAAGATTTGATATTGGTCTATAGTTGCTCAACATGGTGTTATCAAGATTGCGCTTTTTCAGAAGGGACTTAACAACTGCAGTTTTCAGGGAGTTTGGAAAAGTCCCAGAAAGAAGTGAGGTGTTCACCACTTCCAAGAGATCTGCTTCTAAACAGTTAAGCACACTTTTGAAAAAAGATGTGGGAAGTGTGTCAAGAGAGCATGTTGATGATTTCAGGTGCAGTACTATTTCTTCCAAAATTTTGCTTTCAATTGCTTCAAAAATTGACAGTCACTTATTTTTGAAATTGCGGTCAAATCTGTGTGACCTCTGCATAACTTGAGGATGTGCCAATCTCCTTTCTGTTATTATTGGTTTTCTCAGAAAAGAAGGAAGCAAACTCTTTGCATTTGCTGTTGGAGAGCATTTCACTGGAATCTGACTTGGGGGGTTTGTCAGTCTCTCAACAGTAGCAAAAAGAGTGCGAGTGTTGTTTAAGTTACTGTTTATAAGGTTTGAGAAGAAGGTCTGTCTAGCTGTGGCTAGTTCCAAATTGAAAGCATGAAGGCTGTCTTTATAGATGCTATAGTGTATTTCTAGTTTCGTCTTCCGCCACATCCGCTCAGCTTTTCTGCATTGTCTTTTCATATTCTGAACTGCTGTTGATTTTCTCCAATATGATTTTTGTCTGACATTCTTCTTGCTGACCTTTATCGGTGCAATATCATCAATAACATTCTTAACTTTTGAGTCAAATGAATCCAGGAGAAGATCAACAGAGTCTGCAGAAATACTTGGTGTTAAAGATATTGCCTTCATAAATAGCACACTAGTGTTCTCATTAATGCATCTCTTTCTGACAGAGACAGATCTAGATTCAGTGGTGACAGAGATCAATATATCAAAGAAAATACAGAAGTGATCAGACAGAGCTACATCCTTAATAACAATGGATGAAATGTTTAGACCTCTACTGATGAGTAAATCTAAAGTGTGTCCACGATTGTGTGTCGGTCCGTGCACATGCTGAATCAGGTCAAAAGTGTTTAAAACAGTTATAATTTATTTTGTAGTTTTGATTTTTGTATTATCTATGTGAATATTAAAATCCCCTGCAATAGTAAAACAGTCAAACTCTGAGGAAATCATTGATAACAGTTCTGTGAACTCTTCAACAAAGGCTGGAGAGTATTTTGGAGGCCTGTAAATGATGATAAACAGAATGTGTGGAGCACCTTTCAGCACAATACATAGGTATTCAAAAAGACAAATACTGACCAAATGACACTTGCTTGCATTGATAAACATCTTTAAACAGAGCAGCTACACCTCCACCTCGTCTAACAGTCCTGCAGATACTTACACAATTAAAGTTAGGAGGGGCTGTTTCAGTGAGGACTGTTGCACTGCAGCTGTCTTCTAGCCATGTTTCAGTTAGAAACATGAAATCCAGGTAGTTTTTGGTTATTAAATCATTGATCATAAATTATTGATTTTTTTAGTGAGCGAATGTTTAAAAATGCTAACTTGAAGCAATTACATTTTTTTGTAAATCTATATTCAATTATTATGGGATCTACTTCAATGTTTTTATAATTTGTAATTTTTAAAATGATTTTGTTTGTGTATTTTAAAATGTGTTTTTTGTATTAACATGTAATTATAAATTTTAGCCACAGTGAAAAGCACATTTTTGTTTCTTAAGGTGTGCCTTTAGCTCTGTTGTACCTATAAGTGTGAACTGAATGTAATGTTTTCAGACACTTAACTGCATGGTCATTGCAATTAAATGAAAATGTATTATCGTTTAAATTGATCTAAAATGCTTAACTTTAGAGTGTGTTTGACCCACATAATTAGGACCCCAGTATATCTGTATTTAAATATATTTGAATTATGAAGTTGTAATGTAGTACATTTAAAATACTTGTAATATCGAATAACACTACTGTACAATTAAAATGATAATCAAGTACTTTACATGTGCTTTAGTATGAAAAGCCTCGTTCATACTGTCAGCCCAAATCCGATTTTGTGCATATCCAGATGGAATCTGATTTTAATAACTGACTGTCCACGCAGCATATCGCAACTGTTCATATCAGATTTGTGCATCCATAAACGCTCTTTTTTTACTGAATGTGCATTGGGTTCTATGGTAATGCCGTTACGTTGTTATGCCCACGCTAAAAACAAAGGTAACAGCAATACAGTTTGCAATACAGATGTTGTCTCCCGACATGACAACATGTTGCCGTCGCAGTTGCGCTGTAGTATTATATTTCGTCTTCTGAGGCAGCAGCAGAAATGCAGGAAGCTGGAATGTGCGGCTTTATTCCGCGCTGCCGTCTCCGCTACTTTCAAAACACAAAGAGGTACGTATAATAGCAGTATATCGTATTTTTTTCGCTTGACTTGCACTTCGCAATGAAACAAGCTTGTTTCTGCAAAAATGTCTGACATGTTTACGTTTTATGTGGCGTGAGGACGTGAAAAAGCTACGCTATATCCCATCTGACCGGTCAGACTGAAACGGATTTCCATATATGTGATTAGAATAGGATTCCAAACCACATACGAATGTAGCTCAAAACAGATTTCATGTAGTTCGTTCCCATTCAGACAATTTAAATATGATCGGATTTCAATCGGAATTGCACAAAAATCGGATTTGGGCTGACAGTCTGAACGAGGCTTTAGTCAATACATCAAAATAAGAGCACTTCTTTAAAACACAACAAAAAGCTTATTAGAATATTATGATTTAAAATTAACTTTTAATTTGACATTACAGACGTCACTTTTAAAAATCTGCTTAAGTGTGTTCAGAAACAGTCATGAAAGTGTCTATTTTAGTCACTTAAGTGACCGAAAAAAAGGCATTTCTTAGTTTATTAAAGAAAAACAGCATTGTTCTCAATAACCCTGCTTAGAAATTAATTAATAAAAAAAAAAAAAAAAAAAAAAAAAACTGGTTTGCTGGTCTTAAAATGTTTTAAACCAGTCTAGCTCATTTATCTGATTGGCCAGCTAGTATCCAATGCTGATCAGCTGACAACTACCCACGAGTCCTTAAAAACGCACACTTTATGTCACTTTTCACAGTAAGACGTCAGAAATTCGACCTGAAGACAGGAACAGGAAATACCTTAGTGAGGTCACAGATTCGGAGCAGGTCATTTTGAGCTCCGCCCTTCTGCAGACGTTCACGCTCTCGAGCCACGTCTTCATCCTCTTCACCTGAAGATGTCGGTAGTGACTTTATCGACCTGTGTGTGAAGATGTGTGTACAGAGCAGATGGCAAGATCATGTGTAAAAGACAGTGAATTGTTTTCTTCAGTCCAACAGTAAAGATGATTTTTAGCTGAAACCATGCTCTTTGCTGATTCATAAAATGTGAGTCAATGGCTGCCATCACTTTGAGAGTCAAAAAAGCATATACAGGCAGCACAAAAATAATACCCATGGCTGCTGCCAATAGATTGAGATTTTATGAAGCGAACCGATCGATCTGTGCAAGAAACTGAACATTATTTCTGTCATGACAACTCTCGGAGGGACTGGCATGGTAATGTACATGGCAGTGTTGATGTATTTGGTCTTGGTTGAATAGATCTGCTACGCTGCTTCAGCGGCAGAGCAAGTACTGACATTTGCTACTGTCAATACATCCACAATATGCTCCTGTGAGCATGTAAGAAATACTGCTGCTGCATATATAACATGTGACATACCCCATATATAGCATGCACGATCACCCCGTAGCAGATCTATACAGGTGGAGCTGGGGAAAGTGAAGGATTTCTGAAGCACGCTGCAAACTGCTACAGCAAACACTATTCCTTTATTTGAATGTTGAGCAGCGAGCTCATTGGCTACCGATACAGGAGAGAACCAATCAGCTGTGCCATGTGGTAATGATGTCATTTGGTCAGATTGAGTTAAACCTATCGGACTGCGCCATCTAGAGTTTCATGAACTCTGTATTTACAACGTTATACCCATAATCCAGAGTCTCAGACAAACAGTGAAATATGATTAATTTCCTTGAACTGGTTCTTTCGGACAGTTTGTTTCGATGAATTGGCTCAAAAAAACTAATTCACCAGTTTACATAATCACACAAAGTAATGTGTACACAAATATATTATTTAAGCACCCAATACCCAAATTGGTCTTCGGTGCAAGTTTGCTCAGTTCACTGACTGTTAGAGGAACTGGAGCGCTGGATGAGTTCATTCATCACAGGATCATATACGCTGCTTTTTTGGCTCATTTCGAGTCGGAGTGACTGTCAGACGTCTGAAAGTGAGTTATAGATCTGTGCCTGAGTCGTGAACTGTTTCAGACACTTCAGTCTGAACTGGTTCAAATGAAGGGTCCGTTGGATTATGGGTAATAATGTTGTAAATAATCTTCAGTTTCTTACACAGACTGATCCTTTCGCTTCATAAGACATTTCATCAGAAGCCACAGGTATTCATTTTGTGTTTCCTGATTTTTTTTTACTCAAAGTGACGACAGACATTAACTTGCATTTATGAATCACCAATGACCACAGTTTCAGCTAAAAGTCTTATTCACTGTTCTGCTGAAGAACAAAGTCACCTACATCTTGGATGGCCTGAGAATGAGTAGCACATGTTCGTTTTGGGGTTAACTATCCCGTTTAGGTGTGTGTTTCTTACATGGGTTTGCAGAAAAACTTGTACTGGATGAGCAGCGTCAGGGCGAACATGACGCCCCCCTGAATGGCCATGGCAAACAGATTCTTGCCCACCATGTTCCAGCTGAGAGGATTTTCGAAGCGGTCTTCACCTGAAGAGACAGACACACATCAGCTTTCCTCTCAAATCTCAGGATCTTGCCCTGAGTGTGAACATCTTACCCAGGTTTTGGTAGAGGGTGGCCATTGCCTGGTTTTTGGCCATGTCCATCAGCCCTCTTCCCAAACAGAAATGAGGGAATACCAGCAGAGCCTGTTTGACGATGTCATTGATACGGGTTATATTCTGGAGAGACGGGACAGAGAAGGGCAATGTTAGCTTGTAAATACTGGGTCATTCTTCAGAATGATGCATTTAAATGAATGTTGCTTCACTGAGTGTGTCATGGACTTATTAGAGGTTTATAGAAAAACTTTGTAGACTTTTTAAAGCCCTTTTTAAGACCAAGTAAAGACATTAAGGGACACATTTACGGTAACACAATGGACCTGTTCCAAATGGAACACTTCATGTGCACTTGCGGTCTTACGGACTTACAATGGCCGCCACGTGCGCGTGTCCATTAAGTCCACTCCTCATTTTAGCATTCAGAAGTGTGCTCGCGAGTGTGCGGCCGTTATGCGCCCTCGATCCGTACCTCTGCCGAGTCTGCACTGGGGCGAGCTCCGCAGCAGACGTCTACCCGACAGTCAAAGCGGCATTACGTCAATAAAAAAAAGTGCGGACTCAGAGGAAGACCGCGAGGGTTTAGGGTGCCATTTGGGACAGAGCCAATATATCAATATGTTCTCTTAATGTAAATGTATTTTATTAGCAACACTTCTACACATCCCCCCAATGACAGATGTCTGCTCTTGTTTTAAACAAACTCCTTTGCTCTTGTTTAATTTCTCAGAAAACAAGATCTTCATTTAGCATCTCAAGTAACTATTTCTTCAGTTAAGGTTGTTTAGATAATATTTATGTTGGAAAACATGACACAATATTGAGAAAAATAATAATTTTTAGCAGTGCATACAACATTTAATGACTTTAATGACAATGAATTTAAGATGTTCTGCTCAGATTTAAGGCATTTCAAGACCTTAATTTGTTAAAGAGCTTTTAAGACCCACAGAAACCTTGTTTTATAGTGATCTTCTCATCTTTTGAGCTTGATATTCACTATTTACTTTAAACTCCACAGTGTTGCTTTAGTATAATATATACTCTTACAGTATTGCTATCTTTTGAATTAGCTTTGATTTTAACATTTAGTTAGTTAGTTTTTTTATTTTAGTTTAGTTGAAAAACATGTCTTTTTGATTTAATTTCATAGTTTGACTTAATTTTTTTATTATATTAATTGTAATACTTCAGCTTAAACTTATTTTATTTTAGTTGGTTGCCAAGGCAACATTTCTAACGTTTAAGTTTTTCAAGTTTGTTTTTATCTTTTATTTTATTTCAGCTTTATTTCAATGAAGAGAAAAGAGCAACAAGAACATTCTGCTAAACTTCTCCTTTTGTGTTCCACAGAAAATATAAAAGCATATGTGTCCCTGGCTGGAAAATCACCAAAAATGATTTTAACTGGGTTTTCACATAAGGGTTTGAAATTATGTGAAAATAACTTTATTTTCAGAGTGGAGCTATATCCTCAATCTCCATACAATCTCAGTCTGAAATGTAAAGTCGATAAAACACAGTTTTGATGGCAGTTTATTCATCTCCAGCGGTGTGCAATTCTTCAAACACACTGAAGAAATCATGGGGAAGTTTTGTTGCCAACCACTGTACACAGCTCACGCTCATACATCACCACACACACCAGAGACAGAGAATCTCACTGGATTCACACTGACCCATATTCTCTGAGACACACGTCCACCGTCATACACACAAACACACTCACAGTTCAGCTTCAGAAACACATCTGAAGAGCTTCATTCAGTTGAGCTCAGTGCTTCGCGGCTGAACAAGACATCTCATTCATGAACAAACTAGTCACTAGTGCATGGCATAACATATTTGAAATATGTCACCCTGGACCACTAAACCAATCATAAGCAGCACAGGTATATTTGTAGCAATAGCTAACAACACATTGTATTGGTCAAAATTATATTTTTTTATTTTATGCCAAACATCATTAGGATATTAAGTAAAGATCATGTTCCATGAAGATATTTTTTACATTTCCTAAAGTAAATATATCAAAACTTAATTATTGATTAGTAATATGCATTGATTGCTATGCTATGATTGCTATGCTATGATTTTCTCAATTTTTGGATTTTGTTGCACCCTCAGATTCCAGATTTTCAAATATTGTCCACTCATAACAAACCATACATCAATGGAAATATTATTTATTCAGCTTACAGGTGGGTGATATAAATCTCAATTTCAAAACTTTGACCCGTATGACTGGTTTTGTGGTCCAGGGTCACATATACAAAGAACTAAAATATTAAGGAGATAGTAGTTTTTAACAAAAACATACTTATTAGAATTAAATAAACAATTTGTTAAGTTATTGTATAATGAGAGCACACTGAAAGCTGAAAATAACTATACATCATTTTTTTTCTCTCAAATAAATATAGTGGTAACCTTAATATTATATTTGAAGATTTAACATCTTTAGATGGTCTAAAGCAGAGTTGTAACAAATATGAAAATATTTTACAGCTCCTTGTATTTAAGTTTTCATAATCTGTTTTCATAAAAACAGCATACTACATGAATGAAAAAATCTGTACATATAAAATCATTGAATTTACAAGTGTCATGTTTGATTTTTATTCATGTATGCTATAGCTTCTGACCTTTAAATCAAAGCATACTAATGATTTGATGACACCAACTACTGCTTTGTTTAATCAGAAACATTTTAATGTTATTTTACTTGTATTTTACTTTCATTTTATTACAAGAAGACCAAACGCCTTACTGGATGGGTACCAGGACCCGGGGGAGGCTGTTGCCGCTGCTACTGCATGTGTTAATGACTGTTGAGGCGTAGTACGTGCTTTCTTAGATTAAATGTAGCGATGCAAAAACAGTGAATCTAATCATCATTCAGGCAAACGCACTGCTGACGTGATCTCTTCTCTATCACACCCTGAGCACATGTGAGATATTAGTTTTATTGGCAAGGCATATCGGCATAACTTTGCATATCGAGTCGATGCCGCTGTTTTTAAGCCATTTTTAAGCCATTATCGGCCGATTCCGATATCGTTCCGATAATATCGCGCATCCCTAAAACATAATTTATATGATGGAATATAATAAACTAAACAAACTAAAACAATGTAACCAAATAAAAAACCTGGTATGTTGACTTTAAGTAGTCAAAATAACATAAATTAAAATGTCTTTATATCACAAAACAAGACAAAACTGCAACATTTGTGAGACTTTTTTAGGAGTTAACATAATATGTACATTGGAATAAGATGATCGATACACTGATATAACTGTATTAGCATTGTCACCAGCAGATTAAAACATGCACACACTCTCATATATCTGCTAATACAGCAGCATTACTGGGAATGTCGTAGATGGACAGATGAGAGACTGACAGTGATTGGATGAGGATGGAGAGTCGGCTGCTGTGATTGGCTGAACGCTGTCAGGGCGGGACCGAGTGTTAAAGAGGCTTTCGTTACTGAAGATGGCGATTCTACAGCAGTGTCTGACAGTCCTCATGTCTTTATCTCGTGTAAGCGGCCCGCGAGACAGACTGCCCTTCAATAATTTCAAACCAGCTTCAACCGCGTAACTATTAGAAAAAAAAACATCAGCTCAGGGCAGAGAGGATTGTGGGTAGAAACTCTAAACCATCATCTCTCTGTCTATTTAAAGGTGCTGTTAGTGACGTTAGCTGTCTTGCTAAACTTTGACAGACCTACTGAATAACTAAAAAAGTCTGTGTTTTCCAACTTTTGATTTGTGAAAGTGCAGAAGAACACAACTTTAAAACTGACTTCCAAGTTGGAAATCCAAGTACATTTATAAATGTTTTTGAAGATATCTTCTCACACATACTTGTTTTTCTGGTCTAGTTAAATGGTTCTAGACATTTTATTTTTGGGAACAGCTAAACCAATTAAAACTGACCGAAACATCAACCTCTTTAGACATCATTCAGATACTCTTTTGTCTTTTTAAAAATACGGTGTTAAACTAGGTTAATCTGAAACACCCTTTTATCAATGATTTATAGTGAAAAGTTTGTATTATTATTATTATTTTAATGGCATATTATTTATTATTGTAAAGTTTTACATTTTGGGCCAAATTGTGCAGACTTACAAAAACAAACAAATAAACCTGAAATTCTTAAAAAATGTTGATTGATTGATTGATTGATTTATATTTTTTATGAGGAAAAGCTAGTTCCCCTCCGGGAACATCGAGCTGCGTCGAAACGCTAGGGGAACGCCATCAGCGTTGTCCAGCTCTGAATCATATGTGTAATCAGTCAAAATTGACGGCCAGACGTCAGGTGCGGTGACGTCATGACCAGGATGCTTAAAAGCACGTGATGTGCAGCCGGCGCCAGCTTTTTGTCATTCAGCAAAGCTCTCTGTGTGTGTCAGTCGAATGTGTTCTGTGAGTCTGTTACTATCAAGATAGGAAATAAGAAAGTTTATTCTTAAAAAGATAGGCAAAGAAAGACTAGAAGCAGACATATCAAAGGCCAATGAGGGCGAAAGTAGATCACGTTACAGACTGTGTGTTCCTCTTTGACTGGAGGCGAAAACTCTCTTTGAGGAGGGAGTTTTTCACCTGCGTCCTCGCAGCACCTGCCACGCTGCCGCTGAGGCGGAGCAGTGGCTGTGCTCGCAGATGGATTAGATGGAAAGATTAAGACGGGTGATCCCCTATCTTCCTTTCCCATCAGATCCAGCGTCCCGCCGGGCACGCTCCGAGGAGTGTGTCCGCGCCTATGATCTCCCAGTCCCGCTGCTGCTTAGGCACCGCGGTGAGTGAGATCACGGGGATCGCACATAGATCTGGCGGACGGGTTGGAGACGGGTTCGCCCTATTTCCACCTGTATTCCCCAGGTCTAGCGCTCTTCCGGGGCGGAAGCCTAAGCTGTAGTTCTTCCCCCTTGAGTGAGAGTGCGCTAATCTGCAGCAGTTTCTCTCCAAGAAGATTTATTTGTTTTGTTCCGAGCGGAACAAAACTCCCTCCTCAAAGAGAGTTTTCGCCTCCAGCCAGATCATCGCAAAAACTGTGTGTATCCCGAGAGAGCGCTAGACCTGGGGACTACAGGTGGAAATAGGGCGAACCCGTCTCCAACCCGTCCGCCAGATCTATGTGCGATCCCCGTGATCTCACTCACCGCGGTGCCTCAGCAGCAGCGGGACTGGGAGATCATAGGCGCGGACACACTCCTCGGAGCCAGTTTTCACCTGCGTCCTCGCAGCACCTGCCACGCTGCCGCTGAGGCGGAGCAGTGGCTGTGCTCGCAGATGGATTAGATGGGAAGATTAAGACGGGTGATCCCCTATCTTCTTTTCCCATCAGATCCAGCGTCCGCTGCAATGCATTGTGCTCCCGCCGGGCACGCTCCGAGGAGTGTGTCCGCGCCTATGATCTCGCGGTCCCGCTGCTGCTGAGGCACCGCGGCGAGTGAGATCACGGGGCGCACATAGATCTGGCGGACGGGTTGGAGACGGGTTCGCCCTATTTCCACCTGTATTCCCCAGGTCTAGCGCTCTCACGGGGCGGAAGCCTAAGCTGTAGTTCTTCCCCCTTGAGTGAGAGTGCGCTAATCTGCAGCAGTTTCTCTCCAAGAAGATTTATTTGTTTTGTTCCGAGCGGCTCGGCATTATGGTGATCCTCGGTTCATTTATGCACTTTCAGACCGTGTTTACTTGTCTGGGTGTTTGACTGCATTTAATTTTGAATAATTAACTATGCATTTTATCCGACTATGAAAGTTAGATATATATTTATACATATATATATATATATATATATATATATATATATATATATATATATTGTAGAGGAATATATACAATTATATATTGTATATGACCTACAAGAGCCTCTTGGCATACTTCTCAAGTGAGAGCACAATGTTTACCTCTCTTCCTCCAAGGAGGTTGAGGTGGTCAGCTTGGGCTGCTGGGCGGAGCAGCCCCAATTGTGTTCCAGCTCCTTATTCGGGGAATGTCACTTCTCGTACTCGCCAGAATCGGAGTCAGAGTGACGCGCCCGGGCCGAAGACAGATCTGCGGATCGATAGTCTTCGGCCAGAATGCCCTGATGCCATGGTCCAGGGCCTTGAGGGCCGGCCCCTCTGGGGAAGAGCGGTGTACACCGCATTACACGGTGCCCGTCTCTCCTCAGTGCCCTCAGGAGATCAGTCTGCTAACCCTGCCAGTGTTCTAGGGCACAGCGGTCTCCAGCGAGCGCTTCTCTCAGTCTCTTCCGCCCAGAAATGTAGCGGAGATGGGAGGCTCGCCACCCCTTCGGGGGTCTCTAGAGCAGCTAGATCGGCCGTCCCCTGCCGGTCCTCCATTCCAGGGCACCGAGCTAGCCGCTCTAAGTACACCAGAGGCCAGTCTCAAGAGACTGGTTCCCTTAGTAAGTCACCTGGCGGTGTGGGAGCCCTTGCCAAGCGTGTTTTATTGGGATCTGCCTGAGCAGACTCTGGTTCCTAGTCTTCCTTAGAGATGACGTAGGTCTGAGGACCGTCATTTCCAATAGGATGCTTCTGAAGCAGTCCTGATGCCAAAGCCAAGGACTGGTGAGGGCAGGCCCCTCTGGGGAAGAGCAGTGTACACCGCATTACACGGTGCCCGTCTCTCCTCAGTGCCCTCAGGAGATCAGTCTGCTAACCCTGCCAGTGTTCCAGGGCGCAGCGGTCTCCAGCGAGCGTTTCTCTCAGTCTCTTCCGCCCAGAAATGTAGCGGAGCTGAGAGGCTCGCCACCCCTTCGGGGGTCTCTAGAGCAGCTAGATCGGCCGTCCCCTGCCGGCCTCCGTTCCAGGGCACCGAGCTAGCCGCTCTAAGTACACCAGAGACCAGTCTCGAGAGGCTAGTTCCCTTAGTAGGCCACCCGGCGGCTTGGGAGCCCCTGCCAAGCGTCTCATTGGGATCTGCCTGAGCAGACTCTGGTTCCTAGTCTTCCTTAGAGATGACGTGGGTCTGAGGACCGTCATTTCCAATAGAAGGCTTCTGAGGCAGTCCTGAGGCCAAGGCCCAGGACTGGTGAGGGCAGGCCCTCTGGGGAAGAGCGGTGTACACCGCATTACACGGTGCCCGTCTCTCCTCAGTGCCCTCAGGAGATCAGTCTGCTAACCCTGCCAGTGTTCCAGGGCGCAGCGGTCTCCAGCGAGCGTTTCTCTCAGTCTCTTCCGCCCAGAAATGTAGCGGAGCTGGGAAGCTCGCCACCCCTTCGGGGGTCTCTAGAGCAGCTAGATCGGCCGTCCCCTGCTGGTCCTCCGTTCCAGGGCACCGAGCTAGCCGCTCTAAGTACACGGGTCTGAGGACCGTCGTTTCCTTAGGAGACTTCTAAGGCAGTCCTGATGCTACATTCCAGGACTTATGAGGGCAGGCCCCTCTGGGGAAGAGCGGTTTACACCGCATTACACGGTGCCCGTCTCTCCTCAGTGCCCTCAGGAGGTCAGTCTGCTAACCCTGCCAGTGTTCCAGGGCGCAGCGGTCTCCAGCGAGCGTTTCTCTCAGTCTCTTCCGCCCAGAAATGTAGCGGAGCTGGGAGGCTCGCCACCCCTTCGGGGGTCTCTAGAGCAGCTAGATCGGCCGTCCCCTGCCGGTCCTCCGTTCCAGGGCACCGAGCTAGCCGCTCTAAGTACACCAGAGGCCAGTCTCAAGAGACTGGTTCCCTTAGTAAGTCATCTGGCGGTGTGGGAGCCCTTGCCAAGCGTGTCTTATTGGGTCCTGCCTGAGCAGACTCTGGTTCCTTAGTCTTCCTAGAGATGACGCGGGTCTGAGGACCGTCGTTTCCAATAGGAGACTTCTAAGGCAGTCCTGATGCTACATCCCAGGACTTATGAGGGCAGGCCCCTCTGGGGAAGAGCGGTTTACACCGCATTACACGGTGCCCGTCTCTCCTCAGTGCCCTCAGGAGATCAGTCTGCTAACCCTGCCAGTGTTCCAGGGCACAGCGGTTTCCAGCGAGCGCTTCTCTCAGTCTCTTCCGCCCAGAAATGTAGCGTAGCTGGGAGGCTCGCCACCCCTTCGGGGGTCCCTAGAGCAGCTAGATCGGCCGTCCCCTGCCGGTCCTCCGCTCCAGGGCACCGAGCTAGCCGCTCTAAGTACACCAGAGACCAGTCTCGAGAGACTGGTTCCCTTAGTAGACTATTCGGCAGCGTGGAACTGCTGCCAAATGTGTCTCGATGGGTCACGCACACTGTAGACAAGGCTATGTGGCGCTCTGCCGCAGCCTTTCTACGGGCGAGCAGGCTCTGGTAATGGAACAAGAAGTGAGCACTCTCCTGAGGGAGGAGACCATCGAGGTGGTCCCTGCTCTAGACATAGAGTCCAGGTTCTACAGCTGTACTTCTTGTTCCGGGGGAAAGGGGTTGCGTCCGTCTTAGATCTAAGCTAACTGAACCGCTCAGTCACACGACTGAAGTTCAGAAAGCTCTCTTCAAGCACGTGTCTCTCACCAGATCCGAGGACTGGTGGTCACGAGCAATCTAAAGATGCATACTCCTTCCCCATCACAGGAAGTTCCTGAAATGTGCTTTGGGGACAAAGCGTATTAATATCGGGTTCTTCCCTTCGTAAAGGAGCAGCCATCCTGTCGAGGCAGACATCCAGCTCCGCTAAGGGGCTGGATGCTATGGTACAATCGTGGCTGAGGCTTCGTCTGTACGCCTCCCCCGATCGCTCAGCTCCTGGGAGTTCTAGAGAGAGTGCGCATGGACGGGGTCCTTCTATTGAAAAACCCTGTTCTGGCCGGGCCGAGTATAGTCTCTGACCCGATTTCTCTCCTCGACGGCTCTCCATGGGGGATTCCCGTCAGGAGGGATCTTCTCTCACTGGCAGCGGGCATGATCTTTCACCCCCGCTCGGAGTTGTGGAAACTATGGGTGTGGCTCCCGAGGGGGCACAACTCATAGCCTCTGGTCTCTCAACTGAGAATCTAGAGCTCCCTCAATAAGGAAACTGTACGCCCTGAAGTTGAGACTCCGGGTGCGAAGACCGCCAGCTTGATCCAGTTAACTGCCTGCTGAGACAGTGCTGGAGCTCTCGCAGGCCCGTTTCTCCGCAGAGTTAGCCCACTCCACCCTGAAGGTCTACGTGGCGGCTATAGCACCTACCACGCCCCTCTTGGTGGCCTTTCAATAAGCAAACTCTCTTTTATACGTTTCCTCCGGTGGAGGCCAGGGTGCTTATGCTAAGTAGTGGATCTGGATGCTCTCCTATGACCTCGAGTCCTCTGATCTCCCCTCGCCTTTGGGAATCAAGGCTCACTCTACTTAAGGTATGGCGGCCTCCAAGGCCTTCTGGCAGGTATACCTGTGCAGGACATCTGTGACGCTGGTGGGTGGTCTACGCCCCTAACTTTCCAGGTTCTACGACCTGGCTCTGCGAGCCACCCCTGGCTTGTCTTTTCCCTTGCCATAGCTGTGCATTCCACACACTAAGCAGGGATTTGCAAGTATGGCGGCGTGGATATCTCGTTCCCCTAGCGTTTCGACGCAGCTCGATGTTCCCGGAGGGGAACGTCCCAGGTTACGTATGTAACCCTGGTTCCCCGAGGGAACGAGACGCTGCATTGCAGGGCCATACTTCCGGCATCCCTACTAGAGCTATGCTTCATTCCTGGAAGCTGGCGCCGGCTGCACATCACGTGCTTTTAAGCATCCTGGTCATGACGTCACCGCACCTGACGTCTGGCCGTCAATTTTGACTGATTACACATATGATTCAGAGCTGGACAACGCTGATGGCGTTCCCCTAGCGTTTCGACGCAGCGTCTTGTTCCCTCGGGGAACCAGGGTTACATACGTAACCTGGGACGATTTTTGTAAACAGAACATTATTGTCCGTTGGTGTGGACACTAATTGAGTTATCTTTATAGGTGCGGATGCTAATGTAGTTCTCATTATAGTTGGTCTGAACGTGTCTTTACCATCAGGCCAAATGTGTGGTGTGTTGTGTGTGTGTGTGGTGTGTGTGTGTGTGTGGTGTGTGTGTGTGTGTGTGTGTGTGTGTGTGTGTGTTTGGTGTGGGTTTCTCACCGGGTCGTGAAGAGTCCATGACAAACGTGGCCACGCTGCCGGAGCCGATAAAGGTTGAGGCATAACCACAACCTTGCAACCAACAAAACGGGAACACACAAACCACCAAACACACACAAAAACAAGAAACAAAACCACACACACATACTCACTCACCACACCTCACACCACCACCACCACCACACACCACACCACACACACACACACACACACACACACACACACACACACACACACACACACACACACACACACACACACACACACACACACACACACACACACACACACACACACCACCACACACACACACACACACACACACACACACACACACACACACTCACCCGTAGAGCAACAGCAGCAGTATGAGGGCAGGCAGGTTTGGTAGAGACGTATGATTTTTGTTGGAAACACAGGAAGATGATGATGACAATGATAGACGGCACGATATAATTACACTGAAACACATCAGAAAACACACAACAAATCAAACTTCGTATTTAAACAGCTTCTGCTTTAATATTTATTAATCTGACTACTATCACAACACACGTCTGTGTAGAGCTGGACGATTCATAAAAATAAATCTGAACTCGCTAAGCATAGACATATATAGACGCCATATTCGACTGCTACAGGCACGTAGATGCGGCCGCCATCTTGGAATGGTATTTTTGAGGTAATTCACCATACCGTTTATTCGCACGGAGCCGTTGAGCCGTTCTGTGCACGATTGTGGCATCTTTCGAACATTCAGGGATTACTATGGTGAATGACGTCAAGTTTACTGCTGCAATATTGCGGACGGCTTACATATAGCGGCCCATAGAAACAGTCGCTATTATTATTAATAATATTATTATTTTAATTAATAAACACCTTTTTGGCTAAATGATGCATGCTTTTAGCATAAAGAAGATATAACCAAAACAAAAGCTCAATGGTTTAATGTTTGAAAATGAATTAATTATGACACAAATAAAAGTATTGTCATTTTACAACTGTACTGTAAAATCCACTTATTAATATTATAATTTTTTTATTCTATTCCTTATACTATATATTTTTCTTATTTCCTTCTACTTATTTTTTTTTGCCAAACGGATCTATAGCATTTTTTTATTTATGTAGCCTTGAGAGTTAACAAATATAAATAATGTCTAGTTTTGTATTATTATTGTGCTTTCAGTTCTTCAAATATGTTCAATTTTTTTCTGAAAAAAACTAAACTTCTTTATTTTACGCTGTATATGTTGCAAACCTCCCTTGACACTAATTGATTTCTCAGGGAAGGTGAAATCATCTCTCTGCGCTGAGACTGTAGCTAATGACAGAAGAGTCTGTCTAGACCAATGGAGGCGCTGAACAGGATTCAGCGGGAAATTGATAGAGTTTTAATAGAGTTTTAATTAGCTATCTCAGCTGCTCTTTTTAGCTCCCGCGCGCCTGTCCCCGTCCCATCCGTCTTCTTTCTGTGTACCATGTCCCAGGCGAAGTTGGCCAGCCAGTAGACGGTGGGGTTGACGCCGCTCACGAACTGCAGGTGTTTGGATTTACTGACGCGCTCCTGGATGAGGAAGAGGACGAAGCTGGCCGGGATGAAGGACATGGCGAAGATCACGCAGATCGACACCACCACATCCGTAGAAGTCGTCGCCCTGCAAGAGATGAGAATTCAGATCATCTCAATGCTAGAACCAGTTCTTGAAGTGGGCCGGTACGCACCGGTACACCGGTATATTTTATCCTTTAGAGTAGCTGCACTTTTTTGTGCGTACCAACACTTTGACATGTTGCCGGTACTCAGAAGAAAATCGTCAGGGTCTGGGTGATTAGGCTATATGATCCCATATATGATTATAAATGATATAGAAACTATGTAAAGCACACAACCCAGGCGGGATCACCTCTCATCTCGACCCATCACGTGAATGAACGCAAGCAGAGTCGGTCTCCTTCATTGTGTGGTGCGTGAGAAGGGGAGGCGGTGTCAGGGGAGACGTGCGAATAATAATGAATTATTGATTACTAATTTGAATCAGTACTTTATAATGAAAATCATATCTTAAAATTAAAAGAAGCAGGCTTTTACAATCACATCATTTTAATGTGTAAAGTCATGGAAAGTCCAAGGATCCAGTGAACTAATTCAAACAGTATAAGCTCAAAACAGCGCTAATGCAGAGAAAACACGGCCGATTTCATCAGAGAGAATAGTGACTTACGTCCAGATGTCAGTAACATTATTATTTTCAGTGTGTGCTAGTGTTTTATAATGAACGCTGATTATGCGCTGGTCAGAGGTTTAGTGATTCTGAATGGAGTCGTATATTAAAGGAAGGAGGTTTAGTGATTCTGAATGGAGCCGTATATTAAAGGAAGGAGGTTTAGTGATTCTGAATGGAGTCGTATATTAAAGGAAGGAGGTTTAGTGATTCTGAATGGAGTCGTATATTAAAGGCGGGAGGTTTAGTGATTCTGAATGGATCCGTATATTAAAGGAAGGAGGTTTAGTGATTCTGAATGGATCCGTATATTAAAGGAAGGAGGTTTAGTGATTCTGAATGGAGCCGTATATTAAAGGAAGGAGGTTTAGTGATTCTGAATGGAGTCGTATATTAAAGGAAGGAGGTTTAGTGATTCTGAATGGAGCCGTATATTAAAGGAAGGAGGTTTAGTGATTCTGAATGGATCCGTATATTAAAGGAAGGAGGTTTAGTGATTCTGAATGGAGCCGTATATTAAAAGAAGGAGGTTTAGTGATTCTGAATGGAGCCGTATATTAAAGGAAGGAGGTTTAGTGATTCTGAATGGAGCCATATATTAAAGGCAGGAGGTTTAGTGATTCTGAATGGAGTCGTATATTAAAGGCGGGAGGTTTAGTGATTCTGAATGGAGCCGTATATTAAAGGAAGGAGGTTTAGTGATTCTGAATGGAGCCGTATATTAAAGGAAGGAGGTTTAGTCGATTCTGAAATGGAGTCGTCATATTAAAGGTATAGGTAGGTTTAGTGATTCTGAATGGAGTCGTATATTAAAGGAAGGAGGTTTAGTGATTCTGAATGGAGTCGTATATTAAAGGAAGGAGGTTTAGTGATTCTGAATGGAGCCGTATATTAAAGGAAGGAGGTTTAGTGATTCTGAATGGAGCCGTATATTAAAGGAAGGAGGTTTAGTGATTCTGAATGGAGCCGTATATTAAAGGCGGGAGGTTTAGTGATTCTGAATGGATCCGTATATTAAAGGCGGGAGGTTTAGTGATTCTGAATGGATCCGTATATTAAAGGAAGGAGGTTTAGTGATTCTGAATGGATCCGTATATTAAAGGCAGGAGGTTTAGTGATTCTGAATGGAGTCGTATATTAAAGGAAGGAGGTTTAGTGATTCTGAATGGAGCCGTATATTAAAGGAAGGAGGTTTAGTGATTCTGAATGGACCGTATATTAAAGGAAGGAGGTTTAGTGATTCTGAATGGAGCGTATATTAAAGAGGAGGTTTAGTGATTCTGAATGGACCGTATATTAAAGGAGGAGGTTTAGTGATTCTGAATGGAGCCTATATTAAAGGAGGAGGTTTAGTGATTCTGATGGATCGTATATTAAAGCGGGAGGTTTAGTGATTCTGAATGGACGTATATTAAAGGAGGAGTTTAGTGATTCTGAATGGAGCCGTATATTAAAGGAGGAGTTTAGTGATTCTGAATGGATCGTATATTAAAGAAGGAGGTTTAGTGATTCTGATGGATCGTATATTAAAGGAAGGAGGTTTAGTGATTCTGAATGGATCGTATATTAAAGGAAGGAGGTTTAGTGATTCTGAATGGACGTATATTAAGGAAGAGGTTTAGTGATTCTGAATGGAGCGTATATTAAAGGAAGGAGGTTTAGTGATTCTGATGGACCGTATATTAAAGGCGGAGGTTTAGTGATTCTGAATGGATCGTATATAAAGGGAGGTTAGTATTGAAGATCCTAAAGGAGAGGTTTATTCAAGACGTATATAAAGGCGGAGGTTAGTGATTCTAATGGAGTCTATATTAAAGGAGGAGGTTTTATAATGGAGCCGATATTGGAAGAGGTTTAGTGATTCTGAATGGAGCGTATATTAAAGGAAGGAGGTTTAGTGATTCTGAATGGAGCCGTATATTAAAGGAGGAGGTTTAGTGATTCTGAATGGATCGTATATTAAAGGGGAGGTTTAGTGATTCTGAATGGAGCGTATATTAAAGGAGGAGGTTTAGTGATTCTGATGGATCCGTATATTAAAGGGGAGGTTTAGTGATTCTGAATGGATCCGTATATTAAAGGAGGAGGTTTAGTGATTCTGAATGGAGCCGTATATTAAAGGGGAGGTTTAGTGATTCTGAATGGATCGTATATTAAAGGAAGGAGGTTAGTGATTCTGATGGACCGTATATTAAAGGAAGGAGGTTTAGTGATTCTGAATGGATCCGTATATTAAAGGAAGGAGGTTTAGTGATTCTGAATGGACCGTATATTAAGAAGGAGGTTTAGTGATTCTGAATGGAGCGTAATTAAAGGAAGGAGGTTTAGTGATTCTGATGACCTATATTAAAGGCAGGAGGTTTAGTGATTCTGAATGGAGTCGTATATTAAAGGGAGGTTTAGTGATTCTGAATGGACCGTATATTAAGGAGGAGGTTTAGTGATTCTGAATGGAGCGTATATTAAAGGAGAGTTTAGTGATTCTGAATGGAGTCGTATATAAAGAAGGAGGTTTAGTGATTCTGATGGAGCGTATATTAAAGAAGGAGGTTAGTGATTCTGAATGGAGTCGTATATTAAAGGAAGGAGGTTTAGTGATTCTGAATGGAGCGTATATTAAAGGAAGGAGGTTTAGTGATTCTGAATGGAGCCGTATATTAAAGGAAGGAGGTTTAGTGATTCTGAATGGAGCCGTATATTAAAGGAAGGAGGTTTAGTGATTCTGAATGGAGCCGTATATTAAAGGCGGGAGGTTTAGTGATTCTGAATGGATCCGTATATTAAAGGCAGGAGGTTTAGTGATTCTGAATGGACTCGTATATTAAAGGAAGGAGGTTTAGTGATTCTGAATGGATCCGTATATTAAAGGCGGGAGGTTTAGTGATTCTGAATGGATCCGTATATTAAAGGCGGGAGGTTTAGTGATTCTGAATGGAGCCGTATATTAAAGGAAGGAGGTTTAGTGATTCTGAATGGAGCCGTATATTAAAGGCAGGAGGTTTAGTGATTCTGAATGGAGCCGTATATTAAAGGAAGGAGGTTTAGTGATTCTGAATGGAGTCGTATATTAAAGGAAGGAGGTTTAGTGATTCTGAATGGATCCGTATATTAAAGGAAGGAGGTTTAGT
Source organism: Schizopygopsis pylzovi (assembly GCA_027422435.1). Classification (NCBI taxonomy): domain Eukaryota; kingdom Metazoa; phylum Chordata; class Actinopteri; order Cypriniformes; family Cyprinidae; genus Schizopygopsis; species Schizopygopsis pylzovi. The sequence goes on along the minus strand of CM049819.1, from coordinate 45,771,026 downwards.
GATTCTGAATGGATCCGTATATTAAAGGAAGGAGGTTTAGTGATTCTGAATGGAGTCCGTATATTAAAGGAAGGAGGTTTAGTGATTCTGAATGGATCCGTATATTAAAGGAAGGAGGTTTAGTGATTCTGAATGGATCCGTATATTAAAGGAAGGAGGTTTAGTGATTCTGAATGGATCCGTATATTAAAGGCGGGAGGTTTAGTGATTCTGAATGGATCCGTATATTAAAGGAAGGAGGTTTAGTGATTCTGAATGGACCGTATATTAAAGGGGAGGTTTAGTGATTCTGAATGGATCCGTATATTAAAGGAAGGAGGTTTAGTGATTCTGATGGATCCGTATATTAAAGGAAGGAGGTTTAGTGATTCTGAATGGATCCGTATATTAAAGGAGGAGGTTTAGTGATTCTGAATGGAGTCGTATATTAAAGGAAGGAGGTTTAGTGATTCTGAATGGATCGTATATTAAAGAGGAGGTTTAGTGATTCTGAATGGAGTCGTATATTAAAGAAGGAGGTTTAGTGATTCTGAATGGATCCGTATATTAAAGGAGGAGGTTTAGTGATTCTGAATGGATCCGTATATTAAAGGAAGGAGGTTTAGTGATTCTGAATGGATCGTATATTAAAGAGGAGGTTTAGTGATTCTGATGGACCGTATATTAAAGGAGGAGGTTTAGGATTCTGAATGGATCGTATATTAAAGGAAGGAGGTTTAGTGATTCTGAATGGATCCGTATATTAAAGGAGGAGGTTTAGTGATTCTGAATGGATCCGTATATTAAAGGAGGAGGTTTAGTGATTCTGAATGGAGCCGTATATTAAAGGAGGAGGTTTAGTGATTCTGATGGACCGTATATTAAAGGAAGGAGGTTTAGTGATTCTGAATGGAGTCGTATATTAAAGGAAGGAGGTTTAGTGATTCTGAATGGAGCCGTATATTAAAGGAGGAGGTTTAGTGATTCTGAATGGAGTCGTATATTAAAGGAAGGAGGTTTAGTGATTCTGAATGGAGTCGTATATTAAAGGAAGGAGGTTAGTGATTCTGAATGGACGTATATTAAAGGAGGAGGTTTAGTGTTCTGATGGACGTATATTAAAGGAGGAGGTTTAGTGATTCTGAATGGATCCGTATATTAAAGGGGAGGTTTAGTGTTCTGAATGGATCCGTATATTAAAGGAGGAGGTTTAGTGATTCTGAATGGACCGTATATTAAAGGAGGAGGTTTAGTGATTCTGAATGGATCCGTATATTAAAGGAGGAGGTTTAGTGATTCTGAATGGATCGTATATTAAAGGAAGGAGGTTTAGTGATTCTGAATGGACCGTATATTAAAGGAAGGAGGTTTAGTGATTCTGAATGGAGCCGTATATTAAAGGAAGGAGGTTTAGTGATTCTGAATGGACCGTATATTAAAGGAGGAGGTTTAGTGATTCTGAATGGATCCGTATATTAAAGGGGAGGTTTAGTGATTCTGAATGGACCGTATATTAAGAGGTTTAGCTAAGGGTTTAGCTAAGGGTTTAGCTAAGGGGTTGTGATAGCTAAGAGGTTTAGCTAAGAGGTTTAGCTAAGAGGTTTAGCTAAGAGGTTTAGTAAGAGGTTTAGCTAAGGGTTTAGTAAGAGGTTTAGCTAAGGGTTGTAGTAAGAGGTTTAGTAAGAGGTTGTAGCTAAGAGGTTTAGCTAAGAGGTTTAGCTAAGAGGTTTAGGTAAGAGGTTTTAGTAAGAGGTTTAGCTAAGAGGTTTAGCTAAGGGGTTGTAGCTAAGAGGTTTAGTAAGAGGTTGTTAGCTAAGGGTTTAGCTAAGAGGTAGTGTGATCCGTATATTAAAGGAAGGAGGTTTAGTGATTCTGAATGGATCCGTATATTAAAGGAAGGAGGTTTAGTGATTCTGAATGGAGTCGTATATTAAAGGAAGGAGGTTTAGTGATTCTGAATGGAGTCGTATATTAAATGAAGGAGGTTTAGTGATTCTGAATGGAGTCGTATATTAAATGAAGGAGGTTTAGTGATTCTGATGGATCCGTATATTAAAGGAAGGAGGTTAGTGATTCTGAATGGATCCGTATATTAAAGGAAGGAGGTTTAGTGATTCTGAATGGATCTATATTAAAGGAGGAGGTTTAGTGATTCTGAATGGATCCTATATTAAAGGAAGGAGGTTTAGTGATTCTGAATGGAGTCGTATATTAAAGGAAGGAGGTTTAGTGATTCTGAATGGATCCGTATATTAAAGAGGAGGTTTAGTGATTCTGAATGGATCCGTATATTAAAGGCAGGAGGTTTAGTGATTCTGAATGGAGCCGTATATTAAAGGCAGGAGGTTTAGTGATTCTGAGTGGAGCCGTATATTAAAGGAAGGAGGTTTAGTGATTCTGAATGGAGTCGTATATTAAAGGAAGGAGGTTTAGTGATTCTGAATGGAGCCGTATATTAAAGGAAGGAGGTTTAGTGATTCTGAATGGAGTCGTATATTAAAGGAAGGAGGTTTAGTGATTCTGAATGGAGTCGTATATTAAAGGAAGGAGGTTTAGTGGTTCTGAATGGATCCGTATATTAAAGGAAGGAGGTTTAGTGATTCTGAGTGGAGCCGTATATTAAAGGAAGGAGGTTTAGTGATTCTGAGTGGATCCGTATATTAAAGGAAGGAGGTTTAGTGATTCTGAGTGGATCCGTATATTAAAGGAAGGAGGTTTAGTGATTCTGAATGGATCCGTATATTAAAGGAAGGAGGTTTAGTGATTCTGAATGGAGTCGTATATTAAAGGAAGGAGGTTTAGTGATTCTGAGTGGAGCCGTATATTAAAGGAAGGAGGTTTAGTGATTCTGAGTGGATCCGTATATTAAAGGAAGGAGGTTTAGTGGTCTTTGGCATCTCCTGTGGTCCTGCTTGGTATTGCAGCTTGACTTGTGCTAATTTGTATTGAAAACTTTTATTTAATTATTGATTGATTGATTGATTGATTGATTGATTGATTGTGGCACTATATTCGGTTGTTATGAATTATTAATTATTAATTATTATACAGCTTTATCCCGATTACAACTGGTTCAAAATGCGGCAGCTAGACTTTTGACCAGGAGTCATAAACGGGATCATATTACTCTGGTTCTACAGTCTTTACATTGGCTGCCTGTGCGGTACAGAGTAGATTTTAAAATTTTACTTATTGTCTACAAGTCACTAAATGGAATGGCTCCTTCATATATCTCTGACTTATTGATTGAGCATAATGTAACCAGATCTCTTTGGTCCTCTAACCAGAGACTCTTGTTTATTCCCAAGACGAGGCAGAAGTGCAGGGTGATCGCGCTTTTGCTACAACTGCGCCAAGACTCTGGAATGATTTGCCCTTGTTTATTAGAATGGCTTCATCTGTGGCTATTTGTAAGTCTAAATTAAAAACCTATCTGTTCGGTAAGGCTTTTTATCCTGGTTGAAGCACTATGTTTTTATGTTTTTTGTTGCATGTTATGATGATTTTGTTGCATGTTAAAATGTATTTCTGTTTTCTTTTTCTTTGTGTTACTGCTGTTTTTAGTTATTCTATTGTAAAGCACATTGGTCAACTCTGGTTGTAGTAAATAGTGCTATATAAATAAAATTGCCATTGCCTTTGCCAACTGTGGAATTCTTTACCGATTGAGATAAGGCAAGCTAAAACTCTTAGCACTTTTAAATCTCGCCTTAAAACTCATTTTTTTTAGGGTAGCTTTTAATTAAACATTTGTTTTATTTTTGTATTGTTTTATTTGTAGTGTTTTTGATTGTTATTGTGTATGGTTTTATTTGTTGTTGTAAAGCGCATTGAGATCTTCATTTAAGGGCGCTATAGAAAATAAAGTTTATTATTATTATTATTATTAAAAAAGTACTTATTTATTTAATATAAATAAGTCAATAATAAATAATTAAATAATGTGGTTGGGGTGGGTCGGATGAGTATGGGCACTTCTTTTTTTCCCTTCAAGTGCTGGTTAGAACTGTATTTTAAGAGACGTTGGGCTTGTTTTGAAATAAATAAATACATATATACATAAATAGTGAGATGCATTTTTTTTGCACTTATTTCTAAAATACAGTTACTTTTTTAACACAAAACAAAATAGATTATGCATGCAAATAATCAGTGTTCTCCGGGGCTGTAGTTACATATTTATGGGTCCAGTACACGATATAAACTTTGGCAAGCATTTTATGGCACATCATTACACAGCCTTTCCTGCTTTATGTACCAACACAGCTTTAAAATATTGATTTAATAAACATCAAATAAACTAATACACACTTTTGAAATATGATATCACCATTGAAATGCCATTGAGATGATTTCAGAGTTAACAAGACTTTGAGACATTGAGTTATTGTGCTATGAAGTCGATTAAAAACATATGAATGTGGATTTTTATATGAGTAAATAATGTTACAAAATATACAAATTATTGTGTATAAATATAAAATATATAATAAAAAGAATATATATATAATTTATTTATTATATACGTTTTATATTATATTATAATTTATTATTATTAATATTATTATTATTTATGTGTGTCAAATGCCTAGTTTAAATGCATATGTTGCAGACAGAGAAACACATAACTATCAAATCACATTTAACCTTTTATTAACATCAATGTGTTGCTCCAGCACATGTTCATGTGAAGAAATATTGAAGTCCATGTATAAAACTGAAACGATGAATCAACACTATTATAGAAATGCATTTTGACGTTGACTTTAATTTGCATTATTCTGGGACTGATTCTTTCTCTTACCAGGTGAAGTGTTTTAGTTTGGCACTTAAATGGCTCTGATGCTTTTTATGGTTTTAAAATGTCTTTTGTGGAAAACCTGATTAATTAAGAGGATCATCAACATATTAATAATTGATTAAAATAGACTTAGGTGAAACACACTATCATAATGTACAGAAAACTGTACTGTCAGCAGATCATTATTGCTAAATAAACCCAGACACGGGGACCAGGACCCCGACATGTATATTATATTATAGAGCATTATCTGTATATTATCTTAACGCTTCAGCTAAGAAAATAATATTCATTATAATAAAAACATATTCAAATTAAATACCTAAAAAACCTTGGCAAGTTACTGAAATTAGTTTAAGTTAAAGGATTAAAATTAATAACTGGAAATAAATCAAAACTGAACAAACAATTTTTTTGTTTTTTTTATAAAAATGTATCCTAAATAGTAAAATAAAAAAACCTACAAAAAATTAAAAATACAATCAAATTAAAAACTGATAACTAACTAAAGGCACAAAACTAACAAACTAACAAACAAAGTTACAAAACATGATGAAAAAGGCGAATTAAATCTCTTAATAAAATCTGTAGTATTAGTAGAATTACTATGTTCTAAAGATGCGTCTGGTTCTCAGAACAGTAGCTGTCGTCGCTGAGATCTAATCTGCAGCTTACCATCTCACATTTCTGGGAAAATAACCAACAAATAATCAAAAGAACACAATATTCAGAGAAAGCATGCTTACAAGCCAAAACAATACAAAATAAAAATAAAACACCTGCAAGTTGCTGGTCAAGTAACCTCAGGACAGAGATGCCCATCTGTGTTTCTCAGAAACGCTCTTCAGTAGCTCACGCTTTACTTAGAATAAAACATTAAAAACTCTCCAGCTCACGCAGAGCATTCTGGGAAAACTGGGCGTGTGTGTGTGTGTGTGTGTGTGTGTGTGTGTGTGTGTGTGTGTGTGTGTGTGTGTGTGTGTGTGTGTGTGTGTTGTACTCACATCGCTGCAGACGAGAGCTGTTCTTTGGTGAGGTTCAGTGGGTGGTTGAATGTGGTGATGCCGAACTCTTCCGCTCGCCGCCCCGCTGGAAGATTTCCTCTCAGAACGCCGTTACTGGCCACGTTCAGGAACGACACGAGCGAATGCCAACCCTGATTATAGAACCACACCTACAATCACACACACACACACACACACACACACACACACACACACACACACACACACACACACACACACACACACACACACACACACACACACACACACACACACACACACAGTTATGTTGCCACTAGTGCTGTTATTGTGAACTAAAACTATCAAAGTTGTGTATGTGTTAGTTGACATTAAGCTGAAATATAATAAAAGATCATAAACGGAATATACTGTATATACTGCTGCTCACCTTCACATTGTCTCTGGTGCCCAACTCCACCAGAAGCAAGCGAAGGGCCTGGAAAATCTGCTCAGTCTCATTGAACTGCACAGAGAAAGAGAGTCAGAGTTTGTGTGCGAATCACAAGGTTTCGTGAACATTACAGATTGTTCTTGTTGCAGCAAGCATTCATTTAAATGATCAAAAGTAACAATAAAGGCATTTATAATGTAACAAAATATTTCTATTTCAAATAAATGTTGTTCCTTTGAACTTTCTATTCATCAAATAATCCCAAACAATTTAATGTGTCACAGTTTCCTCAGAAATATTGTGCAGCACAACTGTTTTCAACATTGATAATAATCAGAAATGTTTCTTGATCATAAATCAGCATATTATAATGATTTCTGAAGAATCATATGATGCTGAAAATTCTGCTTTGATCACACAAATACATTAGAGTTTAACATATATTCACAA
>CM049819.1:45751880-45761880 GCA_027422435.1 Schizopygopsis pylzovi | reverse complement strand
TTTAACAATTTAAAATATTTTCAGCATCATTACTCCATCTCCAGTGTCACATGATCTTCAGAGATCATTATAATATACTGATTTATGATCAAGAAACATTTCTGATTATTATCAATGTTGAAAACAGTTGTGCTGAACAATATTTTTTGTAGAAAATGCGATATATTTTATTTTTCAGGATTCTTTGATTTGTGAATAGAAAGTTCATAAGAGCAGCATTTATTTAAAATATAAATCTTTTGTAACATTATAAATGCCTTTACTGTCACTTTTGATCAATTTAATGAATCCTTGCTGAATAAAAGTAATTTTTTCATGACATTGTATAGTTAAAAACGCATAACATGCATCACATCTGAGAGATGCAAAATACTTTTAGTATTGTTTATTGTAAATTGAAATCATATTTAGGTTATAAATGAGGTTGTGTATGAGCTGAATCAGAGGATTTAATCTAGTACATGTACAGTACATCTGTCCATCTTCAAAAGACCACAGCGTATGAGGGAATGTATTAAAGGGGATAAAGAGTTTTATAGACTTCAGGAGAGCAACAGATATCCGTTTCGAAGTATTAAAAAACTCAGAGTGGGGAAAACATGATCTCCATATTTGATAAGCGAATGCTAAGTGGAGAGCTAGTGGGATTTTCACTGAATTTAAATGCTTTCAAAGGCCTGAAAAGATTCACACTGCATTAAAACAGTAAATATAAAACACACTTCTCAAGAACGACGCGATTTTTAAGCTGCTCTTATGAATTATTTATTTATGATTTGAGATTGCCACCATGTTTTGATCAACTTAAGAAGCATAATAATGTCAATGTTAGAAGACAATCTATTGGATGAGTTGCTAATGTACTTGCTATTTCTTAATGAAATAATGTGGATAAACAAATGCTGTCATGTAATTACATGATCATTGAAGTCGTACGATACTCATAAACTGTAGATTATTTGAGTTTTACGTATCACCACCACGAAGATCGCGACCGCAAACAACACTGATATTCTGAAGCTGCTCTTATGAATTTTTATTTCATGCATTTGAATGCAATTCAAAGATCAACCTCACACACGCAGAGCATACAATAAAATTCACATCTGTGAAACACATCACTGGTTTGAGTGGCACTAATGCTACACTCTGAGACAAATCGAGGGCAAAAATTCTAACACACATCCCTCACACGAATACAAACTTGAAGTCTCATCACCACATGCAATCAATGATTACACTGTGATTCACGCACCACACACACAGAGACACACACCACACACCACCACACACACACACACACACACACACACACACACACACACACACACACACACAGACACAGACAGACACAGACACAACACACACAGACACACACACACACACACACACACACACACACAACACAGACACAGACACAGACACAGACACACACACACACAGACACACACACACACACACACACACACACACACATTGCAATCACACTGCTTTGATCTCATTTCATTCTTCACTTCCTGTGGCATGAGTGTGTGTTGTTACCGTATTTTTCCTGATTTCTGGTAGCTCTTGAGCAGGAAGTCGGTCATGTTTCGGGCCGTGAGGTTCTGCAGGGTGTCTGTGGTGTTCTGGGTTCTCTGCACAAGAAAACACACACCAGACAAAACCATTACAAACAAACACACACACAAGTAAAACGTTCTGTCAGTTAACCTTACATGTGTTGGGTTATTATAGTCAAGTGAAAAAAAGACAAATGTATATAACTGTTTTAACTTACTAATCTAGTTGACGTACAAAAACAATTAAATAAAAAATAATTAAAAAACTAATTAAAACCAAAACATAAATAGAATTACAAAAAAATTTAATTATATATATATATATATATTGCACGACTAGTCGCCGTTAATACTCTGCAAAGATGTTTTAAGCTTGACATTGTCTAGGGCTGTCAAAAAAATTCAACAATTGAATTTCGAATATTCGTCAAATTTAAAATAAAAATCCACATTTGAATGAAAAAAGCGTTGCATTGTACTTTTATCAGTGACACACGAGTTGTGATGACGATTTGAGTGTCACTGCATTTGAATGTTTTTCAGAGCTTATCCAGCTGAACACACTGCGGCGCGGGTACGTTTTTTATTCAATATATTGCAGAAAAAGAAAACATCAATGTGGAGAAGATGTTTACGTTGAAACTGAAAGCAAGCCGTTCACACAGAACACATATTTATCGCATTTTCTATAGAGACATATATCTCACACAAGAGAGCCGCATGTTTATAAAGCAGTTCAAATTAATGTAAGTTCAACTTTTAAAAAACATGTATCGAGATTTTAAGCCGTTTTTTCTGCATCCCACAGCATCTCATGTTTTAAATGAAAAAAGTGCTCTTTGTGATTGGTTTTGTGTCCTTGGTATTAAACTATACATACATACATACATACATACATATATGATGCTGTTTTGTTTCTAACGGTTTAAGCAAATTAATTAATTATATATGGTTTATAAACATAAACAAAGTTAAACATGATGCCCTTTTTTCAAAGACAGTCGTGTTATTTTATTGGTTTGAAGAAACGATTCAAAGTGATATTTTGCTCGATGCGCCCTCTTGTGGCCTCAGGAGAGAAGCCAAAAGCTTTTTTGTTCCCTAAATGATATTTTGCGTTTTAAATTCAAATATAATTCAAATATTGATAATATTTGAGTATAAAATGCTAATTCAGTTTTACAGCCATTTTGACAACCCTAACATCGACTAGTCGCTGGTCCTATAGAGGGCGCAACATGATAACATATCTTTGAAGCCCACATTTACGCTCTGTTTCCTGCGTATCCTGAAAGCGCTTCACAAGACGTGTGATTATACTCCTGGATGCAAGAAATTGAACAGGAGGATGCAAGTTTTAACCACCTTATTGTACAGGTTAGGGTTATCGCCGTTCTAATCGAATGCGTTGCTGCATTATAACACACACATACAGACTGTAGCTCGTACATCACATGCAGATCGCACGCAGAGATTCATTCAGTACCGCAGAAATATATTGTCAACACTCTTCTGTGATTTCTCAGTAATATAGCTTAGAAACTGAACAGTTACAACATATATGTCTTAATAACTAAAAACCACAGCTTCACTATTAGAAGAGAGACGCTGCCAGGTAGAATTAATTCACACATGCAAACGCTCTCATTAATGCATTCATTTAAATGTAATCGTTACTCAGCTACTTTATTTGTTTCTGATTTAGAACGAGCAGGAATCAGTGCTATAATGACCCAAAGACACAATAAATGAGCTGTTATAGGAGCAATAGCCATGTGGCAGCACTGTATCACATTTCAGATAAACATCATTTACAATTTTATATTAAAAAATTCCCTTGTGGAAAAAATAAATGCCCCCATATGTCAAAAATATCATTTTTACTACACTTTGGAACATTAGACACACAAACATTCACACACACACACCACACAACACACACACACACACACACACACACACACACACACACGACAGCCAGCACACACAACACACACAGACACACACACACACACACACACACACACACACACACACACACACACAAACCCAAACTTTTTTTGTATACTGACCAAACAATATTTTATACCCTAACCCTAAACTTATCCCTCACAGAAAACAAGTTCGCATTCTTACACTTTCAGACAAACATCATTTAATTTTTTTACTATTTTTTTCCCCCTCATGGGGACCAAATGCCATCAAAAATGTCAGGTTTTATTATCCATGTGGGGACATTTGGTCTCCACAATGTAGCGTGAACAAGCACGGACACAGACACAGATTCTTCCAAACAAACCAGAACAACACACTGGAACAATACAAGTGTTTCTCCGGTAGATTCAGGATCAGCGTGAAGCTAATGACTCAGACTCCCTTCCACAGAAGCTGGCACGCTCACACACAGGGTTGCATTGTCGGAGGCTTGTGATTTGTATAATGAACATCTATTTGACGCTGATTCACAGAGCGGGAACAAAACTAGTCCAATAATGCTTTTACCTTCAAATCAAAACGGTGGTTTTGTGGCTTTTAGTCCACATCTATCCAACCAAAATTGCCCAATTAGTCGCTTTATTCCTTTCCTGCTCAAAAAATATCTCCAACAGAAGACAAACATAAGGTTTTGCATTTAATGACAAAATGAAGATACACTTTAGTGCATTTCATACACTGCATGTCAGTAAAACATCACAGTGATGTCAGCACTTAGGGAACGGCATTAACCAATCACATTTGAAGACAGGAACTGACCGTTTATACCTATAATAATGCGCGGCAATTCTTCAGCAGCCTTGCTTTAGGAAGTCTTCCACTCATTAATATTTATCCCTATTGGGATTTTTAAAGTCTTTGTTAAAGAGTTATAACCCACAAACTAAACCAACCGGCCACGAGGTGTATTACAACATTACAAACTTTGATTTGAAGCAAACATCTTTTTTGAAAATCAACCTTAAATAAATAAGACTGTGACCATAAAGACTTAAATGATGGGAAAGAACTACAATCCCATGAAGCATCACAAATGACAACTGAAAAAAAATGCACAAATACTAACCAACTGATTTAAAATGTTGATTATGTACACAAAAACAACATTATAAATTCATTTCAGATATGTACAAATAGTTAAGTATTTGGGAGTGCAGAGAGATGTAGCCTTTATAGGAATGGGTGGGGCTAAAGAGTTTCTGTTCTCTGATTGGTGGAGACTGTTTACAGAATCATGGGTATTGTAGTTTTTCACCAAGAATTCTGTTGTTGAACATGATTATTTAAAAAAATAAGTTGGCTTCAAAAAAGCATATACCATCAATAAAAAACAGAGATCTGTCTTTAACTGTTTATATAATATCGTTCAAAATCAATTCCCCTATGAAGAAATGAATGTCATCTGTACTTCTGCTATCCGACTGTAGTGTTTAATTACCTGCAGCAGATCAATATCAAAGAGGAAATCATGCTTCATGGCTGTAACATAAAGGCTATCAAAAGTCAAGCCCTCTGATATGTGCCGCCTCACATTTCAATAGGAAATATGTCAACAACCGTGTTCATCAAACTGTGTTTCATGGGGTCTTTGTTCCCTCCAATTAAGTCTATTTCTCAGCCCTCGCAAATGATCGCAGCCTGCTAGATATCACATCAAATCTTCATCGTCTGTCATCATCTCCTGTTCTCCTCTCAGCAAAATTAAACAGGAGCCTTGCCAACAAATCTAACAGCCAAATATTGCACAGAAGCTGGAGTACCGTAGCAATACGAATAGGTTCATGACTACAAATACAAGCACGATAGAGTCAGAAATTACACTCACATTACACTTTATAAAGGAATAGTACAATGTGGAGGGGTTGTTTATTTAGCTTAATATGCATAAACCTATATTTCTGCATGTATATACTCTAAAAAAGCCTAAAATAAAGTTTTTAATAAGCAAATATAATAATAAATTAGATATTGGACTGAAGCAGCTCAGCTTTATTTGATTCTTCAGACATTTTGTAGAAAAATCTGTTAGTCTTAAATCTGCTCATAAGGCTTTTGAGGAATGTTTATTTTGTTAATTTCTCAATTATCGTTGGATTGCATTGCATTATATGTTTAGATCATATAAATATTAATAAGACAGTATTGAAGATAGAGTGACTAATGATATTTATATCATTTTATGTAAATATCTGCTATACCAGAGGTTGCCAACTGGCGGACTCTGGTCTGAATCCAGCCCGTGAGATGCCTCCACGCGGACTTTGCAAGCGATACGGCTTAATGTAATGATTAAACTTGAAAAGGATTTAATTGAATAAACATGAGAATCAGTCAGCTGCTGCGCTGCTTCGTGCTATATTTCTACCGTTCCGAAAGCACCACCTGCTGGCAGAGAATGAATTTGCAGTTTCAATAATATAAGTCTGTCTGCTGTTTTTGTTCAGACCATTGAGAAAATCAACCAATGTTGTAAATGTGAACTGGTGGATCGACAACAAGTATTATACACATTTATACAACTAAGACAAACACACACACACATATATATATATATATATATGTCAAAAAACCTACATTAAACACTTCTCTTTTAGAAAACTACAGACCTGTCTCTCTCCTTCCATTCATTGCCAAAACACTCAAACGAGTTGTCTTCAACCAGGTCTCATTGTTTCTTTCACAGAACAACAAACTGGATGCTAAACAGTCAGGTTTCAGGAGTGGCCATTCAACTGAGACTGCGCTACTCTCGGTCACTGAAGCCCTGCGAATTGCAAAAGCTGATTCCAAATCATCAGTCCTCATTCTGCTGGATCTGTCTGCCGCTTTTGACACTGTCAATCATCAGATCCTCCTGTCCACCCTCTCATCACTGGATATCACTGGGATTCCACTTCGCTGGTTTGAATCCTATCTCACTGGTCGGTCTTTCAGGGTGGCCTGGGGCGGGGAGGTATCCAAAGCACATAAATTGGTCACTGGGGTTCCCCAGGGATCGGTTCTTGGACCCCTCCTCTTCTCCACATACACTACATCATTGGCTCCCATCATACAGGCACATGGCTTCTCCTACCATTTCTATTTCTATGCTGATGACACACAGCTCTATCTCTCATTTCGACCAGATGATCCAACGGTAGCTGCACGGATCTCAGGCTGCCTGGCAGACATCTCGGCATGGATGAAAGAACATCACCTACAGCTCAACCTGGCAAAGACTGAGTTTCTTGTCTTCCCTGCAACTCCAACTCTACAGCATGATTTCACGATTCAGTTAGGTTCATCAACAATTACCCCATCAGCTTCGGTCAGAAATCTTGGTGTAATCTTTGATGACCAGCTGGGCTTCAAAGAGCACATTGCAAAGACTGCTCGATCTTGCAGGTTTGCACTACACAACATCAGAAAGATCAGGCCCTTTCTGACAGAGCATGCTGCACAACTTCTTGTCCAGGCCCTTGTCATTTCTAGACTGGACTACTGCAATGCTCTTCTAGCTGGACTTCCATCAAACACAATCAAACCTCTACAAATGATTCAGAATGCAGCGGCACGACTGGTCTTCAACGAGCCCAAAAGAGCCCATGTTACACCTCTCTTTGTGTCCTTGCACTGGCTACCAGTTGCAGCTCGCATCCAGTTCAAGACACTGATGCTTGCATATAGAACAACCACAGGCTCAGCACCCACCTACTTCCACTCACTATTACGAATCTACATCCCCTCCAGAAGTCTGAGACCTGCGAGTGAGCGACGCCTCGTGGTACCAGGCTCAAAATCCCTCTCCAGAACATTCTCTTTCACCGTTCCTGGCCGGTGGAATGATCTTCCCCCCCCCCCCCATCCGGAATGCTGGATCCCTGTCAATTTTCAAGCAACAACTGAAAACTCATCTCTTTCAACTCTACTTGACTACTTAAAAAAAAAAAAAAAAATTATTTCACTTTTTTCAAAATCTTTCTCTTTATCTTTCTCTCCTTCCCTTCCTAGCTTGTACTTATTTGAACAATGCCTGAGACTTGGTGTTATTGGCACTTCCTCTGTATGTTTGCCTCTTCAAGATTAATCGCTTTATGTACTCCCCAATTGTAAGTCGCTTTGGATAAAAGCGTCTGCTAAATGACTAAATGTAAATATATATATATATATATATATATATATATATATATATATATATGTATGTATGTTATTTAATTAATATAATAACTGGTTGATAACACTTTTTTAAATTAACATAATAATTGACACTTTTGACTCCATTTTCTTAAAAAAATGTTAGGTTCATAATTTTTATAAAACTCAGTTTTTGTGAAAACCTGTAGGCCCATCTGAACTGTAAATCATGCCTTTTACAGTCATTTTAATTGTATTTGTGCAGGTCTTAAACAAGGTCTTTATGGCCTCGTTTCACAGACAGGGCTTAGACTAAGCCAGGGTTAGGTCATAGTTCAATTAGCATGTTTAAGTGAGCTTTTATAAACATGCCTTGGGAAAACAATTAAACATACTGGTGTGTATCTTGAGAGAAAACAAAGGCACTGACACGTTTTAAGATATGTCAGTGCAAGATACGTTCAGTTAAAACATCTCAGTCATGCATTTTAGTCTGGGACTAGGCTTAAACCTTGTTTGTGAAACCAGGGGAAAAGTCTTAAATTAAGGTTTAAATATCCTGCAGATACCCCGGTCTGGCAAAACCCTAAATCATATTTTTTTAGGTAGGCCTATATAATTGTCCGGACCTCGACTGGTGAGGAGAGTTCATTACTGGACCTCAAGCAGTTTTCGTTGAAGACCCCTGTGCTATGTTTTAAAGATATCATTGCATGAGAATTTAATTTTATGTTTAGGCTACATAAATATCAGCATCTGATACATATCCAATTTCAGTGAAAATCTTATTGTTTGGTGAATCTTCACTTGATTCCTATGGGACGGGTGGATGACTGAACTGCTGTTAAAACTAAAACCAGTCTATTTCAGATTCATCACGGACCGGTGGAGGATGACAGACGCAGTTGTGTATAGACTGAAGTTATATGTAATAAAGATGGCTTTGTTGTGCATTTCACATCAAGAAAAAATCCACAGAGAAAGCCAGCGGACTGATTATTGTGTCTCTAAAACTCCACAGGCCTGCAGTCAAACACATGCTTAACGAACACCTAACGACACCACTGACCTGGCATCGTCATGGAAACCGGCGATTCATTAAGAAACCGGTGCGGAGCATCCGCCTCCTCTCTTTCACTTATCAAGGACACAGATAGAAAGAGAGCGGATGAAGAATGAGTCTGAAAGCGCATGTGCTCGTGTTAGCGCTACAGCAAGAAACGAATCAATCAAAAGTCTTTGCAGTGAAATACAGTTTACAGCTACATAAATTCCCCCGTAAGCGCTTAATGCGACACAACAGACGTGGAAGGTGTTTGAAAAGGTCGCTGGGATAATGTGATGCCGTTTAGCATTTCAGTGCAGTGATTTTCAGATACAGACGTGATTAAGAGGCAAAGATATGCATGTTAACTACTGACAGAACAAAAAATCATTCAAAAAAGATTAATAAATAACAGCTTCTTTTACAAAAGCTGTCGTACGTAGTGCATAAATCTATTTTTGAATATTTTGAGTGATTTTTTTGAGTGAATTGTCATTAGTTTCCATGAAGTGGCAGATTTGACTTGAATACTGAATTAATCTGTTTCTCACACAAAGCATCATGTGACTTCTGTATACTATAAACACAAAAGAAGATATTGGTAACCAACCATTTTTTTGGTAATCAAACAGTTGCTGGCAGCCATTGACCTCCATAGTACCCCCAACACCACCCCCCCACCCCAGCACACATACTATGGAAGTCAATGGCTGTTTTAAACCGCGAGTGGGCTTTAATTACAATCAACAACCAAGAAAGAATTCTTGAAGGTTTGAAGTGTATTGAGTCTAGAGCTTATGAAACTTGCAGATGCAGTTTAATGAATATGTATCACTGTGATGAATAGTTGATAGATTAGCATTCGTCTCGGGATCTACACGTTTAAAAGTGTCTTCTAAAGTCTATTTGCTCTTTGTTTTTAAAACAGAAGACCAAATATCTTTCTATTTTCTGTTAAAATAATATTGTTAACCCTACAAATCCTACTGTGTCATATTTAATATGCTAATTTCTAAGGCCTTTCGCACACAATCTGCTACAAGCCTTTCTGCCGTCTGATTGATATTTAAAAAAAAATTTAGAACGTAAATAGATATTTTAGTATAAATTGTGCAAACGTCCACTTTAAACTCAAGGAGTGCTTCAACTCGTGTCTTTCTACTGTCAAGTCTTTAATGATTTTGAATAAGTATGCATAAAATAACTGATATTTTTAGTAATATTAGTCATATGATTTAGTAATATGAACGCTTGTTTTTTTTGTTTTTAGAAAACCCAGCTGTTC
>CM049819.1:45746880-45749380 GCA_027422435.1 Schizopygopsis pylzovi | reverse complement strand
GTGGAAACTTTATTTTTCATGATTCTTTGATGAATAGAAAGTTTAAAAGAACAGCATTTATTTGAAATAAAAATATTTGTTAACATTATAAATGTTTTTACTGTCACTTTTGATCAATGTAATGCATCCTTTCTGAACAACCGTGTTCAACTCGTGTTAAGACTATGCTATAATAAGGTACTGTACCATTAGTTCCCTATCAGTCGGTCACTCTCGACGTCACGTCGGAGGACCGACGAATTGGGAACTCGCTTAGAGAGACCTATCCACTTCGAGTGTAAACTAAACGAGCCAATGCACATTGGCATGCGATTATTGCATCCAGCTGCCGCTGATCACAGCGTGAGCATAAATAGGCAGCAGGTGCAGCGCATATTCAGGTTTTCGCTTCGGAGCCGAGCGGTGTTTATCGTTCTGCTCCAGACTTACCTAACTGAGAGTGCCTCAAGACTCTGGTGTTGGCGGACGGCGATTCAGCGGTGGTGGTCTCCTTCGTCGAGTGGATTGCACACATCAGGCTGCACTACCCCCTGTTGTGTTGCAGCGACCATCTCCCCTGTGCGCTTCAGCACGCTAAAAGAGCAAACACTTCTCTAAAAGAGTGTTACGGGCGGAACGTCTTTTTTAAGACGCGTCTTTTCAAAGATGCCCTTCCACCCGTGCGTTTCTGGATTACCTGGCGCCGGGTGATGGTCACGATCGCTGCCTCTCGTGTCTGGGCATTGAACACGCAGAGGCGGCTTTTGTGGACGAGTCATGCCCTCATTGCGGGGGGATGACCGTCGCGGGGCTGGGGACCAGGCTTCGTTTCCTGCAAAGGGGCGGGGTACCCGTGCCTCTGCCGAGATCTAGGGTTCCCCCTGGTGGCTACCGGGGGGAGGCTACTTCCGGCAGTAGCCCGGCTGGTCTTACGGTGACAGTGAGGAATTCCCCTAAAACAGCGAGGGCTCCTCCTGTTACCGGCACTTCGCTACCGATGGAGCTGCCTAGGGAACGGGCTGGCCCCTCCCATGGAGGGGGGGTACCGCTTGTATCCTTTGGCGCTCCCCCCGACGATCGGATGTCGATCGCTACATTGGAGGGTGAGTCAGACCAATCCGGAGATGATGGTTCAGTACCGCTGCCACCCTCCGGGCAGTCAGCGGTGCCGGATTCGGATCCGGAAATGGTGGCTATGCTTGCCCGGGCCGCTGAGAGTGTTGGGCTCGAGTGGAGGCCTCCATCGTGTCCCGAACCCTCAAGGCTGGACGATTGGTTTCTCGGGGTGGCCCGCGCTGGTTCTCAGGGCCCCACCCCGGTGCCTTTCTTCCCGGAAGTGCATGATGAGCTCACTGGAACATGGACGGCACCTTTCACTGCCAGAAACCGCTCCAGTGGCTCATCCTCCCTCGCCACCCTTCACGGCGGAGCGGCGCGGGGGTATACGGAGGTCCCGCCGGTGGAGCGATCGGTTGCGATGCAATTGTGTCCAAGGACCGCTTCTACCTGGCGCGGTAATCCGTTGCTCCCCTCCCGGGCCTGTAAGCACTCGTCGGCCCTGACCGGCAGTGCCTATGCAGCCTGCGGAGAAGCTGCTTCAGCCCTACACGCTATGGCGTTGTTGCAGGTTCACCAGGCCAAGGCACTGAGGGACCTGCACGAGGGTGGTCACGACCCAGGAGTTCTCAGTGAGCTTCGGACCGCCACGGACCTCGCGCTACGAGCGACGAAGGTTACGGCGCGGTCTCTGGGCCGTGCGATGTCCACCATGGTGGTCCAGGAACGCCACCTCTGGCTGTGTCTGGCCGACATGAAGGAGGTAGACAAGGCACGGTTCCTGAATGCCCCCGTGTCCCAGAATGGCCTGTTCAGTGACGCGGTGGAGAACTTCGCCCAGCAGTTCTCCGCTGCACAGAAGCAGACTGAGGCAATCCGGCACATCCTGCCCCGGCGTGCAGCTGCTGCCTCCACCCGGCCGCCGGCGGCAGTGCCTCGGTCTACTCGTCGCCGAGGGCGGCCCCCTGCCAATCTGACTATTGTCCATATGTGTAACTGCCTCTGAACCTCCCTCAGGAAGGTAAGGGCTTCCGCAGCGTCTCTGTTCTGAGCTGAACGGGTACGTTTTCCCAGTGTTATCCAGTCCTACTGAGTGGGTAGTGCCATAGCAACAGTAACGGATCTTCCTATGGGGGCCCTAACCTGCGCCAGAAAATAACGGCACAGGAGGCCTCCACGGGACACTGGAAGGGGCAGTATCCGTGGCCTTTTGGTAGGGATCCCAATTCGTCGGTCCTCCGACGTGACGTCGAGAGTGACCGACTGATAGGGAACGTCTCGGTTACGTATGTAACCCTCGTTCCCTGAAGGAGGGAACGGAGACGTCACGTCCCGTCGCCACGGCTCCTGTACCACCGCTGAGCGGCCGGGCCCCGGCTCGGCTCCTCAGCGAAAACCTGAATATGCGCTGCACCTGCTGCTTATTTATGCTCACGCTGTGATCAGCGGCAGCTGGATGCAATAA
>CM049819.1:45686880-45741880 GCA_027422435.1 Schizopygopsis pylzovi | reverse complement strand
TGATCTTTAATGGTTTTGATAAATCAATAGTTTGTGTGATGCATTGATCTGCAGCTATGCATCTGCTCATCAAAGATACAGATGCATGAGTGTAAAGTGGTAGACATTAAATGGACCACATGTGTACCTCCTCCAGACTCGTGTCTGCTATCCCGTAGCTGGTGACGCCCAGAGCGCTCTTCTCCAGATCCAGCTCTTTAAAGAGGGATGCGAAGCTGCCGTTTGCAGCGCCTGAATACGGCAGCACATACACCAGCTCCTGACCTACGACCTCCAGAAACTCGGCCTCCGGCACGTGCCGCCGCACCAGTCGACTCAGATCCGCCGCGTCTGATCAGAAGGAGCATGCAAATACATTTACACAGATGAACAATGACACCGCGAGTGTGTTCAGTAGAGAGTGTGTGAGCTGTGAACCTGGCGGGTCCAGACTGCTGACGCTGTCACTGCAGATCCCTTCATCCACGCTGCATTTATCATACTGTCGGACACACACAAAGAAATATGGAATGCAGTATTAACCACAGGGTTGCTGGTAGGGATGGGACATAACTAGTCCACTAGTTTTGACTGACAGGTTTGTTTGGCTGTTTTTGACACTCTAGGAACAGCTGTGACTTTAAACAAATTGCTTCTGAGGTTGAAAAATGTGCATGTCTTTTAATTTCTTAATATGGTAAATCAAAGATGCCAAATCAGGACTGAAAAAGTGGTTCCCTATCAGTCAGTCACGTTCGACGTAACGTCAGAGTGACTGACTAATGGGATCTCGCCGGAGAGCCCAATCACCTTCGAGTGTTAACAAAACAAGCCAATGACAGTTGGCGTGCGTGTTTCGCCACGCGCACTCCGCCCCGCGGTGCGGGTATAAAAGGAGAGCGCGTGCAAACGCACATCAGCTTTTCGCTTCGGAGCCGAGCCTTGCAAATCTCTGAGTGTCTGCAAAGCAAGACTACAGCGTTGGTGTTACGGCGCGTCAGCGGAGGTTGCTGTCCAGTGCTGGATTCGCGAGAAGCAGCGATCACGTTGCTACCTCCCCTCGGCGCTTCAGCGCTGCTGAAAGAGAGTTTTTCAACTAAAAGAGCAAATCTAAAAGAGCTCCACGAGCGACGGGCGTCTTTTTAAAGATGGCTTCCCGCTCGTGCGTTTCTGGATGTGGTTGGTTCCTGACTTCATCTGATGGTCACGATCGCTGCCACTCGTGCTTGGGCTTTAGGCACGCTGAGGCAGCGCTCGTGGATGAGTCATGTTCTCTCTGTGGGAACATGACCATAGCGATGTTGCGCTCCAGATACCTCCTCGCTAGACGTATCCCCCTTGCTCTGCCCCGTTCTAGTTCCTCCGGACGGAGGACTACTTCGGCTCAGGGCCAGGGTGATTTGAGGATCACAGTGAGAGCTTCCCTGTCGAGTGCGTCTCCGCGGGCCTCTCACTCCTCGAGCACATCGCACCGTCTGGGGTTCCCGGATGAGTATGCGGGGTCCTCGGACAGGGCGGGGCCCAGCATCTCATTCAGTGCCCCAGCAGATGACAGGCTTTCGATCACTGCATCGGGGGATGAGCTAGGTTCTGGAGAGGACGATTCGGCTGCGCTGCCTCCGTCAGGAAGAGTAGCGTTGCCCGAGTCAGATCCAGAACTGACCGCTATGCTTTCCCGGGCCGCTGAGAGCACCGGGCTGCACTATAGGCGTCCGCCTTCTCCCGAGCGCTCGAGGCTGGATGATTGGTTCCTGAGGGCGCAGGCCGAACGTCGGCAACCGCCCCCGGTTCCGTTCTTCCCGGAAGTGCATGAGGAGGTGACTAGGTCTTGGAAGGCACCTTTGTCTGCCCGAAGCAGGCCTAGTGCCTCCTCCGTCCTCACCACCCTCGACGGCGGAGCGGCCCAGGGGTATGTGGAGGTCCCCCCAGTCGAGCGCGCCATTGCCATGCAGCTTTGCCCGCAGGGCGCTGCCGCCTGGAGGGGTAATCCACGCCTTCCGCCCAGGGCCTGTAAGTTCTCGTCCGCTCTAACGGCCAAGGCTTACGGTGCTGCTGGACAGGCCGCTTCCGCCCTGCACGCCATGGCCCTCCTGCAGGTCCACCAGGCCAAGGCGTTGAAACAGCTGCACGAGGGTGATGCTGACCCAGGTGTGTTGCAGGAACTGCGCACAACGACGGACCTCGCGCTAAGGGCGACGAAAGTCACGGCGCGGGCCCTGGGTCAGACGATGTCCACATTAGTGGTCCAGGAGCGCCACCTGTGGCTGACCTTGGCGGATATGAGGGAGTCCGACAAGCACCGCTTCCTGGACTCCCCGATCTCCCAGGCCGGCCTATTCGGCGAAGCGATGGAGGACTTTGCCCAACAGTTCTTCGCCGCACAGAAGCAGACGGAGGCGTTTCGTCACATCCTGCCCCGGCGGTCCGCTGCTGTCTAAAAGCCCCACCGCCGGCTGCAGCCCCTCCGCCTGCTCGTCGCCGAAGGCGCCCTCCTGCGGCCTCCACCTCCGCTCCAGCTCGGCCACAACAGCAGCCTTCACAATGGCCGCAGCATGGAGCTGGCCGCAGGGAAGCGGCGCGGCCCGCCTCCGCCCCTGCCAAGCCTGTGAAGTGCCAGGGTAGGCGGCGTCCCTGGGACGGGCGACCCGGAGCCTCGGGATCCTGCTCTTCAGGAGATGGCGATAGCACCACTCCTTCCCCCGGAGGAGGGCCGGGTGGAGAATTTTTGTTCTGTTCCGCCACTGGCCCCCGGGCCAGTGGTACCCAAAACTTCATAAGAGCAGTTTCCTTTTTCTCCGGGTCCCAAGAGGGCGAGGATGGCAGTGCGCGAGACCCCGTCTCCACATTCCCATCCCCCTCTCTCTTCGCCAGTGGGCAGCAGGGTCCGGTCCGAGGACGCGAGGCCTTCTCCCGCGCCCCCTGCCCAGCCGTGGAGCCAGGTGAGTGTTGCACCACACACTCAGACCCCACTTCGAGACGCTCTGCCTTTCGAGTCGGGCCCCTGGGCTCCACTGCGCTGCCCCACCGCGGGTACGTCTATGTCTCCCCTGGTCCCGCTTGTACGGCCCCTGGGGGCCTGGCTAGAGCTCCCCAGGCCGTCTCGCTGGCTCCTGAGGACCATCAGACTCGGCTACGCGATTCAGTTCGCCCGGCGTCCTCCCAAGTTCAGGGGCAATCGGTTCACCTCAGTGTTGAGCCAGGATGCCCCTGTCTTGCGTGCAGAAGTCGCGGTCCTACTGGCGAAGGACGCGATACAGCCGGCCCCTCCAGCCGAGATGGAGTCAGGGCTCTACAAAGGCCCCTACTTCATCGTTCCCAAGAAACACGGTGGGTTACATCCAATCTGGGACCTGCGTGTTCTGAACCGGGCCCTTGTCAAGCTCCCGTTCAAGATGTTGACGCAGAGACGCCTCTTTCAATGCGTCCGTCCCTTCGATTGGGTTGCAGCGATCGACCTGAAAGACGCCTACTTCCATGTCTCGATCCTCCCTCGATTCCGCTTTGCGTACGAAGGGCGAGCATACCAGTAGGCCCTCCCCTTCGGGCACCTCAGCCGGTTGGGGCTTCAGGTCAACCGGGAAAAGAGCAAACTCTCCCCTATGCAGAGGATCTCTTTTCTCGGCAGGGAGTTGGACTCGGTCAACCTCACAGCACGTCTCTCAGAGGAGCGTGCTCAGTCAATGCTGAGATGCCTGGAGTCTCTCCAGCGCAAGAGGGCGGTTCCACTGAAACATTTCAGAGGCTCCTGGGGCATATGGCATCCTCAGCCGCTATCGCCGCTCGGATTGCTTCATATGAGACCGCTTCAGCGTTGGCTTCACGACCGAGTCCCGAGATGGGCATGGCACCACGGCACATACCGGGTCTCACTCACCCCGTCCTGCCGTCGCACCTTCAGCCCATGGTCGGATCTTGCCTTTCTTCGGGCAGAAGTTCCCCTAGAGCAAGTATCCAGGCACGTTGTTGTTTCAACAGACGCCTCTGCCACGGGCTGGGGGGCCATGTGCAACGGGCACGCAGCCGCGGGGCTCTGGACAGGGCCCCAGCTGCAGTGGCATATCAATTGCCTCGAGTTGCTGGCAGTATAGCTTGCTCTGCGCCGCTTCAGAACGCTGCTACACGAGAAGCATATACTGGTCCGTTCGGACAACACTGCGACCGTTGCGTACATCAACCACCAGGGCGGTCTACGCTCCCGTCGCGTGTCGCAACTCGCCCGCCATCTCCTCCTTTGGAGTCAGAAGCATCTGAGGTCGCTTCGCGCCGTTCATGTCCCAGGCGAGCTCAATCGTGCAGCCGACGAGCTCTCACGTCAGCACGCCCTTCCGGGAGAATGGCGACTCCACCCCGAGGTACCCCAGCTGAATTGGAGACGCTTCGGGGACGCTCAGGTAGACCTGTTTGCCTCCCCGGACACGTCTCACTGCCAGTTGTTTTTCTCCCTGTCCGAGGGGACCCTCGGTACAGATGCGCTGGCATGCAGCTGGCCTCGGGGCTTACGCAAATATGCGTTTCCCCCAGTGAGCCTTCTCGCACAGACCCTGTGCAAGGTCAGGGAGGACGAGGAGCAAGTCCTCTTGGTGGCAGAACTGATGCTCCTCGCGACAGCCCCTCCTTGGCAAATTCCT
Organism: Schizopygopsis pylzovi; assembly: GCA_027422435.1. Classification (NCBI taxonomy): domain Eukaryota; kingdom Metazoa; phylum Chordata; class Actinopteri; order Cypriniformes; family Cyprinidae; genus Schizopygopsis; species Schizopygopsis pylzovi. Next base: position 45,737,273 of record CM049819.1, on the reverse strand, counting down.
CTGAGGAGGGATCTACTTTCTCAGAGAGGGGGCACCCTCTGGCACCTGCGCCCAGACTTGTGGAATCTCCACGTATGGTCCTTGGACGGGACGCGGAGGTTCTAAGTGGGCTACCTCCAGCGGTAGTAAACACTATCGCTTCTGCCAGGGCTCTGTCTACGAGACAAGCTTACAGGCTGAAGTGGAACCTGTTCGTCGATTGGTGTTCTCCCCGCCGGGAGGACCCCCGTAGATGCCCGATCGCAGTCGTGCTTTCTTTCCTGCAGGATGGGTTGGAGCGAAGGCTGTCTCCCTCCACCCTCAAAGTGTATGTCGCCGCTATCGCCGCACACCACGATGCAGTAGACGGTAAGTCTCTGGGGAAACACGACCTGGTCATCAGGTTCCTCAGAGGGGCAAGGAGGCTAAATCCTCCGCGCCCTCACCTGGTACCCTCTTGGGATCTCCCCTCGGTCCTGTCGGCCTTGAGGGGGGCCCCCTTTGAGCCTCTGCAGTCAGTAGAGCTTAAGTTCTGTCTCTAAAGACAGTGCTCCTCTCGGCATTGGCCATAGTCAAGAGGGTAGGGGACCTGCAAGCATTTTCGGTCGACGATTCGTGCCTAGAATTCGGGCCGGCTGACTCTCACGTTGTCCTGAGACCCCGGCCTGGATATGTGCCCAAAGTTCCCACCATGCCCTTCAGGGACCAGGTGGTGAACTTGCAAGCGCTGCCCCGGGAGGAGGCAGACCCAGCCATTGCTCTGCTCTGTCCCGTTCATGCCTTGCGCATCTATGTGGACCGCACGCAGAGCTTCAGGACCTCAGACCAGCTCTTTGTCTGCTTCGGAGGACAGCAGAAGGGAAGAGCTATCTCCAAACAAAGACTCGCCCACTGGATAGTGGAGGCTATAGTCTTGGCCTATCAGGCCCGGCGCTTACCGTGCCCCCTTGGTGTGAGAGCACACTCTACGAGAGGCGTTGCCTCCTCTTGGGCTTTGGCACGAGGCGCCTCAATAGCAGACATTTGTAAAGCTGCCGGCTGGGCGACACCTAATACGTTTGCGAGGTTTTACAATCTCCGTATAGAGCCAGTGTCCTCCCGTGTACTTGTCTCAGATGGCCAGTAACACTGGAACCCGCTCGGTGTCAATCACGCTTGCTGCGCCATTCCCCTCTACGGACCGGATACGTGCGCCCTGTTGCTTCTCAGTTCAGTTCCCCACGGCGAACCCTGTTGAAGTTCCTCCTGCACCCTCGGCAGTCAGGTGTGGCGGAGCACCAGACGCCAGGTCCAGTACTCGTACGTTGCCCAAGGTCAACCCTTGTGCTGGGCTAGGTGCCCATGTGTAGTGATTCCCCCTGGGTGATCCCACATGTGTATTCTTCCACGGTACGGCTCCCCCCCCTTGGTGAGCCCGTGTCTTCCCTGGCAGAACCCTCTGCCTTCTCTGCTGTGTAGCTATCTCACCCCAGGCGGGCTGGGTCTACCTCAGAGACTCCCGTATGTGGTACTGCCCTTGGCCAGTCCATACGTGTAATCTCCACATGATACCTCCTTATGCGGGATGTGGCTCCGTAGCGTTTCCCCCTACTTGGGGTACGCTTTCCCAGTGTTATTCTACCCACTGAGCGGAACAGCAGTGCGGTTATCTCTGCCTAAACCCTGTCCTATCTTCCATCCCAGCTGGTGTGGGGGGACTTGCCGGCTTCTGCAGAGCACTGGAGGGGGTCAGCAATAGTGGCGTTTTCCAAGGGATCCCATTAGTCAGTCACTCTGACGTTACGTCGAACGTGACTGACTGATAGGGAACGTCTAGGTTACTTGCGTAACCCCCGTTCCCTGAAGGAGGGAACGGAGACGTAACGTCCCGTCGCCATAGTTGCTGTACCACCGCTGTACGGCCGGGGCACACAGTCTCGGCTCCTCAGCGAAAAACTGATGTGCGTTTGCACGCGCTCTCCTTTTATACCCGCACCGCGGGGCGGAGTGCGCGTGGCGAAACACGCACGCCAACTGTCATTGGCTTGTTTTGTTAACACTCGAAGGTGATTGGGCTCTCCGGCGAGATCCCATTAGTCAGTCACTCTGACGTTACGTCTCCGTTCCCTCCTTCAGGGAACGGGGGTTACGCAAGTAACCTAGACGTTCTGAAACATATCTTCATTTCATTTTCCATTGAAAGTTGATTTAATTATTTATATATATATATATATATATATATATTATAATCAGATATAACTCAAAACCAAAGCTTTCAGTACAATTATATTTTTGGCCTTTAATAAAACATCGGGCCCCTTTGTGGTAAATATTATCAGTGTTATTATTGTTAACTAAAATGATAAAAAGTAAATTAAAACCAAGTTAAAATAAATGCAAAAATAAGTATCTGATAAAAATGTAATAAAAAAAATACAGGAATATTAAACAGAATTAAAATTTATGTATATACAAAAGCACAAAACTAAATTTCTGTAACTATAAATTACAAAGAAAACTGATTATATATATATATATATATAAATACATAATATAGTAGTATGTCAATTATTTTAACAATTATTTTAACAATTGAACTATATAAGAGTATTATGCATATTAGTATTGTTTTAATAATTAAATAAATTTTAAGTTCATAAAATTACTAAAGATTACTGAAGTACATTTGACTATTTACCGTTACTGCTTCAAAATGAACTCAAAGTTACTTGGCGTTTCTTTATAATTTTTTGGAAAGGTTTTCTCAGTGTATGTGTTAGTGAAATGCTGGTATTGTATTATTGTCTATTGTATAGTTTGTGTTGTGTGTAGATGATATGGACTTTACCTCTTTAATCTCTGGGACCCGCTCCTGATTGGCCCGCGCGACCGTCAGGTAATAACCTCTACCGTAGGCTTTCTTGAGGAACAGCGAGGAGCCGCAGCAGCAGACGCGGCCGTGCGAGATGATGGCGACACGATCGCCCAGAATATCCGCTTCATCCATGTGATGCGTCGACAGAATGATGGTACGACCTGGAAGAGACAGACATATGGAAAGCCATAAACCATCAAAGTTCAGCATTTCTGAAGCGCACCTGCATGGGACGGGGCGCGTGTGAAGTGCAGGTGCACGCTCTCTATATATCTCACTCTGTACAGAACAGTTCCCCGTGTTTTGTATTCGCCGGAGCTCCCGCTGAAGCAGACACCCGCGGGGCATTATTTCTGCTCTGCCTGTGTGACGAGGCGGTGGGAGTTCAAGACGTCTGTTCTTTGACTTGCCGAGAGCAGAAATATCATGAAATATCATGCAGCGCTTCCCAAAGGCAGACGTCAAACCTGGCAGAGGAACTCGGGATTATATCGAGAGACGCTGATGTTGGACACAACAACTATAACAACTCAAAGCCTTGAAATGGAAAACGTGTTTGTTGGAGAGTTGCATGTAGCTAACAGGGTTTGTGAAAGAAAAGTAAAGAATGCATGGAATGGAACACAATACATCAATACGGTGTCTAAATGTGAATGACTCACTAGCAATGCTTTAAAACCTGAACACACAACGGGTCCAACATCTCCATTACTTTCACAAAAAGAGCTTGAATATCAGCTAGTGTTCCTGTGGCTCAGTGGTAGAGCATTGCGTTAGCAGCACTAAAGGTTGTGGGTTCGATTCCCAGGGAACACACATACTGATAATACATGTATAACCTGAATGTACTGTAAGTCACTTTGGATAAAAGCTTCTGCTAAATGCATAAATGTGAATGTATCTCTGCTCTACTAAAATATGGAATTTACTTTCTGATCATACTGCAAAAAAAAGTGTGTCTTGTTTTCCAGTGCAAATATCTGAAGATGATTAAATCAACACGTCTGAGAAGCAAAAGGACATAAGAAGTCTTGTTTGATGAGAAATTGGTCAAAATGAAGTGAGTTTGATTAAAACAAGAAAAGAATAATCAACTTATTGAAATGGGAAAATAAGTTTGCATCCCCCATTGACATGTTTATTCTCGTTTTAAACATTAACTCACTTCATTTTGACCAATCTCTCAGAAAACAAGACTTTATATGTTCAATTTGCATCTCCAGTAAATGTATCTTGACTTAAGGATGTTTAGATGTTGGTACTGGAAAACAAGACAACAAATACTGAGGAAGGAATTCATTTTGTTGCAGTGCATGCATCATTTAACGCCATGAGTGCAAATGAAAGCCGGCAGAAGCCCTGTATATATGTGAAGTTATCTGAACTATGAATGAAATGGTTTTACAGACACTAACACACACATCACAGCGTTCAGTCAGATGGATGTGTGTCAGCAAACTCATTCAGTGACATTCAGCTCCAGACACTAAACAGCACTGGAGATCCACAGAGAGATGAACAGATAGAAAGAGAGAAGAAGAAATATAGAGAGAGATGACTTGTATTATGGAACAGTCATCTATCAAACCAGGCCAAAACAGCACAATATACACAAACTGACCAAAATACAGAACCCAGCAAACCAAAAACAAGTATGCTTGGATGCACTTCAAATTTCAATTTCTGTGGGACTAAATCAAAAATTCAATGTAAAAAATGTTGCATAGATGCTAAAACTGTACCGTTTTTGTGAAGCCAGAACAGACCTTGATAACACAACAGTGTCTTAGTGGTTTACTTCTAAAAGACGGATGCGATGCGTGAAACATTTATTCATTCACATATTTAATTACACTAACTCGACTGACAGGGAAACTTCTCTGAATGCTTTGTAAAGGTTCTCTGAGCGACACATGAACTTTCCCTCAGTGACATTAATGTATTGTTCATATAAAGTTATATGTTCTCAAAACATTAGCACAATGGTAACACTATATTTTAAGGTGTCATAATACAGAGTAATTACCCAGACCGTGTAGTGTTAAGTAGCTGTGTAACAGACTCGGTCTGCATCATATGTGTAACAGTGGCTGTCTATTACATCTATAATTACAAACTGTTCCATAACTTAGTTACATGGTCAGTACATTTTGATTCATGTAAGTGCAACGGCTACTACTAAGTACTTAACTATGTAGTTACTCTGTATTATGACATCTTCAAATAAAGTGTTACCGCTTAAACATTACTAAGTTGTTTCAGACTGTTCTAAACAACAGTCAAAAGTAGCGTTTCCGTAACCATTTAAAACTATTTTAAAAGTGGCCATTTAGAATGTTCAGAGAAATAACTTTTAATAATTGGATTGTTGATAAAATGTTGTTAGAACATTTATTTATTTGTATTTATTTTGTGTTAGCGAGGAATGTTCAAAAGTTTTGTTTTACTTTTATTCATAAAGGATGCATTTAAGTGATCAAATATGAGAGTAAATACATTTATAATGTTACAAAATATTTCTATTTCAAACAAATGCTGTTCTTTTGAACTTTCTATTCGTCAGTGAATCCTGAAAAATTAAATGTATCACAGTTTCCTCAAAAATATTGTGCAGCACGACTGTTTTCAACATTGATAATAATCAGAAATGTGTCTTGAGCAGCAAATATAATATATTAGTATGATTTCTGAAAAACACTGAAGACTGGAGTAATGATGCTAAAAATTCAGCTGCGCGTCACAGAAATAAATTACATTTTACAATACATTTGCATGAGAAACAGCTATTTGAAATAGTAATAATATTTCACAATATTGCTGCTTTTACTATATATATAAAAAAAACATCTTCATTATATCTGAATGTTAGTCTACTATTCACCACCTGTGGATGTAAACACTTTAAATCACACAGCAACGGCCAAAAACTCCTGATTCAATTTGTGTACAAGATGTTGTGTGTGTGTGTGTGTGTGTGTGTGTGTGTGTGTGTGTGTGTACCTACTTAACCATATTTTGGGGACAAATTTGTACCCAAAAGTGAGGTAAACCTGACAAATTCTCCAAAAACCTCCATTTGGGGACGTCCTCATTTGTAAAACAGGTTTAAAAATAAACTAAACAAAGTTTTTTAGAAATTGTAAAAATGTAAAAAGTCTCCTGTGATGGTTAGGTTTAGGGATAGGGGCAGTGTAAGGGGATAGAATATACAGTTTGTACAGTATAAAAACCATTACGTCTATGGAAAGTCCCCATTTAGATAGCTAAGTAAACATGTGTGTGTGTGTGTGTGTGTGTGTGTGTGTGTGTGTGTGTGTGTGTGTGTGACAAAAGGCCACTCTCAGCCCAATTAACTGCACTAGTACACATAATTTCATTTTCCTAAATGATTAATCAGACAATAATCAGCTGCACTAATCAAATAATCATCAGCGGCTCTCTAATTACACGCGTGATCCAGCTGAAATGGGCTGAATATGCGACTTCAGTCCCCAGAGACCTGCAGGACTTATTAGTATTGACAATAATTATAAATTGAACATGTAATATTTTTACAACTGATTTAACAAGCTTGCACTGTGAGAGAGTTTTACACTGAGCTTCTCAAGTAAACAAAATAAGAAACGCAATTACAAACAACAACAGAACAAAGTTACCAATCAAATAAACAGTGCTTTAAGCCATCTAACAGAAGAAACACTGGAGAATAGTGTTAAGTCCAGTGAATGATCAAATAAAGAACAGAATAACATCAGTAAAGCAGCAGATTGACTGAATTGCATCAAAAAGCTCTTGCTTTATCTGACAGTCATTTACACGTGTTCACATTTGAAGAGAGAGAGCTCTTGTTCATCTGCATGTCAAATAATCAATCAAGTCAAATAAATCTCATTTACTTGTATAGCGCTTTTCACAATACACATACTGAATATATTATAATCACATTTAGCTAATTACAGCTGGATGATAATATAGAGACACTTTGCAACGATACGAACGAGCAAGCAGTTTATTTGCTATATAATAGAGATTTGCTATATAATATACGTTATATCATTTTATGTGAGGGTATCATAATAAATAAATGTAATGTCTTATTGTAATGTATTATTTATTATTTGTAATGTATTATTTATTGTTCCTTATTAATTTCAAACATTTCCTCAATGTCAATTACACATAAAATGCCTATTATGTTGATTATTGAATAAGTATCACATATCAGTTATAGTTTGAGAGGCAAATTGAAAATGAAATTCTCTGTATTTCAACACGAAGTCTGCTCACATATTAAAAAAGCTTCTATTGAATCATTAAAGGTAAGCGTCATTTTATGCAGCTACGCATTACTTTACAGATAGCTTATACGCTAATAGCTGAAGCTCTGTTAGTTAGTTATAAACTATCTAGAAAGTGAACGCTCCATTTGATCATTTTGATCATTATTCAAATGTTACTTTTGAAGGTTCTCTGAACATTCGGACACAAGTAGTAACATTTAAGAAAAAATTATATGAACATATAACTAAAATGTTAAGATGAAAAAAATAAAAAAAAATTCCATGAACGATATACAAATAATGTTTATGTGCTAACATTCGGACATTATTACAAACAGTTCATTCAAATCCAGCTAACAACATGTGTTGTTTTTAGAGAGGAACTGTTCGTTTAGTTCCCCTTATCCTGGACTTTGGTTCGTTATCTCTGTATCACGTTCCTTTATTTCCTCACTTCGTTGTCGGGTGTTGTTTGTGTTAAAGTGCACACTATTATCTGGACTTGGACAAACTGTGCTTATTATTGTATTAAAAACCTCCGTGTTGGAATCTTAAGACTGTGACAGTTCCGCTAACGTTTCATTAAGTTATGAAAACATTACTTTGAAATGTTCTCTGAAAGTTCAAATAAAAAAAAAAAACTTGTTTCCTTAATTATACGAACATCAAAGGAACATGCAAACCTTATGGAAGCTATATTTATAAATAAATGTATTCCCTGAATGTTCTGAAACAATTTTTTACATTTAAAAAAATGCTAGATGAACATCCAACTGAAACATTAAAAAGTAACAAACGATGTATAAATACTTTTCATGTTAAATGTTTAATTTTGGATAACAATAATAAAGACCAGATAACTCCACAGCTAACACAAATATGTTCTAAGAATGTTTTGCTATTGTTTCATTAGTTTAATTAAAAACATGATTTATGAATGTTCTCTGAATGTTCAAAACGTCCAGTTTGTTTGAAATGTTTTTAAAACTTTGTTTTGTTATTTTTAAACAATATTTTTCAATGTTTTCTCTGAATGTTCTAAAACAAATAGTAACATTACATTTTTTTTTAATGAAATTCCAACCAAAATTGACACAAATATAACGTTCCATGAACAAACCGAATAATGTTTCTGTGCATGCGTTTTGAGGAGTTTAATTGTGTTGGAGCAGGTCAGAACCAATGTTGGCATATAAAACTCTGGGGTCTGAGGTGATTTTTTCATCCCGCGTGGGCGGGATTGCATTAGAGATAATGAGTTTAGACGGCAAAGACTGAACATCAAGTTGGTTTCGTACGTATTATTTTATCATAGAATGTTTTTGATACTACATTTAAAAGTAGATACTTCAAGCTTTATATAGATATAACTCACATGTCTGTGTGCTGAGTATTAGTATAATGCTGAGTTACAGCTCATTTTAGTGACCCGTTTCTAAAATAAGTCTGTTTGTTTTCTTTATTTTCTAAAAGCACAACGTTTTGTTGTTATTGTGAGTGTTCACAAATAAAAGTAGACACTTAACAGTTTTGATTGATGTATCGAAATTCAACTTTTATTGTCTTTTGCACTGATCTTAAAAAAAACGAGCTGGTCATGCCGGCGATACCAGGGAGATAAGAACGCCAAAGACTGCAGGCCTGAGGATCTTCTTGCACAAAGTCCTCACCTTTACAGTGTGTAGGAATCAAATCATTGCTCAAAACTGGAAAGAGCACTGTCACAATTCATAAGAGAAAGTGTGACAGTTGGAAACATCGTGGCATCTCAGACAGACTACTGAGAGTCATGATGTTCTGCTCCAGTGCTTTAACCCCATACGTCCTGCAGAGTACCTTCAGCAAAGATCGCCCCACCGCTGACAGATGCAGGGACAGAATACAGACCGCCTCATTGCTTTTATTGACCTGCCAGAACCTTTGACACCACTGATCACCATGATCTCTGGACTGAGATTGAAAGTGCTGTCACATGTCCGCAGCAGATCCATGCTCATGCGGCTGAGAGTGAGATTCAGTGTCTCAATTCAAGTGGGGGAAAACAAGGATGTGTAACGACATCTTTGATCTCTTTCTGACATCTGTAACCATGTTAATTACCATTCCTCTTATTCCAGGTGATCATGTCCTGATTAATTTTCTTCATCATCTATTTGCATTGCATTTATATTGACGCATCTGACATCTAATTTTATCCAAAGTTCTTCAAAGCATTTTTCTTCTTTGCATTTCTTCCTGCCATTGTATATTGTGAATATTGGTTTATCTTTGATTAATCATTTTTGTTAAAACTGCTCAATGCATTTATGTCAATGTGCATTCCTAGGAAGTGAACCCAAGACCTTGAATGTTTCGTTAGCAAAAGCCATTAATTTCAATAGGAATCTAATCGAAACGACTGTATTTTGCCAACGAAACATTCAGGTTCATGGGCTCAACTCCCAGTTTGAATACGATTTCTGTGTGAGTTGTGCTTCATGCATTGCTACACTATTGACAATAGATCAGAAACCGTGGGTGGACAGAACAATATATATATATAATATATATACAGTATCTCACAGAAGTGAGTACACCCCTCACATTTTAGTAAATATTTATTATATTTTTTTCATGTGACAACACTGAATAAATGACACTTTGCTGCAATGGAAAGTAGTACAGATTGTACAACATTGTACATTAGCTGTCCCCTCAAAATTACTCAACACATTTAATGTCTAAACCTCTGGCCTCAAAAGTGAGTACACCCCTAAGTGAAAATGTCCAAATTGGGCCCAAAGTGTCAATATTTTGTGTGGCCACCATTATTTTCCAGCACTGCCGTAACCCTCTTGAGCATGGAGTTCACCAGAGCTTCACAGGTTCCCACTGGAGTCCACTCCTCCATGACGACATCACAGAGCTGGTGGATGTTAGAGACCTTGCATTTGAGGATGCCCCACTGATGCTCAATAGGGTTTAGGTCTGGAGAGATGCTTGGCCTGTCCATCATCTTTACCCTCAGCTTCTTTAGCAAGGCAGTGGTCGTTATCATGTTGGAATACTGCCCTGCGGCCCAGTCTCTGAAGGGAGGGGATCATGCTCTGCTACAGTATGTCACAGTACATGTTGGCATTCATGGTTCCCTCAATGAACTGTAGCTTCCCAGTGCCGGCAGCACTCATGCAGCCCCAGACCATGACCCTCCCACCACCATACCTGACTGCAGGCAAGACACACTTGTCTTTGTACTCCTCACCTGGTTACCGCCACACACGCTTGACACCATCTAATCCAAATAAGTTTATCTTGGTTTCATCAGACCACAGGACATGGTTCCAGTAATCCATGTCCTTAGTCTGCTTGTCTTAGCAAACTGTTTGCGGGCTTTCTTGTGCATCATCTTTAGAAGAGACTTCCTTTTAGGATGACAGCCATGCAGAGCAATTTGATGCGGTGTGTGGTCTGAGCACTGACAGGCTGACCCCCCACCCCTTCAACCTCTGCAGCAATGCTGGTAGCACTCATACGTCTATTTCCCAAACACAACCTCTGGATATGATGCTGAGCACGTGCACTCAACTTCTTTGGTCGACCATGACGAGGCCTGTTCTGAGTGGAACCTGTCCTGTTAAACCGCTGTATGGTCTTGGCCGCCGTGCTGCAGCTCAGTTTCAGGGTCTTGGCAATCTTCTTATAACCAACGCCATCTTTATGTAGAGCAACAATATTTTTTTTCAGTTTTCAGATCCTCAGAGAGTTCTTTGCCATGAGGGGCCATGTTGAACTTCCAGTGACCAGTATGAGCGAGTGAGAGCGATAACACTAAATTTAACCTTGGTGGCATTAATAGCTGTGTGTGGAGTTATTTTGAGGGGACAGCAAATGTAAGCCTTTATACAAGCTGTACATTCACTACTTTACATTGTAGCAAAGTATAATTTCTTCAGTGTTGTCACATGAAAATATATAATAAAATATTTACAAAAATGTGAGGGGTGTACTTACTTCTGTGAGATACTGTATATATAAAATAAACACAGAACTATCAAATACAGTTTAAAGTGTACTTTTTATACTGTAATACATGAAATAATTAAGTTTTTATTGTCTCATTTTATCCCTTTATTAATGAAAACACATTATTGATATATTTTCATTGCACCACTAAAGCTGCCTTTTTTCCCTTGTTTGTTTTTTGGTGCTTCTAAACTTTGAACTTGAGAAAAAGACTAAATGTCTATCCCTGTGCGACTATCTTAGGACAAACGCAGGATTGTTAATTGTGTCTTTCATGCCGTGATTCAATGCAACAGTCCCTGAACCCTCTGTTTATTGTGCCACGGTGTTTACATTCGTTGATTTCTCTCACCTTGTTTGTATTTGAGCAGCAGCTCCCAGATGCCTCTGCGTGCGTACGGATCGACTCCTGCCGTTGGCTCGTCCAGAATCACGACGTTGGATCCGCCCACGAACGCGATGGCGACCGACAGCTTCCTCTGCATCCCACCTGCACACGGACAGCAGACGGTTGACAGATCTCCACAGAAAGAGTGCATCATTGAGAGCAGAGCGCTTGAGCGCTGCTGATGCAAACACACCTGAGAGGTTCTTGGCGAGGTCTTTGCGTTTGTGAGGCAGACCCACGTCTTGAATCATCTGATCAATCTCTTTCTTCACATCTTTAGAGCTCCGGCCCTTCAGACGGGCGTAGAAGTAAATGTGCTCCTCCACGGTCAGACTGAAACAAACGGGAACCATGAATATATGGAAATAAATACTAACTTACACACACACACACTGATAAGAACATATGCAATGTATAATACTCACACATACTTGTACGAGAACATGAAATATATTTTCATAAACAGGTACAAATAGTAGAAGAGAACAGATGAGTTTTCAGGATTTTGTTCATTAAACACTCACGTGCTGAAGTATTTTTACGCCACTGACTTCATATCTTGCTCAGAATTTCAGTATTATTTATATATATATATGTAGTATTTATTAATATTTTAGTTAGCTTTTGTGTATAAATACTTTCTTACACAACTGAATTCAGTATTATTTTAGTATTATTTATATGCTATTATACTGCTTTTATATATTTTTATTATAATAGAAGAATAACATTTTTGTATAATTCTTTTTGTAATTTTATGTGCTTTGGTAATTTTTATTTGTTGTTTTTTAGTATTTCTATTTAGATTTATTTTTTAATTTAGTAATTTTAATCATTAAAATATTTAAGTTAGTTGTCGAGGCAACATTTCTAAGTTTCATTTCATTTTTCCTGTAATATTTATATTTTATTATATATTTAGAAGAGACATGTTTTCAGGATTTTGTTCATAAAACACTTGTTTAGAAGTAATTATTACACCACTGATTTCATATCTTGCTCAGAATTTCATTTTAGTATTATTTGTATATGATTGTTGCATTTATACTAGTGGTGGGCCGTTATCGGCGTTAACGTGCTGCGTTAACGTGAGACTCTTATCGGCGATAAAAAAAATATCGCCGTTAATCTATTCTCAAAGTTGGGTTGGGAGCTGGGTCTATACTACGCAAGCTATGATGACTTTCACCCTGATATTTTAGCGGATGTATACCTAGCCGAATTGCACTGTAGGGGGCGAGAACGAGTCTTCGAACTAGAGGCTCGCAGTCCGTGATGGACAGATTGTTAACGGCTGGTCTATGTGGTAATACAATCGGGCAGGACATCCAAACGCTCATCATTCATCAACCTCAAATATGGCTTTTCATCTGAAAGATGTATGTAGTAGCAACTTTACATGGCCGCTCAATATGATGTTAACCTAGACAAATGTGCGCTATTGAAGTGTTTGTGTGGAAGCGCGTTTGCTGCAGGATAGGCTCCGGTGCGCTCACTTGCTCTTAAAATCTCCGTCATTTTTGGTCATACAGATAAAAGTAGCCTAATACATCTTTCGAATTCATTTACAAAGTTACTCAATTCCGGTAAATCACAAATAATAATGGTTTAAGTGACCTTGAGTAAATATTCATTTTCAATTGTTTCTTTGTGTAAACCAAAAGAAAAATACCGGCCTAATTCACCATCCAACTGCCGGGGATCCAGGATTTATGTTAGATAAATAATTAAGTTAACCCCAAGGGTTAAGAAAAGGGTTACAAATATATATATATATATATATATATATATATATATATATATATATATATACAGTATCTCACAGAAGTGAGTACACCCCTCACATTTTAGTAAATATTTATTATATTTTTTTCATGTGACAACACTGAATAAATGACACTTTGCTGTAATGGAAAGTTATACAGATTGTACAACATTGTACATTAGCTGTCCCCTCAAAATTACTCAACACATTTAATGTCTAAACCTCTGGCCTCAAAAGTGAGTACACCCCTAAGTGAAAATGTCCAAATTGGGCCCAAAGTGTCAATATTTTGTGTGGCCACCATTATTTTCCAGCACTGCCTTAACCCTCTTGAGCATGGAGTTCACCAGAGCTTCACAGGTTCCCACTGGAGTCCACTCCTCCATGACGACATCACAGAGCTGGTGGATGTTAGAGACCTTGCATTTGAGGATGCCCCACTGATGCTCAATAGGGTTTAGGTCTGGAGAGATGCTTGGCCTGTCCATCATATTTACCCTCAGCTTCTTTAGCAAGGCAGTGGTCGTTATCATGTTGGAATACTGCCCTGTGGCCCAGTCTCTGAAGGGAGGGGATCATGCTCTGCTACAGTATGTCACAGTACATGTTGGCATTCATGGTTCCCTCAATGAACTGGTAGCTATCCCAGTGCCGGCAGCACTCATGCAGCCCCAGGACCATGACTCCCACCACCATACCTGACTGCAGGCAAGACACACTTGTCTTTGTACTCCTCACCTGGTTACCGCCACACACGCTTGACACCATCTAATCCAATAAGTTTATTTGGTTTCATCAGACCACAGGACATGGTATCCAGTAATCCATGTCCTTAGTCTGCTTGTCTTTAGCAATACTGTTTGTGGCTTTCTTGTGCATCATCTTTAGAAGAGACTTCCTTTGACGACAGCCATGCAGAGCAATTTTATGCGGTGTGTGGTATAGCACTGACAGGCTGACCCCCCACCCCCCTTCAACCTCTGCAGCAATGCTGGTAGCACTCATACGTCTATTTCCCAAACACAACCTCTGGATATGACGCTGAGCATTTTGCACTCAACTTCTTTGGTTGTACCATGGCTGAGGCCTGTTCTGAGTGGAACCTGTCCTGTTAAACCGCTGTATGGTCTAGGCCACCGTGCTGCAGCTCAGTTTCAGGGTCTTGGCAATCTTCTTAATAGCCTACGCCATCTTTAATGTAGAGCATAACAATATTTAAGTTATTGTCAGGCATCCTCAGAGTCAGTTCTTTGCCATGTAGGGGCCATGTTGATACTTCCAGTGACCAGTATTTGAGAGAGTGAGAGCGATAACACTAATTTCAGGACCTTGTTGGCATTAAACAGCTGTGTGTTGGAAGTTATTTTGAGGGACAGCACAATGTAAGCCTTTATACAATGCTGTAGCATCACGTACTTTACATTGTAGCAAGTATAATTTGCTATCAGTGTTGTCACATGAAAATATATAATAAAATATGTGGGCACAAATTGAGGGGTGTAACTGTACTTACTGTGAGACTACTGTATGATATAAAATAAACATCAGAACTATCAAATACAGTTCTCAAAGTGTACTTTTTATACTGGTATACATTACCAATAATTTAGTTTATTGTCTCATTTTATCCCTTTATTAATGAAACACATTATTGATATATTTTCATTGCACCACTAAAGCTGCCTTTTTCACCTTGTTATGTTTTTTGGTGCTTCTAGAACTTGAACTTGGGAACAAGACTAAATATCCAGTCCCTGTGCGACTATCTTAGGACAAACGCAGGATTGTTAATTGCTGGTCTTTCATGCCGTGATTCAATCGCAGGACAGTCCCTGAACCCTCTGTTATGGTGCTACGGTGTTTACATTCAGTTGATTTCTCTCACCTATGCTTTGTCATTTGAGCAGCAGCTCCCAGATGCCTCTGCTGCGTACGGATCGACTCCTAGCCGTTGGCTCGTCCAGAATCACGACGTTGGATACCTAGCCCACGAACGCGATGGCGACCTGACAGCTTCCTCTGCATCCCACCTGCACACGGACAGCAGACGTTTGACAGATCTCCACAGAAAGAGTGCATCATTGAGATGCAGAGCTCACTTGAGTGCTGCTGATGCAAACATCACCTGAGAGGTTCTTGGCGAGGTCTTTGCGTTTAGTGAGGCTAGACCCATCGTCTTCGAATCATCTGATCAGATCTCTTTCTTCACATCTTTAGAGCTCCGGCCCTTCAGACAGGGCGTAGAACGTAAATGTGCTCCTCCTACGGTCAGACTGAAACAAACGGGATGCGCATGAATATATGGAAATAAATACTGAACTTACAGACACACACACTGATAACGAATATATGCAATGTATAATACTCACACATACTTGTACGAGAACATGAAATATATTTTCATAGAAGGTATAAATAGTAGAAGAGAACAGATGAGTTTTCAGAAGATTTGTGTCATTAAACACTCACGTGCTGAAGTATTTTTTACGCCACTGACTTCATATCTTGCTCAGAACTTCAGTATATAAATGCTTTTATATATATATATATATATATATGTAGTATTTATTACATATTTTAGTTAGCTTTTGTGTAACTAAATACGTTTCTTACACAACTGAATTCAGTACTTATTTTAGTACTGTATTTATATGCTATTATACTGCTTTTATATATTTTATTATAATAGAAGAATAACATCTGTGATTGTGATGAATTCTTTTTGTAATTCTTCATGTGCTTTGGTAATTTTCCTCATTTGTTGTTTTTTAGTATTTCTATTTAGATTTAATTTTTAATTTAGTCATTTTAATCATTAAGAATGAGTGGTCTAATGTTAGTTGGTCTGAGGCAACCACTTTCTCAAAGTTTCATTTCATTTTTCCTGTAATTATTTAGGTATTTTATTATATATTTGAAGAGACATGTTCAGGATTTTGATTCATAAAGAGCACTTGTTTAGAAGTAGATTATTGCACCACTGATTTCATATCTTGCTCAGAATTTCATTTTAGTATTATTTGATATATGATTGTATGCATTTATACATATTTTAGTTTTATTTGTACTTTCATTTTTTTACTTTATTTTATTTTGTATTGCTTTATATAATTTTAGTACTTCAAATAATTTAAGTTAGTTGTCAAAGTAACATTTCTAATTTTCAATTAAGTTTATATTTATATTTATATTATTTGTATTTTATGTCAGCTTTAATTCAATTAACAAATCATTATTATTATTATTAATTTGTGTTAGCAATAATGACACAGGATATTAGTTGGGTGTTAGACTAGTGAAGCTGGTCAGGTTGGTCAACATTCACAGGTTAACGCTCTATGGTATGCATTATGTTCTAACCAAGAAGTTTTTATTACATGAAATAGCTTCAATTATACAAATCAAAACAAATTAAAAACAAAATGTGGGGGAGGGGTATTTAGGAAAATGTTGTCATATGGCAACAGTGTACCACAATGGAAAATGGGCAAAAAAAAAGAAGTTTTTCTATAAATTATGATTTTCTTTTCAATTGAAATGCACATTTCTTTTAGAAATTGATGCATCCAATCAATAATAATCAAAATCTGCCACACACACACACACACACACACACACACACACACACACACACACACAGAGAGACACACACACACAGAGAGAGACACACACACAGAGACACACACACACACACGACACACACAGACACATGCACACACACACACATCACACACACACACACACACACACACACACACACACACACACACACACACACACACACACACACACACACACACACACACACACACACACACACACACACACACCTACACCTACACACACATACACACACACACACACACACACACACACACACACACACACACACACGTCGTTACAGTCACTAAAGTCTAACTCATCCTCACTGTCATCACATGGAGGAGCCAACTCTGCACTCTTCCTATTGCCCTTAGCGTGAAATATTGCTGTATTCATTTTCTGAAAAGAATAAGTAATTGTCTTATTCATACATCAATACAGCTATACTACAATAAACACTTCAAATAAATAGATAACTGCAATCATATTATTGATGTAACTATACATCAATAATATGATTATTGGGAGGAGGAGGAGTGTCTTCCCTCAGGCCATCAGGTTCCTAAACTCAGACCCGGTCTAATAACATTTACACGACTCAATTTAATAAACTAAAACATTCACTATTCTCCATCATCCGCATTGCTGCTGTGTTTATACACTGTACAACCTGTTTGCACATTCTTCTTGCACATCCCTGCTTATATTATTATTTATTAAGTCCACAGTATACTGTATTGCACATCTTACTTTATTGCACATTTTACTCTTTATTTTGATTTTTTTTTTTATACCTATATTTATACATATTCTCTTGTGTTGTGTTACGTATTTTGCACTGTCCATTGAGCCGACTTACATTACACTACTGATTATATTCTGTATTATTGAGTATGTGACGAATAAAACAAACCTTGAAGCTTGAACCTAACTATCTATACAAAAATGACAACACTGAAAGAAATATACTATTTTTTTAAAGTAAGTGGTTGCAAACAATTTATTTTGGCTACATTAAAGAAAATTAATAATAATAATACAAAAAGAAAGTTAGTCAATTCAATGTATTAATTTAAATGTAGCTAAATAAATTGATTGCAACCACTTACCATATTTGTTTTAGTAAATACATTACTACAATTGCACTGCGGTACAGCGTTGCCATATGGGAACATTGACATTTTCTCAATTTACAAAACAACTATTTTAGACAATGTTGACTTGTGAATAAAAATATATAATTTACAAACCAGAGGTGATGCAAAAAAATGCCTTTAAGAAGAGATCTTTAGAAATGAGGTTAACAGAGCAATCTCTGGAGCACTTCAACAGTGTTTTGGAGGAACATTAATCATTGATTACCTTAAGGCCGGCCCTTATAATTACCATATTGCAATAAATTTTGTTTTTTTCAGAATAGCAAGAAAAAAAGTAGAAATTAATTGTTACCATATGGCAACTCCATACTCATAGAGGGTTAACAAACTCTTCAGGTGAAGAAAGCTAACATCCTCTGTCACATGTGATGTATATCCTGTTTTTTCTCATGCACTTGTATGAGTTATGACAGATTAATGCCTCGGTCGTAGAATAAAACTGAACTTGAGATCATTTCATGAGTGAAACACAAATGCAGAGAAGGAGAGCAGCTGTAGACTCAGGTTTGGCGGTGCAGGTGAGGGTCTGAACCTATGTTTTGCATGTAAAAACATTGTTGAGTTGAACTGTGATTACCACGAGTTTTTGAGTAGAACATTTGGAGTTGAACTGCTGTCTTCCTTGAGAAGACCTGAGCTGAACTGCTCTGTTTCTGCTGAAATGTTACTCATCTCACGAGGCTTTCTTTAGCTGTCAAACCTTGTTCTCAGATTGTATAGAGTTCAGATGCATCAGTATTCTATGGAAGCCCGTTTACGCCACTGAATACAAAAATATTGAATCTTTTTATCTCACAATTATGACTTTTTTTCTCATAATTGCTTAAAAAGTTGACAATAACCGTTTCAATGTTTTATTCAGTGGTAGAAACGGTCTTCCATATTATTCCGATCCTGCACAAATAAAGCACTGAGTGTGTTTCCTGTGATTACGGAGAGAGACAGGAGGAGGTTTTACTCGTTGAAGAGGACGTTGTGTTGTGGACACATTCCCAGGTGAGTCCTGATGGTGTCCATGTCGGAGCGGATGTCGTAGCCGTTAATGTAAGCCGTACCGGAGGTGGGAGCGAAGAGACCCGTCAGTATCGACCTGGTGAACAAGAAAAATATCACACAAATAAATGAACATGAACAACACCATGAACTCACGAGTGTCTAATGTACTGGAGATTTCATGTTGAGACGGAGGCGGACAGTAGTGAAGTATTTCTACTTTACTCAAGTACATGTAACAGTATCTGTAGTTCATCAGAGTGCTCTTCTTTGGAAATAAGCAGCAAATCAGGAATTTATTGAGGGCAAAGTCGTAGTTAATAGTGAATAAGATCCCTATTCTAAAGTGTTATCAGATTTCTAATGCAATTAAGTATTAAATTATATTTAATATGAAAAGTAGTGCAGTAGATAGTACAATATTATGCTTTGGAATGTTATGAAGTAAAGTTTTGAAAAGAAAACACTAATAATAGTACAGACACTTGAAAAGACTTTTACAGCAGAGTAAAAACGCTTCATCACTGTCTGTCTCTTGTTACTGTCTCGCTTGCCTCTTTTTACTTTGTATTGTTTAGATCTGAACTGTCGTAGGTTTGCGTATAATACATACAGTGGCTCCACAAATGTATTTGGACACTTAAGTTACAATTAAAAATGTATGCATGTGTTTGCATTATACCTATTTATATAGCAACAACAAAAAAATATAATATTTTTAATTTTTAAGAAATACTCAGTGTGGTATGGTAACGCCTCCAATCAGGACTGCAAAGCTCTACAGAGAGTCGTGCGTTTAGCTGAGCGCATCTCAGGGTCTGCTCTCCCCTCTCTGCAGGACATCTACCTCAAACGCTGCAAAAGCAGAGCTGCTAAAATCATCAAAGACTCAAATCACCCCGGTAACCATCTTTTCATTTCACTGCCATCTGGCAAGCGCTTCAGGAGCATGATGGCAAAAACTGAGAGACTGAGGAGGAGCTTCTTCCCTCAGGCCATCAGGCTCCTAAACTCAAACTCGGTCAAATAACATTTACAGGACTCAATTTAATAAACTGTAAAACATTCATTATTCTCATCATCCGTATTGCTGCTATGTGTACATACCCGGTACAACCTGTTTGCACATTCTCTTGCACATCCCTGTTTATCTTATTATTTATTAAGTCCACAGTATACTGTATTGCACATTTTACTCCTTATTTTTTCTTCTTATTTTTATTTTATTTTTACCTATATTTATATATATTATCTTGTGTTATGTTAAATTTTTTGCACTGTCCATTGAGCGGACCTGTCCTGATTTACATTACACTACTGATTATATTCTGTATAGTTGAGTACGTGACGAATAAAACAAACCTTGAACCCCTTGTACAGTAAAAGTTCACTTTTCAATTAAAATATGTCACATAATGAAGTTTGACGCAAATATATTGTTCATATTGAAATGATAAGTCTTTTAAATGTTGTACTAGTAAATGTGATGAATTATTTCTGCTGTTTTTCCGACCATGAGACAAGTGGCTTAAAATGATTTAAAAGTGTCTCAGAAACATTAGTTCAGCGTCATTTGTTTAGAATTTACTTTAATATTTTGTATCTAATACAAATGAGGTATTTTAAGTCTAATATGTTTTGTTGTTTTAACTATGCTTACACATAAACTGCAAAACGTGTGTAACATGCTCATTTTTTATTCCAATTGTAGTAATATTATGTGTTTTTATAATTTAAACATCTAATTTTATGAATGTATTTGTTTAATAATTTATTTGTATTTCAGTTTTAATTCAATAACTTTTAATTTATAGCTGTAGTTGAAGTTAATAAATGTAATTGTAGTCATTTAGACATACATCTTTCAAATGTGCATGCCATATTATTAAAAACTTATATTATTAAGTCATATAACTTAATTCATATTTATCTCAAGGTTTAAACTATTGCACAGGTATGTTTTCCTTATATTGAAAACTATATTTGTTCCGTTCTCTTTATCTCTATCGTGAGCACAAGTCTAGTAACATTAAAGGACACTGTAAAACTGTCAACCCTACATTACCAGTGCACGTGATGTGACAAACCATTTCTGAGTAGACAAGCAATAACAAACGCTAAGATGCAAACTATACGTTATCATCACAGCATTTGACTCCAAATCAATTGTGAAAACTCGGCAGCATAAACCGGACTCACATTTCAAGTCCTGAAAACAACAGTTTAAACTTTCAACCAGATGAACTCATCTTTGCCAGGGCCGAACATCTAGTGTTTTGTTTTTGTCTATGGCCCTTGCTCAAGGTGTATGAAACACATGTAAGAGTGTCTGAAACCTACATGGTGGTGGTTTTTCCGGCTCCGTTGTGTCCTAAAAACGAGGTGATGTGATCCTGATAGAAGTCCAGACTGAGTCCGTCCACGGCCAGTTTATTTCCCGTCTTATAGACCTTCACCAGGTTTCTGATACAAACTCCAGGCTTCATTCCAGGCGGAGGCTTTTCCAGGTAACCTGCAGCACACATACTCAGTCAGCTGCATGCTGTGTGTGTGTGTGTGTGTGTGTGTGTGTGTGTGCGTGTGTGTGGTTCAGGTATACCCTACGTTATGGGGACAAAATGTCCCCACAACGATGGCAATATCCAAAATCCTTGTCCGTGTGGGGACATTTTTTGGTCCCCATGAGGAAACCAGCTTATAAATCAGACTAAGTGATGTTTTTTGAAAATGTAAAATTGCAGAATGTCTCCTGTGATGGTTAGGTTTAGGGATAGGGGCAGTGTAAGGGGATAGAATATACAGTTTGTACAGTATAAAAACCATTACGTCTATGGAAAGTCCCCATAAAACATGGAAACCCAACATGTGTGTGTGTGTGTGTGTGTGTGTGTGTGTGTGTTTGTGTGTTTGTGAGTGTGTGTGTGTGTGTGTGTCTCTGTGTGTGTGTGTCTCTCTCTGTGTGTGTGTGTGTGTGTGTGTGTGTGTGTGTGTTTGTGTGTTTGTGAGTGTGTGTGTGTGTGTGTGTCTCTGTGTGTGTGTGTGTGTGTGTGTGGGCATGTTTATGTGGTTTATGAGGACACAAATTTGTATAATGACATGGGTATGACAGGTATTATAAGGAGAAGGTGATTTATGAGGACATTTTCAGTGTCCCCATAATTCAAAATGCTTATAAATCATACAAAGTGAGTTTTTTGGGGGGAAAGTAGAAATGCACCGTCTCCTGTGAGGGCTAAGTTTAGGTGTAGGGTAGGTGTAGGGCAATAGCACATACAGCTTGTACAGTATAAAAACCATTACGCCTATGGAGAGTCCCCGTAAACCATAAAAACCAACATGTGTGTGTGTGTGTGTGTGTGTGTGTGTGTCTGTGTGTGTGTCTCTCTGTGTGTGTGTGTCTCTCTGTGTGTGTGTGTGTGTGTGTGTATGTGTATGTGTGTGTGTATGTGTGTGTGTGTGTGTGTTTGTTTGTGTGTGTTTGTCTGTGCACATGCGTGTGCGTGTGCTGGTGCGTGTGCTTGCGTGCGTGTGTGCTTGCGTGCGTGTGCTTGCGTGCGTGTGTGTGTATGATCGTACCGCTCTGATTCTCCAGATCTTGGATCAGGTCGGGTTGGGTATCAGATCCGACTGGAGTGCCGCACCAGTATGAGGACGTGAAGGGAAAGTACCAGGGCTTTGGGATGCCATACTGACCTAAAGAAGACACAAACAAGTGTTTAAGCAAGTCCTGCTTTATCTGCATACACACAGTTCAGTCATGTGAAGCAACACAAGTTTACATCCTCTTTCAGAATCTTCAAAATGTGAATTATTTTACCAAAATAAAAGGGATCATACAAAATGCATGCTATTGTTTATTTAGTACTGACCTGAATAATATATTTCATATTTTATATTTTAATAATATAAAAGATGTTTATATAGAAATTATTATTTTATAATATATTAAGAAAATAACAGTTGAATTTATAAAAATGACCCGGTTCAAAAGTTTTCACCCCGTGATTCTTAACACTGTGTTGTTATCTGAATGATCCACTGCTGTGTGTTTGTTTAGTGATAGTTGTTCATGAGTCCCTTGTTTGTCCTGAACAGTTAAACTATCTGCTGTTCTTCAGAAAAATCCTTCAGCTCCCACAAATTATTAGTTTTTCCAGCATTTTTGTGTATTTTAAACATTTCCAACAACGGCTGTATGATCTTGAGATCCATCTTTTCACACCGAGGACAACTGAGGGACTCATTTGCAACTATTACAGAAGATTCAAACACTCACTGATGCTCCAGAAGGAAAACCATGCATTAAGAGCCGGGGCGTGAAAACTTTTGAACAGAATGGAGATGTGAACATTTTCTTATTTTGCCTAAAAATCATATTAGTTTTTAATTTTGTACTGCCCTTCAGTAGCTACTGAAGATAGTTACATGTTTCCCAGAAAACAAAATACCAATAATTTACCCTGATCTTCAAATTCAAACATTTTTAATGCATGTTTTTTCCTTCTGGAGCATCAGTGAGCGTTTTAATCTTCTGTAATAGTTTAACAGAAGTAAATGTAACTTTTGAATGGGGTCATTTTTTAAACTATTATTTTCTCTTGTGGACTATATGTAAACATATGTTATGTGAAATATCTTAATCAGATCAGAACTAAATAAACAATAGCATGCATTTTGTATTCTCTTATTTTGGTAAAATAAATAACATTTAGCAGATTCTGAAAGGGGGTGTAAACTTTTGACCTCAACTGTATATAAAAAATCTCAACTGTTTGATTACTTGTATTGTCGCGAAATGTCACTATATTATCGTCCAGAACTAATCTACTAAATGCGACTGTAAGATATATTAGGAACACTAATATAATTAATCACGTTATTATGTAAAGCTGCTTTGAAACAATGTATACTGCGAAAAGCTCGATTAGACATTAGATTTGACTGAATTATACACTTCTGTGGCAGTTTAATTGAATTCATTTACATATAATGTTAGTCAAGGTTTTAATACCATTTTCTGATCTCAACTATCACATATTCATAATGGAACTGAATATTTCTCATGATCAGGACTTGAAAATTGAAACATTTTTCACACCAGGAAAAAAGTTATTAGTGTTATCTGTGAAGCACCTTTTTATTACCGCAGCTTTTACTCCTCTACTATTATCATTATATTATAATATACTCATATATCACACTTTCCCTTTAACACTGAATTACAGTACGTCACATTATCAGATGGATGTATCTTGAAATGCCGTGGTCATTTGCCAGCATTCACATATTAAAGATGTTAATAATATTTGCTGGCTCATTCCATGGTCATTTGCCAAGTTATAAACTAGTATTGCTCTTTGAAGCACAATATTTGACCGGAAGGGTAAAAATGACGGGTATTTTCCTCAGTTATGGCTTGTTAGCAGTATTCTGCCAGCTTCAAATCAGACACAGAGATGAAATAGTGCATTAAGCACATTTATTTGAATGAATTATAGCATGTGTTTCAATTAATTGTCAATTGTCGGGTCGTTCTTCGCCTCCAAGTCGTGCATTCAAATAATTTAATGCACAGCTAGTAATTGATTATCCCTTAATTACACCACAGAATGTGTCTCGGATGTGAAGGGCTGGATTGCGGTTTCTTTTCACTCTTGGTGTGAACTAGATTACAGAAAATGAGCCAGACTATATTTACTACTGCTCAGAAGTTAGGGTCTGCAATATGTTTTAATGTTCTTGAAGAAAGCCTCTCCTGCTCACTATGATCATTTATTTGATCACAAATACAGTGAAAACAGTAATATTGTGAACTATTATTACAATTTAAAATAAATGTTTTCTATGTAAATATCTTTTCAAATCTAATGTATTTCTGTGATGCGGCGCTGTATTTTCAGCATCATTACTCCAGTCTTCAGTGTCACATGATCTTCAGAAATCATTAATATACTGATTTATGATCAAGAAACATTTCTGATTATTATCAATGATGAAAACAGTTGTGCTGCACAATATTTATGTGTAAACCGTGATACATTACATTTTTCAGGATTCAGGAAAAAAAATTTACTGACCCCAAATATTTGTATTTCAAATAAATTATGTTCTTTCTATTAACACAAAATCTTGAAAATAATAAATAAAATAAAATAAAATACAAAAGATGAAAAATTAATAAGATGCAATATTTCTGAAATGACAATGAAGACTGGAGTAATGATGCTGAAAATTCAGCTTTGCATCATGAATACATTACATATTAAAATATAATCAGATAGAAAACATTTATTTTTAATTATAATATTGAATAATATTGCTGTTTTTTCTAAATCGTTGAATGTATGATGTATGTTTTCAGAGTGCCGTACCCGGATAGACGTTCTCGATGTACCAGGTGAGTATCCAGTAAATGAACGCGTCCAACAGCATCATGAAGATGGAGACGATGAAGGTAGTGACTAATCTCCTGCGGACTGACCCAGATGTTGCTCCACTGAATGCCGATGAGCCTGCTCTTCATAACGGAGAAATTCTCACAGCCGTATCCGAACCACACACGACTAGCAGGCTCTGTCGGGACGGAGACAGAGAAGGTGCACGTCATATCCACGCCATTAATATAAATGTTAATGTTTCCTCTGTGTGCATTTTTACTCAGGTATGAATATGAGATCAAAACAACGGCTTTACCACGACCCATAATTTCAAAGTAAACAACTGTGGTGGTATGAATGTTTATTCATAACCATACTGAAAATAAGTAAATATTGTTAGCTGATGCTAACTGTCTAGCTAACAAGCTTGCTGGTGCTAAGTTGAGGAAATGTTTAGATATAAAGTCCAAATATCTTTATTCAGCCACCTAGATAGATTCCATCTGAGGGAAAAAGAAAGGATGTGATGTTCAGAACATAGTAACTACAGTAATTATCAGAGTGGGAAGTGATGCCCTCTGGGGGCATTTGGCCAGGGGTGTTTTTACACCACAGACAAGGTTTGAGAAGAAAAAAAAATCCTTATGAAAATATCATTAGATTTTCCTTAAAATGTTCTTCCTAATTTCAGGCCTAATTCTCATGTCATATATAACTGACGTTCTGCAAAACAACAAGTTCTAAAACACTTTTTTCTTCCTGGTGAAGATTAGATGGTGAAATCTGTTTTCTCTCAGGTACATGGCAGTGTAAGCTTCACAGTGAACATTACTACATCACTCTCATCAACGTAGTCCATATCAACAAAATATATATCTTGACTATATAGTGGTTATTTTGGGGAAAACGCAGGTATTTTGGGCAGTAGGATTATAAAAATATGTGCTAATATAAAATTAAATAAAGTAGTCTATATAAAATTGCAAAATAAATCTGTCTATCAGTACTTTTTTACTTAAGTACATAAAAAATTGAGTACTTTTGTACTTTCACTCGAGTAAAATTGAAAAAGCAGTACTTTTACTTTTACTGGAGTAATATTTTACTATACGTATCTGTACTTTTACTCAAGTACTTGATCTGTGTACTTTGTCCACCACTGCTGATTAGTATCAATGATGAAAACAGTTGTGCTGCACAATATTTATGTGTAAACCGTGATACATTACATTTTTCAGGATTCAGGAAAAAAAAATTACTGACCCCAAATATTTGTATTTCAAATAAATGATGTTCTTTCGGAATTTCTATTAACACAAAATCTTGAAAATAATAAATAAAATAAAATAAAATACAAAAGATGAAAAATTAATAAGATGCAATATTTCTGAAATGACAGGAGTAATGATGCTGAAAATTCAGCTTTGCATCATGAATACATTACATATTAAAATATAATCAGATAGAAAACATTTATTTTTAATTATAATAATATTTCATAATATTGCTGTTTTTTCTAAATCGTTGTATGTATATCGTATGTTTTCAGAGGGCCGTACCCGGATAGACGTTCTCGATGTACCAGGTGAGCATCCAGTAAATGAACGCGTCCAACAGCATCATGAAGATGGAGACGATGAAGGAGTAGCGGTCGTTCTCCTGCGGACTGACCCAGATGTTGCTCCACTGAATGCCGATGCCCTGCTCTTCATAACGGGAGAAATTCTCACAGCCGTATCCGAACGCCACACACGACAGCAGGCTCTGTCGGGACGGAGACAGAGAGGTCAGACACACGCCATTAATATAAATGTTAATGTTCTCCTCTCGTGTGCATTTTTACTCAGGTATGAATATGAGATCAAAACAACGGCTTTACCGCGACCCACAATTTCAAAGTAAACAGTGTGTGTGTTTTTGTGTGTGTGTGTGTGTGTGTGTGTGTGTGTGTGTGTGTGTGTGTGTGTGTGTGTGTGTGTGTGTGTGTGTGTGTGTGAGAGAGTGTGTGTTTGTGAGAGTGTGTGTAGGACACGGCATGGCTCACATTAATGGGCCTGCAGGCTCATTCATCTGGACTAGACAGTGGCGCCTGAATGCCAAGATGCATGCACACACACACACACACACACACACACACACACACACACACACACACACACACACACACACACACACACACACACTCTCCCTCATACACACACACACACTCAGATACGAGGAAGACATCCACACACACACACACACACACACACACACACACACACACACACACTCTCTCTCTCTCACACACACACACACACACACACTCTCCCACACACACACACACACACACTCAGATACGTGGAAGACATCCACACACTGCTGAATAGAGCGAATCTCTTCGCGTGAGATAAAGGTCACTCTGATTGGTCACAATGACGGAAGTGCAGCTGTAAGTCATTTAGTTGGTCTTTCTCTTTCTCAAAGGGCAAAGTCCCCATCCATCGCTCTTCTCTTCAGGTGTGGGTCATCACTATCGCTCTCTCTCTAATGTACATCCTCACTGGAGATGAATGGAGGAGATCTGAATCTCATCCTGTGGATATGTACCTTAAGAAGAGCTGAGTGCTTCATTCAGTCTGTGTGATCAAGTCATGCATTACATGAACGCACGGGTCAAGTAACACATCCTCTTCTCTCCTCATGTCTAACTCTGCACTCTCTTGGTAAAGAAAGAAGTACACATTGTTCTTCTCTTTTGGTTCAGGATCTTGTGTAGATCTTGGGCTTTTATGTATATACTTTTATGTATACTTGTCTATTGTTTCTTATTGTTCTCTCTTTCTTGTTGCTGATTTTATTTTTAGCCAAAAAAGACACACAGCATGTTTTTTTATTTTTAAAATTGTGCTTATTGTGGAAATACTATATTTCAGAATATACTTAACTGCGATCTGAATGTCATGTTTTGTTTGTAATTGCTATTAAATGAAAATGTATTATTGCTTAACTTAATATCATATGCAATTAGCTGAACTTTAGTGTTTCGACCCACTTAAGTAGGACTTAAGTACATATTCCCATGTAATTTCTAAATTACTTCTATAGTCTTTGAAATGTGGCTAAAGTACTTCTGAATGTACTGAAAAGCATTTATTAATTTCTGATGAAATGTGTATGTTATGTATTGATGAAGTTGCAATTTTTTTATCTTTCTTGTTAATGTTTTTTTTTTGGCAAAAACTTTTAAAAAGAGTTCTTATTATGTGTAGTATACTTTAATATATATATATATATATATATATATTTATAAGTGTGAACTGAATGTAGTGTTTACATTTACATTAAATGCAACTTTAGAGCAATTTGACCCTCTTAAGTAGAACTTAAGTACATCTTTATATGTAATTTAATGTAATTTTATTGTAATTACATATTTTACTTGCTTTGTCTTTGATATACAGCTAAAGTGTACTTAAATATTTGCAAATAAATTATAAATTTGCAATTACGAAATTGCATATTAGTACATTTAAAATATATTACCTGTAATACCGAAAAACCCACTACAGTTAAAATTATCATTTTAGTCAAATGTCAACACATCAAAATAAGTATACTTCTTTAAATCATGACAACAGATTATTAAAACAATGATTCAAAATCTACTTCAAAGTAAAACATTGAATTTGACATTATTAGGTCACTTTTTAAAAGTGTACTTAAGTGTGTTTAGAAACAGCCATGAAAGCATCTCTCTTTGAGTCACTTAAGAGGCCTTTTATTTAATTAATATGATATTATTGTTTGTAAGAATGCACCTTTTAAGATTAAAAGTACACTACAAGCACATATTCAACACTATCTGGATGTGCTTTCAGCATCTCATGATTTAGATGTATTAGGACATGAGTCCTCCAGGCTGCTGCAGAAGTGTGTTGAATGAATCTCACCGTGGCGATCTTGGCGCCGAAGCCCATGACGTCCCTCCAGGCATAACAAAGCACATGAGGCAGGTAGAGCAGGAAGTAGATGAGGCCCCCACAGGCGGCTGCCAGATTCGCCCGAGAGAAAAACACACTGATGAAAAAGCACTGCATGACCGTGGCCACGCAGAAGACCAGGAGGAAGACAAAGATCACAGATGGGTCGCTGTTTTGCAGAATCTTTCCATACTGAGAAAAAGAGACAGAAGTGGGGAGAAAAATGATAGGGCAAACATTGTTATTGTCAAACAGTTGCTGAGACAAATTATTGATTTGTCTACGGAGAGTGAAGACATTCAACCACGTGAAAGCTTTTCGGAGCCCCTAATGAACATTGCATTTGACTTTCCATGGATGCATTAATAATGCAACCTGATAATTACAAAGCACAACAACACATTGAAAATCCACTCGTTTGAGAGAAGCGATTACATCTGTCAAGAGCAGTGATAGAGAGAGAGAGAGAGATGATTAAAAGACAGATCTGTGATTGAATAAGCGGTGGGCGTCATGACTCTGGTGGGCTGAGTTAAATAAATCATGTGTGCACTCGAATATAAGCTCATCTGTCATGTTCTTCAACCTGCTGGTCCCACACAGAGTCACGCTGCCCAACCAAAACCGTCCATTCACAAACACTGCACCATCTGATCCGACAGCAGCAGAGCAATGCTTCTGCTCAAGATGATTAATACATGAAACAATTACTATCATTAATTTCATGATACAGTGCTTCAACATACCTCACTGTTATGTGTTGGAGAATGTAAGTAGTTGACTTTTGGTAGCACTTATTTATTTCAATTAAAAAATTCTGGATTGGTGAAAAGGACGTTGAATGAGACGTCAAATGAGAGATGGGATATTATCTGATGATTAAGACGATATTTGTAATAGTATCTCATTATAAATTAAACTGCTTACATATGCTACTTGCTTTCAAATATTGGAAAAATTAATATTCCTGGATTTAAATAACCTTTTGATAACTGCATGTAAACTGACAAAAATGAACATCTAAATTAGCTGTTTTTATTCAAGTCAAACATATTGTTTAGCATCACCGAATCAACCTAAATACATTCATTTGTACCATGCAAAACTATTGTCATAGGTTAAATAATGTAGCTCTTTATTATAAGGCTTTTACAGAGTTTTTAAATGTACTCGATATATAAAAACAGAGTTTAGTACATTAGGCTTCATGGCCTTCATATTTACATTCATACTAATCAAGACTGATGAACTTCGTCCAATCAATAAATTACACAAACAACAATAATCAGTCTGCATTTGATTATTACAGTTTATTTATTATGCCTCTGGTTGTTGCTATATTTAAACGCAAGTTCAATGAACAACTGTCAACGTATATAAATAACAGAGTTAAATATAAAATCATGATGAAAATAAGTGTAATAAACTATTATTTCAACAAAACATATTAAACTGTAGAAATCCAGAAGTTTTTGGGTGAATTAAATTTTTTTAGATTTTTAGTTGCTTGTAGCTCATCTTATTTTAAACACTTTTAGATTACCCTGAGACCAATAATAGCAAACAGTGTGTCTTCTTCCCTTTCATGCTCATCACACTGGTCTGCAACAGCATCCAGCTTCACTAGCTTCAGCCACTAAAAGATCATCATTGTTTAAAAACCAGTTAAGACTATCGTGGAAATTAAGCCTTCATCTTTTCAGCAGGACAGGCTAAAATGTTTATGAACCACTACCAGTGCAAAGCTGACGAAGCTCTCTGATCCAGTGTACTCCAGATCAGATCTGGGATCCGGTGTACCGCAGTGTTTGTGAATGGCAGTGAATCAGCGTTAATCACCTTGAGAATGACAGTAAGGAGCGCGGCGCTGACGGCGAGGGGTAACGTGCTGCTGATGGCCCAGCTCAGCCAGTAGGTGGAGCTCTTCAATCCCATCATTCTCACAGTCTCCTTCAGACGCGCCTCCTTCTCCTGAACCACCCCCTTGACTATCAACGCAACCGAGAAGATCCACGCTAAAGTCATATATAGAGGCAGGGAGCGTGTCAGAGATCGCAGAAACCTACACACACAAAAAACATTGAACACTCTTAATTATTCAAAAATTTCACAACACACACACACACACATTACAAAACACACACACACACACACACACACACACACACACACACACACACACACACACACACACACAAACACACACACACACACACACAATACAACCAAGCAGAGTTTCGCAAACCAACATGTTTTCTATAAATCATTAAACATAGACACCACAGAAAATATGCTATCTGTCACTTAATCCTGGCGTGAAAAGAGATGCCTCCAGAATATCTGTCCTCAAACTGAACGGTCTGCTGCCTTTAATACAGTAAATCATCCAGTCCATTGAGCATCACATGAACTTCACCCCATTGGCTTGAGTTCTACGTCACTGGTAGATCCTTCAAGGTATTTTGGAGGGAAAGAGAGTCACCGTCACATCAAGCAACCATTGGGGTACCTGAGGGTCCAGTGCGTGGCCCGCTTCTTTTTCTCAAATTACACAACATCGCTGGAGACAATCATTCTGGCTCATGGCTTTTTTATTTTTTATTTACCACTGCGACTTCTTGTTTTAACCTGACAGCCCCACAGCAGGTGCATAGATCTTGACTTGCCATGTAGACATGTTAACACTATCTAATCTACGCTCATATTTATATTTTTATGCTCCCTCAAGAAGTCTGCTGTCAGTGAGTGAGATGCGCCTCATCGAACAAACACAAAGAGACAAAAGATCACTTTCCTGAACTTTCATTGTCACTGTACCTCACCAGAAGGATTTTTCCTTTCTCCATCCAAACAGAGTCTTCACGAAACATCAAATAATAACTCTTGCATGGTCACTAGACTCCCACTCCTTAAAACAGTGTCATTTGAATGAATTGCTGGGCACAATTGTAACTGATTCTCAATATAAAACACACACACAATTTAGTTTCTATGTTATAGCCTTGCTATTTTTTCTACATGCCTGCTACAGTTTAGGGCCACCAACAAAGTGTAGGAAATTTCACTTTTAATTATCGTTTTTTTTTTTTTTTAAGATACCGCAATCCAATGTATTTTTTCCCCAAATTTGCAACACTGCTGTATGATGTAGTACCGACTGACATACAGTAAATGTGCTCCATCTCTTACATTTTAATGTCAATTATAACTACTATTACTTTGACCATTTACAATTTAGCAGCAATGACTGAATCCAATCAGGATTTTTGTGACAATTTAAATTAGAGATAATTTCCATCCTAAGCTTCCCTACAGGTAAATCTATGCCCGGTCCTTATATGAAGGACAAAACATCCCTCTATCAGCCCATCTACTGTGGATTTAACCAACAGAACGGTGTACAAATGATCAATGCATCTAAATAGGGAAGCACACAGTAATGCATTTATCCCAGTTTTTAATAAATGCCCAGTAATGCAATTAACAAAGTCCCCCATCAATTTACACCATACAGCTAATTTGTTTTAAATAGGCACTAATCTGATGATTTTCTGCACATTCTATCCATGTTCACCATGGAAACGATGAGACGATGAACGAGTTTGAGAAAGTAACAAGCTGGGGAAGCTGAATAATCACACTGCTGATTATAAGGACTCCTATAATGGGTCTGTAACAGGCCAGCTGTCATCCTGCTCTTCCTGAGCTGAGAGAAGCACAGAATGTACCTGTTTCACAAGAAGAATAAATACACAACTGCAGGGTAAAGCTGCTTTCATCACTGGTCTGTGTCTATAACATTAGCATACTTCTTATCTTTTCCATATTGTGCTTTCCATTTTATAATATACATAAAAAAATATTTAAATTTGGTCAACACTGATTGGGTCATACTTATTCCCTGCACAGATGCACAGATGGTTTCCAAGAACCGTGGAATTCAACCCAATGCAAATGCAATATATTGAAGCTGGTATTAAAATGACTACAATATTGTATATTCCCATTAGAATTAAACCAAACCATGCTGACTGTTATTTCCCAGATAAAAAATGTACACAGCATAAATTTACCCCAATTCCACAGTATAAGAGCAGCCGAGTTTAACAAGGTAATGTGCAAAAAAATAATAACTAATAATGATGATGATAGAGAGAGAGAGAGAGGAGAGAGAGAGAGAGAGAGAGAGAGAGAGAGAGAGAGAGAGAGAGAGAGAGAGAGATAGATAGATAGATAGATAGATAGATAGATAGATAGATAGATAGATAGATAGATAGATATGGATAAAGCTATCAAAATGCAAAAACATGCCAGTGTAGTGTTAAATCATGCTAACGATGTGCTAAGACATGCTAGCAAAAAATAAAAACATCCTATAAACACGTTAGCATGCTAGCAACAAGCTTAACATGCTACAAACATAGCAGAATGCTAAGACATGCTAACAAAATGCTAAACATGCTAGCAACATGCTAATTCATTCTAGCAACATGCTCAAATGTTAGTCATGTATTAAAACATGCTGAAGCATGTTAATTCAGGCTAAATATTTGTTAACATGTTATAAACATGCTAGAATTCATGTTAACAATGTGCTAAATGTGCTAGACACATTATAGCAGCATGTTAGTCCATGGTATCAGCATGTTAAACTTGTTAAATGTTAATTCATGCTATAAACATGTTATAACATGGTAGCAACATGCTAATTAAGGCTAACAACTTGGTAAACTTGCTATAAGCATGACATCAACATGATAAAACTTGCTAGAAACATGATATCAACATGATAAAACTGGCTAGAAATGTGTCTAACATGCTAAAATATGCTACATTTTGTGTTAAAATGTTCTAGCAACATACTGAACACATGTTAGCTACATGTTAATTCAGGCTAACAACTTGGTCAACTTGCTAGAAACATGATATCAACATGATAAAACTGGTTAGAAACTTGTCTAACGTGCACAAATATGCTACATTTTGTGTTAAAATGTTCTAGCAACATACTGAACATATGTTAGCAACATGTTAATTCAGGCTAACAACTTGGTCAACTTGCTAGAAACATGATATCAACATGATAAAACTTGCTAGAAACATGATATCAACATGATAAAACTGGCTAGAAACTTGTCTAACGTGCACAAATATGCTACATTTTGTGTTAAAATGTTCTAGCAACATACTGAACATATGTTAGCAACATGTTAATTCAGGCTAACAACTTGGTAAACAAACTGTTGCTATAAAATTAGAAGCACACAATTCCCTCGAATATAATTATATGCTTAAACATTAAGATTTGTATTCATGGACATTACTAAAGTAGTCAAACCTTTCATTATAAAGGGGTGACCCAATACTTTTGGCAATATATGGTTTGTAATATGTCGAGGAGCAGTGTTATGATGATGGTAAGAGCATGTGAATGAGATGAAATATTAGCGAGATGACAGAAGTGTCTCTGACAGAAACTGAAAGCTCATTCTGGAGGAGTTCAGGTCTGTGAGGGAAGTAAGATGATTTTCCCAGCACTACACACTGTAGCTCTCCCTTTGAGAGCCGGAGCGAACAGACAGAGAGAATGAAATAAATGAAGTGACACGGGGAACGACATGACTGAGCAGTTTAGTTTAGAAAGACACCCAAAGCGCCCGTGGCAGTCTGAAGCTGGAACTTCCTCAGAGCAAAAGTGCTGTCAGGTGTGTGATGCTGCTTTAAAACAAGTTCAGACATTCACACAATATTTAACTCATATTCATATTTAAAAGAAACAGGTCTTGGCCGCCATTGCATCTCATTGGAAATAAGTTCAGTCTGTGGCATCCAACGTGAAAGCACTGGAACAAGCTAATCCTCAAAGCGAGAGAACAAACACTTTTGAACACGAGATACTCTGGAAACCACAGAAACAGCAGCTCTTTACAGACGACGGAGGGAGGCGGCGAGCGATACGGAGGAGGTCGGCAAGGAATCATCTACAGTTTGATACTGTGCATGACAAATTAGCATAATAACCCAATTTAGAGGAATCAAAGATCAACGCGTTTCTGCTTGATCTGCTTCAGTTTGGGAGTAATCGTTTCCCTGTAATTATTTCCACTGTGATCACGAGCATCAAAACCACAAAGCACTGTGACTTTATGAATGTGCAACCTCTCAACACAAGCAGCTTCCTTTCCTCTCCGCTAAACGGATTATTGTGCCTTTTAACTTTACATGTGCGCTTATTTTCCATAATGACTTTAATTGCATTGTAGCTTTGTCATTTCTCATGGTTTGCATTCAAAAGCGTGCAAACAAACTGGCATGAAAAACATAGCGTTTATGCATATCATAAACACAGCATTATAATTTCTGTTTAATTTTAATAAGTTCAGGCTGAATTTATCTGTCAATTAATTATATATGGTCAGATTCACATTTTGGTTTCATGTTGACCTAAAAACAAAAACAAAGGTGAGCTGTGTGTTCTCAAAATGATTTGTGATTATGTTGCATGATTTCATATTTGTGATTTGTTTGATTGCTCAGTTTAATTTCTTCTTCAGGGAAGCAAACTCATCAAAATAATTGACACAATCTTTTTTTTAACAGTTTTAAAAACTGAACTGAAGTCCATTTGATATGACTATACTGAAAATAATAATAATAATAATAAACTTATATTAATATTATTAATATTATTTAAATGTAAAAAAGTGTATTATTAAATTATACAATAAAATAAATAATAAATAAATATATGGTAATTATATGCTCTAAAATAAAAATAAATAATAAGATTTATTAATATGATTATTATTATGTTTTATTTTAGTAGATAAAAAATTAACAAAATAAAAAATACTATACTACTTTACAACTAATTATGTACTATACAATAAAATAATTTAATAATAATAATAATTTTATTTTACAGAATAAAAATATCAAAATTGCACTACTAATATGTATATAATATAATATAACATAATATTTATACTATTCCTAATTGTCTAATTTCTTTGATTTTTATTTAGGCAGAAAACGGCAGGACAACCTTAAAGCTTAAAAACATTACAAACGATCCTCATAATTCATTTGTGAAGATGTCCCTCAGCGTTTGCAGAGATGTAGTCTGTGTTAAGCAGCGTTTACTGTGAACCGAGTCGAACACTGGATCACGAGCTGCTCACGTATAAATGAACACAGTGCTGCGCTTCAAACTATCATTTCATTTCAAATGCAGATTTGTGTCAAAACATGACAAGTTTGCATCCTTCCCTTTTAGCTTGATTATTGGTTTCTGTTAATTGAATTTGTTCAGGGTTTCGGCTCCACTAACCTTCACCATCAGCGAGATTAAAACACAGGGGATGGTCATCAGAACCATGTTCTCTATAAACCAGCAGAACCACATGGAAGAGTTTTGAACCCCCACAATCCGCAGAACCTCCTTCAGACGGAGCTCCTTCTCCAGAACCAGACCTTTGATGATCTGGCAGGCCGTGTAGATGAACGACAGAACCAGGAACATGGGCAGCATGGTGCCAATGGACGAAACGAAGCTGCAGGAACGACCAGAGCTGATTCAGGACATCATTCACACATATCATTGTGTTTCACAGGAGAGAAACATGACTAAAATACGCGTTTGGATTGAGTAACTATGACAAAACGTATATGTGTGGCTGAACCAGTTATATTTTATATCATTGAATAGAGTCTGATATGTTATAAATATTTTTATTTGATTTGATTTTTAAATTAATTTTAATTTGTAGATAAAGTTTGATAAAAAAAGTGTGTTTGTCAAAGCAAATATTTGATTTGTATATAATTGTTTTTCCACAATAAACATTGTTTCAAAGCAGCTTTGGAATAAATAAATAAATAAAACAGGTATTTAAGTTTATAATATCTTAATATCTTTATGACTTATAGTAATATTTAGCAGATTAAAGCTGGGCAATACTATATTTACATTTTGTAATAACATAAAAAATATTTCTATGTATTTCAAGTAATGAAAATAGTTTTAGATTTTATTCATTTAACTTTTTTGTACTTATAGTGTGTTTATTTTAACACACTTTACATGTTTCAGTTGTAATGTTTTTTTTCAAGTAATGATTTTAAGGTTTTAATTTGAGTTGACTTAGTTTCGGTTATTTTTGCACTTCAGCTTTTAGTATATAAATACTCCAAACTAGATGAAAATGCAGTAATATTAACGGCAATCCTGTAAATATAGAAGCTGGAATTGTATTTTATAGCTGAATGTTACTTGAGCTAAATGTTCACGTAAAGTGATATTTTTATGGTCTTTATTTAGTTCTAGATATTTTAGTACTTCAAACCAAAGTTGTATTTGAAGTGATGCCGATGTTTTAATGTCTAAGTTGACAATAACAAACCTGTGGTGATTACCGTGATCAGTAGTAATGATAGTATTGTTGTGAATGAACCCGGCAGTGCTGGATGATCTTTACACCACACACACAGCTCAGCGTCGGTATGATTTATCATCCGATGCCGCTTTGATAATACAGTAAGCCAGTATTAAAGTACTCTCATAAGGCCAGGGAAATGTCATGTCAATATCGGAGCAGAAGGTTCCGGAAACAAAGTGCTGTCTGCGCTCAATTAGCTAGCAGCTCAAATATATCATGTGCTCTCGAAATATGACAAGCTATAGATTTCTCATATCAGTTCTGCTTACCTTTCATAAATACAGTCAGGGAGAGATGCCACAATACAATTAGAGCTGACAGCAGAAACAGCCGAGGGAGGATGATAACAAACTCGTTAAAATGCATTAATTCTCCATCATCTCTCACTCAACACTCAGTGTTTCACTCCTGATCTAAACCATTACAAATGTTTGCATTAACACACTCGGTTATAAACAAGTGCATTCTGTAGCCTGATTTGAGGCTCAAAAACACTAAGATTGAATAACATTATTTAAATATTGCATTTGTGTTGTTTTAGCGTTTGCAAACAATTTAGCAGTGAATGCAACTTTAGTTGCACGGTTCCTCGTCTCACGGACTAGTTCTGAGTCTTAGTTTTATTTCTGTACAAATAATGGAAGTCAATGAAAACACCAAAACATTTCATGATCATCGTTTGTGTTTCGAAGAAAGAAAGATGGTCACACAGGTCTAGAACGACATGAGTAAATAAAGCCAGATTGTTCATTCATGCATATATTATCCCTTAATAGTTTTGGCTTTAAAATGGTCAAATTACATTTTCGGCATCAAATATGGCAAGTACTGTAAGTTGCATATTTTCAATGGTTTATGCGTCAGCCAATCAACTGCCATTGAGATGGATGACAATGCTAAGGGATCACTTTCTCTCGATACTATTAATACTTGAGCAACAGTGATTCACTTTTAACAAAGAGCACTCTGCTTTCTCTTCGGCTTTTCTTATATATCATTTAGAAATAATGGAACATGTAATATGGATTTGTGGCATTAGATAAGCTGTTTTTATCCAGTCGGGCCAGAATCGTCTGGACGACTTACTGAGGCATTTACAACATGAAACGCTTCTGCCTCTTACATTTAAAATTCAGATTTAGGCTTTTGTGTGGTGAAAAAATGACTCAACGCAGACACACACACACACACACACACACACTGAAAAGCAAATTAGCATTCTCTCCATTCTCTGTCCCTCTAATGCATGAATAGAACTGGAGTTTTGTGAGTTTTCAAGTGGAACTAAGTGACGCAGGTCTGACCGATTCTGCTGGGAGGCTGAAGACGCTTCAGAGATTTATGACCTTAACACACACACACACACACACGCACGCACACACACACACACACACACACACACACACACACACAACACAGCACCACAGACACACACACACACACACACACACACACACACACACACACACACACACACACACACACACACACACACCACACACACACACACACACACACACACACACACACAGACACACACACACACACACACACACACACACACACACACACACAACACACACACACACACACACACACACACACACACACACACACACACACTCACACACACACACACACACACACACACACACACACACACAGACACACACACACACACACATACATACACGACCACACCACAGCACAGCACACACACACACACACACACAATTACAAATAAACAAACAATGATACAAAGCAAATAATATACACAGCATTCATAACGTTTTCTATGTAAGATATGTTCAAATGTTTTAACATGTATTCAAAGCTCTATTGCTCACCAGCATCATTACCCAGTTTCAGGTCACAAAATCAGAAATACAAATAAAAAACTGATAATAACTGCTCAAGAAAATTTCTATTATTACAATGTTTAAAACATTATCTGCATCATATTTTTGTGATATATGTTTCAAATCACAGTGAATTAATTTCTGTAAATATAAATCATAACTGTTATTTTTGATCAATTAATACAGTTTCTAGTGTCAATAATAGTTCAAAAATCTTACTGATATGTTTTCATATTTGTTTGTGTCACATAGACTATTCAAGAAACATTTCTGATTTTTACAGAAACTTTTGAATTTAATGCAGTTATGCTGCACAATATTTTCTGTGATATATGTTTTCAGGAATCTCAGATGAAAATAGTCTGTAACATTATAAATCATTTTGATCTTTATTTCCCTCAAAGTGATTCTTTGATGCAAGTGTAGTAAAGAACAGCATTTCTTTTTTACAGTAACGTTTGACCAATTTAATGCATCCTTGCTGAATAAAATACATTTATTTTTACATTAATATTTTAATGCTAGTGTATATGATCATTTTATAGATCATTTTGATCTTTTGTTCCCTCAATGTGATCTTTGACAGTCTGTAAAGCAAGGGTCTTTAACAGGACGTCTGTAATCATCATCCAATCTCTACTAACTAAGCATAAATATTGACCTGGCTATTTTAAACGATGCATCATTAATTTTATTCAGTATGTAACCCTGGCATGAAAATCGAATCCTATCTTAATGCATATGATATTATTATTTGTCTCCCACAGTGACTTATGAGGCACAACGCAGACAGCAATGACAAGCCTGCGCTCACATCATCACGAAAACCTTCATCAAATTAAGACTCACAGTAACATGAAGAACGTCACCTGGCTGGAGTTTGGGCCTGACATCTCAGTTTCATGGAACAAGCCTCGCATTCAAATCTATAAAACACGCCGCTTTTCTCTCGAATCAATAATCACATTAAAACACAACACAGCAGTGCTTCTGACATCCACATCAGCACCCATAACCAAACTCGCACGAACCCCCGCAGATGCACTGATGGATTTCTCAGACCGACGGAGAGCGAGAGAACCAATCAAAGCTAATATTAATTTGACATTTACTTTCGGCATGAATCACAGCCACAGCGAGCTGTTGATGATGCTGTAAGATCGAGTGAAACCTCTCTGCATGCTTCAGCATCCCACTCTCAACATCACAGCGTCGCTTCAGTATGAAGACAGCCCAACAGTGTCGATATAATGGTGCATATTTGACGGGCTCTTACGCGTCGTCCATGTAACACGGGTACGGCATCTGCTGCGCGTAGACGCCGAGCGGCTGCCTGACTCCGGTCTGCACCGTCGTGATTCCTCGATCCACCATGTCCTGCAGGTACACGAAGCCTCCTCTCACGTAGTGCAGGTCATTGAAGGGGTTATCACGGGCCAACGGGGACCAGGACCTGAAGCACATCAACAACAAACCACATTTCTACAGCATCGTGTGTGTTATGTTCAGCTGGTTACTTTTTAGTTCATTTGTTACGTGCATTTTCCACATAGCTTTAATTCATTTGTATTTGTTTTAGTTTTAGTCGTTTTAGTACCTAAACTAATTATATGTGACCCTGGAGCACAAAAGAAGTCTTAAGTCGCTGGGGTATATTTGTAGCAATAGCCACAAATACACTGTATGGGTCAAAATTATAGATTTAAATTGTATGCCAAAAATCATTAGCATATTAAAGGGGTCATATGATGCGATTTCAAGTTTTGCTTTCTCTTTGGAGGGCTACAAGCTGATAATAGATGAGATCCCTGAAGTTACAAAGACTAAAGTCTCAAAACCAAAGAGATATTCTTTATCAAAGATAAGACTCTGACACGTCCCCTTAAAACAGCTCGTTCAAACATGCCCCCACATGTCTATGTCACGATGTGGAAATATTTGCATAACTCCGCCCAAATGTTCAGGCAAAGAAAGGCAGCGTGGTTTCAGTAACACAGTAGTGTTGATGCGGCCGTGTCAGGGAGACAGGGGCGTGTTTAGTGTTTTGGGGGCCCTCAGCAAGTGTTCCCGGAGGATTTTGCGATCGATTCTGGGGTAAGGATGGGTATCGTTTACATTTTATCGATACTGATATGATACTTATCTATACAGTTATCCATACTACTCTCTATAATTTGGTGCACAAATAAATTATGTAAAAAGATGTTGGAAATTTCAAGTTATTTTATTACTGCCGTTTACAAATGCCTCCAAGCAAACAGAAAAAGGCACATAAAGCACATTTTTCAAATAAAATGGCCCTTCAAAGAGAGAGAGAGAGAGAGAGAGAGAGAGAGAGAGAGAGAGACAGTGAGAGAGAGAGAGAGAGAGAGAGAGAGAGAGAGAGAGAGAGAGAGAGAGAGAGAGAGAGAGAGAGAGAGAGAGAGAGAGAGAGAGAGATTTCCTCAGCATACCACAGCACAACATATTTGAACATCGTGTGCATAGGAGCACAACAGAATGTAATAGAGAATTCTGGCATCTCTAGCTATTTTTATTAAATACGTTTTAAATATTGACTTTCTCAGGGAGCGGGCATGATTTCTCCTAACAGAGAGTCTCTATGTTTTAGAGGGACTTTTTTTATCAACATGATAAAAAAATAAGTCTATTTAAGTCTAATAAGTCAAAAAAAAAAAAAACTATTTTTGACTTATTTATAGTGATTCTCAGATCAGGATTTTTACAGACATTATTTCAGGTCCTGAGTTTCATTTTTGAAAATGGGGTGAATTCCCCTCTTAGGTGACTCTTGTGGGAGGGAGGATTTCTTTTTTAATTTGAGTGGTGGGGGGGGGGGAATATTTTGACTTTTTGCCCCAAAAAAACATGTAATTAAATGTTTGATCATGCGGTGTATTTTAGTTTTTACAATGGGGCAATTGTTGAGAGTGCACCTTGGAGAGCGCACCAGTGCTGAATAGTTTAAATATTGGCAAACTTAAAAAAGAAAGGCATATTATAAACTTTAGTGATGATGCATGTAAACTGTGACAATTCCTGTGTCAGTCGCGCAGTGCCGGACAGAGACTGTGTCGCTGCATGTCGTGCCAAACCTCTGACGGAGGACCGCTTGAGATCGGTTTATGAGAACAGCTTCTAATTCACCATTAACACAGAAGTAGAGATAAAACAACGCACGTATCGATAACAGTATTGTTTATCCTCAAGCTTATCGGTAGCCCGGTATCGACCCAATTACGCACCGGTCCAAAAAAATGCCGGTTCTCAATTCCCATTGGTAAAAATTGAGTTACGCGGGGGGGGCCCTGGACCGCGGGGCCCCACGCAAGTGCGTGAGTTGCGTGGTGCTTAAACACGCTACTGCAGGGAGACACTGTGTTTCTTAACTTATTTTTTGAAGAACTTAATTTCAACAACTTTAAAGATTCCAGATTTTGAAATAGTTGTATCTCAGCCAAATATTGTCCAATCATAACACACCATACATCAATGGAAATATTATTTATTCAGCTATTCAACTTTCAGATTATACATAATTATACAATTATAAACAAAATGGATCCTTATGATTTTGTGTTCCAGTGTCACATATTTCAGTTAGTTGCCAAAGCAACATTTCTGATTATAAAAATAAGTTTTTCATTTTATTTCAACTTAAAAAAAAAACAATACCAAAAAAAAGTTTCTTAATAGTTTTATTTAATAACACCTAAAACACGTTTTAGTAAATTTGTCTTTTTTTTTTTTTTTTTATAAAAAAATATTTCTATTTAGTTTTAATTCTAAATAAATATTCTAAATACAAAATAAATAAGCTTGATAATTATTTAAATATTATACATTTAGGTCTGGATAAAAGTGTAATGCATTCAAGTGTTATGTTTATTTTCCAAAAATAAAATTCAAGTGCAAAATAACAAGACCTAAATAACCTTTAAACATACAAAAAAATATTAAATACAAATAAATAAATAAATAAAATGCACAATTCTCAAGGAAGCATTTAAAGTTAATCTAGTGGAAATTCTCACTTTTACACTTTTTTTTATTACATTCATAATTTATTTATTTGAATTTCACTTCATGGGAATGATTCATCCATGCATATGTTTTTATTTATTTGTTTTTATTTAGAATCAGTGTAGTCAAATGATTATTCGCATGCAAAATAACGTTTTTATTTACATATTACATGTGTGTGTACTGTGTTTATTTATTATGTATTTATAAATACACACACATTCATGTTAATATTTACGAAAAATATGTTATGTTTATATATTAAATATATTTATCTGTAATATAAATATGTACATGTTAATATTTTCTAAATATATACTGTATGTTTGTGCATTTATATATACACAATAAATATACACAGTACACACACATGTATTATGTGAACACAAACTTTTATTTTGCATGCGATTAATCATTTGACAGCCCTATTAAAACTCATATTTTGTTGGC
This sequence comes from Schizopygopsis pylzovi, assembly GCA_027422435.1. Lineage (NCBI taxonomy): Eukaryota > Metazoa > Chordata > Actinopteri > Cypriniformes > Cyprinidae > Schizopygopsis > Schizopygopsis pylzovi. The sequence continues at coordinate 45,693,143 of CM049819.1, read as the reverse complement.
ATCTTTCTTTTCGTTTTTTAGTATATAAGACGTCTTCACTCTCATGTGTTGATGTTGTGATCCTGTGTGTTGGGTTCTGACCTCTCCTTGATCTTGTCCGTCCTCTCGGTGTCTCCGATGTCCATGCGGATCTTGTATCTGATGTGTGGCGGGGTCCGCGGGTCAGCGGGGTCCAGATCCGTGAAGACCAGACCTGCCCAGAAGCGGTCCTGATTCAGGAGCTTGAAAGACTGCTCAACCAGCACAGCCTCGGTGCTGACGCCTTCAAACTTATCCAGATCAAAACACTGAAACACACACACACACACACTGAATCTGACAGTGAAGAACGAGGTGTATGTGGCGAACGCTGAACAGAGAACCACCAGAGACCGAATGAGAAGAAACAGAGTGAATGAAAGAGAGGAAGAACAGAAGAAACAGAAAACATGAACCTCTAAACAAAGTGTACAAACCAACAACATCCACCCAAAACATGGCATGCTTTAAATGTTAAAAGAGCAAAATGTCTTAAAACAGTTTCTCTCTTCACCGGAACAACCACCAAAATACATCATTTGAGCTCAAGAAGCAAAACTGACGGGCAAAACTTTACAACACGACTCCGTTTGTTAGTACGATGCATTAGGTATCATAATTATGCATTAGGTAATTATGAACTAACACTGAACAACATTGTGTTTTAGATGTATTAATCTAGTTTGATTCTAATTTGTGGTTACACGTTATTTTAAGGTGTCCTTGTTACGATCAACTACATGCACTTACTATATGTTTAGTGTTTGGCGTAGGGTTACTTGCATGTAATTATGCATACTTAATTGCTATTACAATAGTAAGTGCATGTAACATGTAATATTCACCTTAAAAGAGAGTGTTACCTAATTTTTGTTATATACACTATTGATCAATTAAGTCATGTTTGTTCACAATACAATTTTTCTTATTATTATTTTAAATATTTACCTTTAAGCCATTTATGTTTTGTTTTAGTCATTTTAATAATTAAAAAAACATATTCTTTATGTTTCATTATGTTAGTTGCCAAGGCAAAATTTCTGATTTTCATTCAAGTTCAAGTTTTTAGTAGATTGAGATAACAATAACAACACATTTTAGTAATTTTATGTGCATTTGTCATTTTTATTAGTGTGTGTATTGGTGTGTGTGTGTGTGTGTGTGTGCGTGCGTGCATTCGTGCGTGCGTGCTGGCGTGTGTGTGTGTGTGTGTGTGTGTGTGTGTGTGTGCGTGCGTGCGTTCGTGCATGTGTGTGCGTGCGTGCGCTCCTATATTGCTTTTTTTCATTGCAAAAACCAAACATTGAGTTATTTATTTAATAATTAATTTACAGGTTTTTTCGGTTTTACATTATTTTTTTATTAAAATAATTTGTTAAGGTTTATTACAATTTAAACCAGAAAATTAATTAACCAATTTCCTATAAAAGTCTAAATTTGAATAACTTAATTAATAACCTTTTCAAGGGTAATTTTCTCAGAGAATTAGAAAGATATACAAAAACTTGTTTTGTTTACATTATGAATGATACAAGCTATGAAAGAACCTTTCTGTGAAGTGTTAGCAGTTTATGATATTGTTATTAAATTTCACTGCTGATTTCATTTTAGCGATATATTTCTTAAATGGGGTGCTTCCAGTCTTTTTGATCACCATAGAATACAAACATCTGTTAAAAAGAAAAGCCACGTGGTCTGCAGTGAGCAGATGGTATATTTAAATGTATTGTTTTATAATCTGAGGCCACCAACACTAATGTTACTGAATTGAAATGTCTTAAAACCTCCTCTTTAGTCATTTACGGGATGTTTGTACTGCCTTAAAGCCATTGCAGGACTTATTGAGGGCTTTAATTGACACAAGAGTCATGTGCTGCACACAGTATTTACTGAATCTCTGACCGGGATCATACTCTCTTCTGCTGGATTATGATTCTTTGATTGGTTTTGATCACTAAATGACACATCATGCAGATGAATCGCTGTGATCACCAGCTGCACTTTCAAGCTTCACAATGCCTGACTAGTGAGCAACAATACATGAATATGAAAGTTGACTCATTCCGCTTCAGAGGTTCGGCGGCTCATGGATCAACGCTAGAGAGACTCAAACCTCTAAACCTCTGGTTGCCAGCCCAGATCATTCCCCCCTAGGCTACACCGTCCCGATCATGCTTGAATTCAGACAAAACAAGAATAAAAGAGGGACAGCTACAGGGAAAGAGATCAGACGAGAGAGAAAAGCAGCGATTCCGAATGAAAACTGAAATAATTGCTGGGAGAAAATCAAAGGAGAGACGAGATCAGATGAACAAACCAGCGCCGGGCAAAAGACAGAATTTAAGATCTGGCTGCTTTTCAGTTTATGAGGTGGATTTTGAATTAAATCTGGCAATACGTTTCACAGGATGCTGAACCGGAGGAGGAATAAAGGACATGGAATTGTGGGAAATGTAACATATATATGTTCGTTCAATCAATCAATCAATCAATCAATCAATCAATCAATCAATCAATCAATCAATCAATCAATCAATCAATCAATCGATCAATCGATCAAGCGATCAATCAATCAATTGATCAATCGATCAATCAGTCAATCAATCAATCAATCAATTAATCGATCAATCAGTCAATCAATCAATCAATCAATCAACCAACCAATCAGTCAGTCAGTCAGTCAGTCATTGTCTTGATGAAGTTAATAAAATAATGTAATTATTTTATATTTACGTTTAACGTTTTATTTTACTTTTTTAAATGTAAGGACTGTATGGATGTATGTATGGATGGAGGGAGGGAGGGAGGGAGGGAGGGATGGATGGAGGGAGGGAGGGAGGGAGGGAGGGATGGATGGATGGATGGATGGATGGATGGATGGAGGGATGGAAGGAGGGACGGATGGATGGAAGGATGGATGGATGGATGGATGGATGTATGGATGTATGGATGTATGGATGGATGTATGGATGGAGGGAGGGAAGGATGGATGGATGGATGGATGGATGGAGGGAGGGAGGGATGGATGGATGGATGGATGGATGGATGGATGGATGGAGGGATGGAAGGAGGGAGGGCTGCAGGGAGGGAGGGATGGATGGATGGATGGATGGATGGATGGATGGATGGATGGATGGAAGGAGGGACGGATGGATGGAAGGATGGATGTATGGATGTATGGATGTATGGATGTATGGATGTATGGATGGAGGGAGGGAAGGATGGATGGATGGATGGATGGATGGATGGAGGGAGGGATGGATGGATGGATGGATGGATGGATGGATGGATGGATGGATGGATGGATGGATGGATGGATGATGGATGGATGGATGGATGGATGGATGGATGGATGGAGGGATGGATGGAGGGATGGATGGATGTAAGGATGGATGGATGGATGGATGGATGGATGGATGGATGAGATGGATGGATGGATGGATGGAGGGAGGGAGGATGGATGGATGGATGGATGGATGGAGGGAGGGAGGGGATGGAGGTGAGGTGGATGGATGGATGGATGGATGGATGGATGGATGGATGGATGGATGGATGGATGGAGGATGGATGAATGGAGGGAGGGAGGGAGGGATGGATGGATGGATGGATGGTGATGGATGGATGGAGGATGGATGGAAGATGGATGGATGGATGGATGGATGGAGGAGGGAGGGATATATGGATGGATGGATGGATGGTGAATGGATGGATGGATGGATGGATGGATGGATGGAGGGATGGGAGTGGATGGATGGATGGATGGATGGGTGATGGATGGATGGATGGATGGATGGATGGATGGATGGATAGGATGGATGGATGGATGGATGGATGGATGGATGGATATATGGATGGATGCATGGATGGATGGATGGATGGATGGATGCATGGATGGATGCATGGATGGATGGATGGAGGGAGGGATGTAGGGGAGGATGGATGCATGGATGGATGGATGGATGGATGGATGGATGGATGGAGATGGATGGATGGAGGGATGAGGATGTAAGGATGGATGGATGGATGGATGGATGGATGAATGGATGGATGGATGGGGATGGATGGAGGGATGGATGGAGGGATGGATGGATGGATGGATGGATGGATGGGTGAGGATGGATGAATGGATGGATGGATAGGCAAACATTTTTCTCAAGCCAACGTTCAAAGGTAATAATAATAAATAATCAAACTTAATAATAAATGTTTTGTGGAAAATTGCACTTTTGTAGTTTCTTTAAACTTCACTTCATTCTTCTTTCTAAATGTAAATGATAAATTCTTCATCCTGTTTGCTACGTCAGGTCAAACTGAGCTGAAATTCAGGAAGTGAGCAGAAAAGCGCTCTGCAGTAAACGCTGAAGACGCACCGCGAGGATCTGAGTGATCTGCTGCGCTGCACTGCTGGTGGAGCTGAAGACGTCACGCCAGTCGAAGGCTGGCATCCCCGCCAGACGCTCCGACTCAGGGCCGTTAAACAGGAAGCTGCTGATGAGCACCGAGGACAGACCCGTGTCCTCCAGCTGCTGGTCCAGAACGGCTGCAAACACAGGGTTCTTCAGAAGACCCTGCAAACACAAAACAAGCATCTAAAGCTAGGGGTCTCATAAACCAGCATTTCATTAGCAGACGCCAGTGCAGTCAAGCTGCAGGACTCTTGATACTAATTACACACATATAAATCAAGAGCAGGTTTCATGTTAATATTGTTGTTAATAATATTAATCACATGAGTTCACATAAATCAAATACATTTGACCTGCCTGCATTTAATATGCCAATATTAATAATCACATTTTGTCATTGAAATAAAACTAAAATAAAACCAATTATGAATATTAGATGAAAAACATTAAAAAAAGTAAACTTAGATAGTTATATCGTTTAACCTGCAGTACTGAAATAACAAAAACAAAAATAACAAATAGACAGCTAACTTAAAATAAAATAAGTTTATGTTTTTCTAAAATGAATACATTTATTAACATTAAAGCTAAACAAAAAATATAAAAAAGAAAGACAAAAGCACATAAGATTTAAACTTGTACTATAAAAAAAATGGTCATTGAAATAAAGATAAAAAATATATGAATATTATATTTTTTTAATTATAAAAAAATTTGAAAAGTTGCTTTGGTAATTAACTTAAACTAAATATTTGAAGTATTCATTACTTACCAAAATTACTTACTGAAATAACAAAAACTAAACAGAATTATAAAAGGAAAACTTAAATAAAAGTTTCCAATAAAATAATAATACATTCTAACTAAAAATACTTAAAATGTAACTAAATGAAACATACAAATGAAACCTGAACAATATATATAAAAAAATGCTCATTTAAAATATTTTAATATTACACAAATCATGCTACAATAACAATGCACCAAGACAGCAAGTGCATGTGGACATTCGTGCACTCGAGCACATTACCACACGTGCCCTGAGAAGAACATACAGAACCACAGCAGCTGCCTGCCAGTCAGACCAACCTCTGAACAGACGCGGTGCTCAGAGCTACCAGTGCTACAGAAACACTCGCACTGATGCACTTTCAGCCTGTCATGGTATTTTCCACATCCCTGTGCCGCACGCATGACAACCACATCCTGCAGACTCATATCTACTCCCATCAGAACCAGGCAATTACTGTGTGTACCATCCTCTCTCTCTCTCTCTCTCTCTCTCTCTCTCTCTCTCTCTCTCTCTCTCTCTCTCTCTCTCTCTCTCCTCTCTCTCTCTCTCCCCCCCTCTCTCCCCTCCTCTCTCTCTCTCTCTCTCTCCCTCCCCCCTCTCTCCCCCCCCCCCCCTCTCTCTCTCTCTCTTTTTTTTTTTTCTCCCCCCCTCTCTCTCTCTCTCTCTATCTCTCTCTCTCTTCAAGCTAGGTGGCACTGTTGCTCTTCAGCGCCGTCTGGAAATGAGCTCAGCCCTGCAAAAGCCTCTTTGTCTCTCTGTTTTTCTCACACGCAGACACACTCACACGCTTGTGTCATAAATTGCTGTTCCACCGCTCTCCTTTATCATTCCTTGTCCTAACCTGCAAGGATAAAACGATGTCACTCTCTACACAGGGGTTCACGACACACACAAAAACACACATTCAGACACACAAACAGCATGCATTTAATGCATACACATGCAAATACTGACGCCGATAGATAAACATGAATATATAACACCCACACACACAAAAATAAACACCACATGCATATTAAAACATGCTAACATGAACACAAATGCAC
>CM049819.1:45511880-45681880 GCA_027422435.1 Schizopygopsis pylzovi | reverse complement strand
CAAACACACATGCAGACACACAAACAGCATGCATTCAATGCATACACATGCAAATACTGACGCCGATAGATAAACATGAATATATAACACCCACACACACAAAAATAAACACTACATGCATATTAAAACATGCTAACATGAACACAAATGCACAGAAAAATACAAATGTATCATGCACACACACTCACAAATGCACATATACAAACAAACAACCCACAAACATGAACACATAAATCATACATGCACACAAAGATCGAAGCACTCAGCAAACAAACATGACAGACATGTATTCAAACAAACACACACACACACACACGTTTGCTAAAACTCGCAATTCATATGTAAATCATCGCATGGCTTTAGTGCGCATGATTTTATTGAAAGCGTGTGTGTGAGTCCGTGTTGAATGTGCCCATATAACGTATTCACTCCTTTATATCATTGTGCTGAAGCAGCTAATAAGTCAGTGACATCACAATTAGTATAGTCTTATTGCTGATGATTATAACTGTATTCAAACTCCCTGAATCTGTTTAGCACATCACTGCAAAAACGCTGGAGGAACCCTCGCAGGAACTGAACAAACTGGTGCTCGTTCTTGTCTGCAGTGCAATGTTTAGCCAGAAAGACAGAGAGGGACATATGATAGCAAAATACATCGACAGACAGATAAACTTAAGAGGCATATATCGACAGAAATATGTACAATATATAGATGCATAGACAGACAGACAGAGAGGAGATTAGCAAATAAAAAGACAGACAGAGAGGGACGATAGGCAAATATATAGATACAAATACAGACGGACAGACAAAAGATAGACAAAAATACAGATATACAAAAGGCAGAATTACATACAATAAACATATATTCATATAGGCAAAAATACAGACAAATTTATCGACAGACAGACAGACAGAGAGGTGGGCGATAGGCAGATATATAAACAGAAATACAAACAGACAGACAGACGGACGATATGCAGATATGTAAACAGAAATGCAGACAGAGAGACAGACAGAGAGACGGACGATATGCAGATATATAAACAGAAATGCAGACAGACAGACAGAGAGACGGACGATATGCAGATATATAAACAGAAATGCAGACAGAGAGACAGACAGAGAGACGGACGATATGCAGATATATAAACAGAAATGCAGACAGACAGACAGAGAGACAGACAGACAGACGGACGGTAGGCAGATATATAAATAGAAATGCAGACAGACAGAGAGACAGACAGACAGACGGACGGTAGGCAGATATATAAACAGAAATGCAGACAGAATGATAGACGGACGATAGGCAGATATATAAACAGAAATACAGACAGACGGACGGTAGGCAGATATATAAACAGAAATGCAGACAGAATGATAGACGGACGATAGGCAGATATATAAACAGAAATACAGACAGACAGAGAGACAGACAGACAGACGGACGATAGGCAGATATATAAACAGAAATACAGACAGACGGACGGTAGGCAGATATATAAACAGAAATGCAGACAGAATGATAGACGGATGATAGGTAGATATATAAACAGAAATAGAGACAGACAGAGAGACAGACAGACAGACGGACGATAGGCAGATATATAAACAGAAATACAGACAGACAGAGAGACAGACAGACAGACGGACGATAGGCAGATATATAAACAGAAATACAGACAGACGGACGGTAGGCAGATATATAAACAGAAATGCAGACAGAATGATAGACGGATGATAGGTAGATATATAAACAGAAATAGAGACAGACAGAGAGACAGACAGACAGACGGACGATAGGCAGATATATAAACATAAATGTAGACAGACAGACAGACGGACAGTAGGCAGATATATAAACAGAAATGCAGACAGAGAGACACACAGACAGACAGACAGACAGAGAGACAGACGATAGGCAGATCTATAAACAGAAATGCAGAAAGACAGAGAGACAGAGAGAGAGACGGACGATAGGCAGATATATAAACAGAAATACAGACAGACAGACACACACACAGACAGACAGACAGACAGACAGACGATAGACAGAAATGCCGACAGACAGACGGACGGTAGGCAGATATATAAACAGAAATACAGACAGACATACAGACGATAGACAGAAATACAGACAGACATACAGACGATAGACAGAAATGCAGACAGACAGACGGACGGTAGGCAGATATATAAAGAGATATGCAGATAGACAGACAGATAGACAGTTGACAGGCAGATATGTATACGTCTAAATTAATGCGGATACATTTGAAAATAGTGTTTTCATTTTAAAACGCTCTCTGTCCACACTAGCATTGTCAAGCATTTCAAAAAGTTTCTCATCCACACTGAGACATCAGAAAATGTTAAATTATGATTGTATGCCTGATCTAAATCTCAACTGCCCTCATGTTTAGATGCAAACAGCAATCACGAGTACATTTTCTTTCATCTTTACATGACTGTGATATGAAGAGTGTACAAAGTAACACATCTGTAGCAATAGTGTGAAAGTGAATAGCACATATTGTGAATAGTGCAATGCTGGTATAAACATAGATATATATCGATATAATATGACACATGACTAAATATGCGTCATCGTTTTCAAAAGCCTCCGTTTTCAAAAGCCTCCGTTTTCACACAATGCAAAAATTCATCCACTTTGGAGAGGGTTTTCAAAAATCTCAGTTTGTCTTGACAAAAACGCTGTCTCAGTGTGGACAGAAGGGCAAAAAGGAGAGAAAAATATGTGTTTTCAAACGAAAACCTTTTAGTGTGGACAAGGCCATAGAGAGACTGATGATAGGCAGATACAATATACAGACAGACAGACAGACTGATGATAGACAAATATATACAGGGGCGGACATAGTGATTTGGGGGCCCTATGCAAATTTCAGGTACGGGGCCCCAACACAATAACTATATGCTCTTTTACACCCTTATTTTGCTCGCTCGCTCTCTCTCTCATTATAGCTATAACTATTATTTATTATAACTATTACCCCTTCTCAACTTAAGTAGCCTAAATAATTAGTCATCCTGATGCTACTCTAAAGCCATATTAAGCAACCTTATTTTTTTGGATCACAAAAGAAGACTTATATTTTATATCTTATAAGATTATATTGAAAATAAAAGATAGCACTTGTCCATTTAATGAATTGTAAATTTATTCTCTTTTTTTTCAAAAAGGATTAAAATGTCATAACAAATATCTCATGCAACTCGTTCCATATTCCAAGTGTTCTTAATTCATTCGATAGGGTTTTCCGAGAAACACATCGAAAATGTAATCTATTAAGCGAAAATCTCCAGTCATTGCATTCATGCAATTCTATGCATTTTTACTTTATAATTAATTTGTATTTATTGTTCGCGCTGGCGCACCTAGGAAAAGCAGACAAGAGAGTCATTTTGAAACATCAAGACAAATAAAATTGACTTGAAACAGAATATCTATTTACTGAGGGGAATATGTCTGTTCTGAGACAGTCAAAACCGCTTAGAATGCACGCAAAGAGCGCTCTGTCTATAATCACTATAAAAGCTGTCACTCACTTCAGTTCATCGCAATCTCACGACATTTCGTTAATAAGCTCTCTGCACAATGAATCTCTTACTTACATCTTATCTACATGTTGTTATAATGAGAGGATTCACAAGCTTGCAGAACTCCGCACCTGACAAAAAATCGCCGTTTTGAGTGGTGAGTGAACATTTGACGCTCTCCATAACACAAATACATACTGGTGCATTTGCCAAGTATGTTTCGCGAATATAAGACGGGGCCCCTGATTCTCCGGGGCCCTAAGCGGCCGCTTACCTCATCTATTGGTTAAGTCCGCCCCTGTATATATAGACAGACAAACAGATAAGTACATATATAGACAGACAGACACACGAAGCGCAAACAATATAGACAGATATATGATAGATATGTAGACAGATCTGCGTATGTGTTTGTGTGGCCATTGTTACATTAATACACTCTTTATAGGATCACTAATTCAAAACCACTGACAGCCTATCTTCCATTAAAATGCAAAGCTCTGCTTGTTAAAATGTTTTTGAATTAAGCTATATTAAATGAACACATTTGGGCACAGCTGCTAATAGAGGCCACAATAAAATGTATTAGCCATTAAAAATAAATTATTGTGCCAAAACACCTGACTATAAAGATGTTATTTTTTCAGACATCAGACAATAGACTCTAACTGCCAACTAAACTGTTTAAATGGAAACAGACAGAGAGAGAAGCACTGACTTGGTTTCATGACCATAGTGGACCACAGTACAGACTTCTCAGTACAGGAAAGTTGTGGCCTAATGGTTAGAGAGTCGGACTCGTAATCCAAAGGTTGTGAGTTCGAGTCTCAGGTCTGGCAGGAATTGTAGGTGGGTGGAGTGAATGTACAGCGCTCTCTCCACCCTCCCTTGAGCAAGGCACCGAACCCCCAACTGCTCCCCAGGTGTGTGTGCACCTTGGATGGGTTAAATACAGAGCACAAATTCCGAGTATGGGTCACCATAATTGGTCGTATGTCACGTCACTAAGTAATCACTGTAAACGAAATGGAAGATACATGACTGATTTGGAGCTCCCTACATAGGCAACAATACACATGGTACTAATCATGTACAGTACTAGTAAGACTGAATTCATAATCTATTACAAAGGAGTCTGGTGCCGTTAGAAGCTCATCGACGGTCTGCCGACTTTGTGTATCACGGCCTTAAATGATTTTTATTATTTTGCACTGTTCTCTGAGGTTTCCTTACAATGTTATCCAGATTTTTACATCAACAAGTAATAGGGTATTTTCTGTTTTATTTTGACTCCCTCATCAGAATGCTGTGTTTGAATAGTTGTGGCAGATGCAGACTAAGAAGTAAACGCCACTGCTATGATTGACTAATAGTTGTGTATGTTTGACTGTCTACATCCTTCATAGATGAACGCTGCTGTCATTTAGGTCAAAAACGCATATATCCTCAGTAGGCCTTCATATAAAACTATCTGTAGTAACAGACAAATCAATAGTCACCACATGATAAAAACAGTTTCTCACACTTGTGTTGCGACATTACTGTCCTACATAGTCGCACCGCATCATCTTCTAGCATCAATCTTTCTGAAAATCCTCAGTTGAATTGTGCCTTGTTTGCTAAACAGACAATGATGGTAAAATGTAAGTGAACTAAAGGACCAAGTATGTTACTGACATCGGTCTGGAACGTTGCATTAGGCAATAACAGTCATCCACTCTTTGCTAAAATCTGGGATCAGCAAGGACAGGCAAATGCAAAGACACTCGGCATGGTGCGACAGCGTACATATCTATGTCTTCAGAGATCTTTGAATCGTCGTGGTGTTCTGCATTGACCTACATTTGCTTCTCTCGTTATTTACAATACATGTGCGAATCAGTGGGCGTGGCTAAAAAAGGCAGTGATGTAGAATCGGTGGGCGGAGCTAAACAGGCAGTAATGTAGAATCGGTGGGTGAGGCTAAACAGGCAGTGATGTAGAATCGGTGGGTGGAGCTAAACAGGCAGTAGATGTAGAATCGGTGGGTGGAGCTAAACAGGCAGAGATGTAGAATCGGTGGGTGGAGCTAAACAGGCAGTAATGTAGAATCGGTGGGTGAGGCTAAACAGGCAGAGATGTAGAATCGGTGGGTGGAGCTAAACAGGCAGAGATGTAGAATCGGTGGGTGGAGCTAAACAGGCAGAGATGTAGAATCGGTGGGTGGAGCTAAACAGGCAGTGATGTAGAATCGGTGGGTGGAGCTAAACAGGCAGTAATGTAGAATCGGTGGGTGAGGCTAAACAGGCAGTGATGTAGAATCGGTGGGTGAGGCTAAACAGGCAGAGATGTAGAATCGGTGGGTGGAGCTAAACAGGCAGTAATGTAGAATCGGTGCATGAGGCTAAACAGGCAGTGATGTAGAATCGGTGGGTGGAGCTAAACAGGCAGTAATGTAGAATCGGTGGGTGAGCTAAACAGGCAGAGATGTAGAATCGGTGGGTGAGGCTAAACAGGCAGTAATGTAGAATCGGTGGGTGAGGCTAAACAGGCAGAGATGTAGAATCGGTGGGTGGAGCTAAACAGGCAGTAATGTAGAATCGGTGGGTGAGGCTAAACAGGCAGTGATGTAGAATCGGTGAGTGGAGTTAAACAGGCAGCACTATAGAATCGGTGCGTGGAGGTAACCTGGCAGTGATGTAGAATTGGTGGGCGGGGCTAAACAGGCAGTGATGTAAAATCGGTGGGCGGGGCTACACAGGCAGTGATGTAGAATCGGTGGTTGGGGCTAAGCAGGCAGTAATGTAGAAGCAGGCATTGATCTTCTTCTGTGGAGGCGGAGCTCATCCACAGTATTACATCATAGAGTAGAACATCCACAAGCTGTCATTTTGGCAGACTGCCTTCAATATAAGCTGTTTTTGGACTAACAACAAAGTTTTGAGTTCTGAAATGTACAGGTTGTTTTTATAGTACAATGAACAAGATTAAGAATTTTGATTTATCAGTTCATGACCCCTTTAAAGATCCCGCACAGGGTAATGAAAATGTCTAAACAAAGTTAACTTATTTTCCACTCCATCCACACTCCTCTTCTTTTCCTCATCTTCTCAAAAAGCTCATTTAAAAATGACACTGAGGTAATGGAGGAAGGGGGGTAATGTAGGGACAGAGGGTTCGTCTGAAGGTGTGCCACTTGTTAATCCCTTTCCTGCTGCTGGTGAAAATTATCCTGCACTTACCCATAATTACCTTCTCCTTTCATGCACCCTATCGCAGAGGAGGGGCAATAGACCCTTCTCTCACGCACACACCTGCGAGCGAAACGAAGGGTTTAAGAGCTTTTGTGTCAGTCTTCATTCGTGAGGGGTGTGTGAGAGACTCTCTTTCATTCTCAGCTGAGGTGACTCATCCATAAAAATAATGGACACTGAACTACATCCACAATGGAAGATAAGTCCTGTGTATCTGTCAACTCACTAATAAAGCACGTCCTGATGAAACACTGCATATTAACCACTGGTATTTCTAGCTAGAACCTCGTCAGACATATTAGTGGTGTTGAGAGTCACTGTCTGGAGTACTAGTCAGCGATCTTCAGCTGCACAAGGTAGAATTTTGGTTAAAGATCAGAAGCATTTATTGGCCAGAATGGAGACAGTGACTTTATAGTTTCAAAACTGCGACAACACGAATATATGATGATGCTGTACAGTCTAGTTCTCATCTTCTCTATCCACCTTCTTCCTAACGAGCCTACTGCATTTTAAATTATGGGAGGGTGCAACAAATAATTTCAAATTGATTGAATTTACGATATGAACCATGAATAATTCCCTGGAATGAACTAAGAATCGTTCATCTTTCTCCCCAAATCCTCATGACACTTTCCAGGTTTGTTTTCACACAGACGCTGTAAAATGTAATTGCTACGAAATTCATATATATTTATAATGATATTTAACACATTCGTAATGTTGCTACAGATGGAAGCATCTTTAGGAGTTATTCATGGTATGTTGAAAGTTATTTGTTAATGATTTTACACTTTTAAATTTCCTTTTAATGATTGATCTATATGGATTGATCTTGAATCTGTATCTTACTATCCAGAAGACTTGAGTCCTTCTCATTTATCAACAGTGTAGACCGGATCAATACCCTTATTGATAATGTAATTATTTATGCAACATTACTGGCTTTGAGAAACATTTTTTTAAATTCAAGATTCAATATTTGTATTCATCACATACACAATTATACAGAATATTACCAGCAGTGAAATGCTGATGGTTGAAGGGTGAGCAAAATGTCACCATATTGTACCCAGTTTTTAAAAATGCTTATTATAGTGTTAATAGTGCAAACATTTTTGCTGATTATTTACAGTGTGAACGGAAGTTACTCACATAATTTGTGCAAAAAGCATCATGGGGCATAGGAAAAAGGTGGATAGGAAGTGAGACGGAGAATATTCTTGAATTGCTAGCTTTGATAACGAAGAAAATAAGGATGCTGTACTGGCCAAGGTTGAGGATCTTATCGAAATGTATTCAGATACATGAGCGGGATGTTTCTCTCTGGGGGAAAAGTAGAGGTGTATGTTTCCACGCTTTGCGAATTGCTAATTTTGAACTCGGTGACCAAACAGACGAGCACATTCACTACCATTCAGAGGTCAAAATAAGAGCTAAAAGACTTTCAAATGAGTGCTTGACATTAGCAGAGATGTATTCGCAGGAAAGTAGCCATCCACGCTGCTTTGCAAACTCGTGAAATGCCAAGTGAGCTCATCCTGCAAGTCACCCTCAGAACTCCCACGAGACGGAGGGGGGGAAATGCAAACCCACAGCATAGAAGTACATGTGCGAGACACCAGCAATTCAAAAGATTCCCTGCAATAAAACATCCAACAGCATTGAACGTGAGATAAATCCCAGGCTAAGTTCTTGAGTTGCTGCTAACAAGGAAACGAGGGTACTGTAGCACACTGGACTGACCGCACGACTGGAAATAGGTCAGACAGCTCTTTCAGTTTGATACAGGAGCTGATGCAAGTGTGATAATTGAGGAGACATTCGCACAGCCGTCACTGAAGAAAGAACAGCTCCAGCTGAGGCTTCGCTCAGCAGCGCAGGAGGTTGTGAATGTGCCAGTGTTGAAGTCAAGACCAGATCATTCGGGTCCGAGTCCAAGCCAAGACCTGAGTAGGTTGAGTCTGAGTCAAGACTGAGATTAGAAGAGGGTCGAGTCCAAGTCAAGACTAAGACCAGAGGAGGATGTGAAATATTCAGGCAGTGTAAATATGATTTCCTTTGTGGTGAATGAAGACTGGTTTGCAACAGTGTAACACTGTGCTTCATTCACACTATAAAATACAACCTAAAGAAACTTTCCAGGATAAAGAACCTTTTGTGCATTGGAAAGGTTCCATGTATGCAAAAGGAATAGTTCACCCCAAAATGAAAATGTGCTCATCCTCAGGCCATCCAAGATTTACTTGAGTTTGTTTCTTCATCAGATTTGGAGAAATGTAGCATTACATCACTTGCTCAGCAGTGGATCCTCTGCAGTGAATGGGTGCCGTCAGAATGAGAGTCAAAACAGCTGATAAAAAACATCACAATCATCCACAAGTAATTCACGCCTGAGGTTGAGGACATTTTTAGCCAATTTTCCTTTTTTGGTAAACTACTTCTATAAAAGTTCTTCATGAAACTACAGATGTCAATAAAGAAGCTTTATTTTGCTCCAGAAACACAATATAGCATAGAGCCAATCATGTGAGTCATCACAGACCACAACATGTATCAGAATATCAATGTCATATCCAAATGCTCCAGAATTCATGAAAATATGGTCTTGGACTAGAACTAGAGAAGGATTTGAGACAGAGTCTGACCTCGAGTAGCACAACACTGCAATGCAGTTTAAGCGAAAGGAGTTTCCTTGGTTGGGCATGAGCTACAGAGACAGGACGAGTTAAAATGAATCAAAAGATGCGTCTCAATGCACTCCTAAACTCAAGCGTATAGAACAAGAAGACACCCTTGATGAAGTAACAAGCCATGGTGTCGGTAATCACGTCCCGTGGAGATGCCCCATCCGTGTCGATTACGGCAGTGAAGAGGGGGATGTTAATTCTTCTCACCGCAGAGGATGTAATTGTTAAACTCTCTGCTGCTGGTTTATTTAGCTCCTTAGATACAGCGAGTGGGTTTTACTAGTCACGAGCTGACCACTTTAATCACTACAAATATCACGTTTTAATTTATCACCAGCCGAGAAAATATCTATCTATCTATCTATCTATCTATCTATCTATCTATCTATCTATCTATCTATCTATCTATCTATCCATCTCATCCATCCATCTCTCTCTCTCTCTCTCTCTCTCTCTCTCTCTCTCTCTCATCCATCCATCCATCCATCCATCCATCCATCCATCCATCCATCCTCCCTCTCTCTCTCTCTCTCTCTCTCTCTCTCTCTCTCTCTCTCTCTCTCTCTCTCTCTCTCTCTCTTCATCCATCCATCCATCCATCCATCATCTATACTTTTATGTTGTAATAATTTCACATTCAATCTTCAAATTAATGTGCAAACAACATAAAGACAGAATATTTTGTATATTTGTCTAACGGCATCTTCTTTATGACTGAGTACCACTGGTACTTTCAAATATTTAAGGATGTCTTAATATTTTTGCTTTCAAAGGTAAAACCATTAGAGCTTTGATTTTGTCAAAACCTTAAACCTTCTCTTTTTTGTTACAGATTTATAAAATGTTCTGAATACAAGTTTGGGGAGATGTTTGGTGCGTAACGGGTTTTCAAAAGCAGATTATAACGACCCAAACTAACAACATTTCCAAAGATGGAGTTTGTATAAAGAAGCAATGCATGCATGAAAATGCAGCAAGTTTTTCTTAAATTTACACAACTCACGTGGGTCATACTTAAAGTACAGAAATACAAAAAGCCCCACACATCCCTACAGAGACTTCATATGGGTTACTGGTGGTATAACCTTAGGTGGATAAAGACCTTGTCTTTGCTCAAACAGAAAAAGACCTTGTGAATAACAGAGACCTTGATGACGGACCACTCTGGGGTCAACGGCTCCAGATGCAATGCAGAGCGTGATCCTGTGAAGAGACCGGCGCTCTCATGGGGCCCGGATCAGCCGTGCTGAGATAACTACATACAGCACCCTGCTTCTGTCATCAATAACGCCGCTGAAAATGAAGCTCACCGGGTCAAACTCTCAATTAGACGGCCACAAACGGCGGCCAGAATACACGGCGAGGGCATCCAAGGTCACCGGAGAGTCTGAACACGTTATTGTAGTGAAAGGTTGGTCCTAGACAAAATTCACGGCGGACATCAAGAGCTGCGCGGGTGTCAAGAAAGAGCCAAGCAGTCAGATTGCTGGCCTTTATTTCACAGGACATTAAATTCAGTGTGCAGACGCGCTCACACTGCAGTGGGACAAGGGCAGCGCCGCTGATCTCTAGAGAATTACCCTGCAGACCACCGGAGAAAACAGTGATAGATCTGTGTGATTACATTACAGACCCTGACTCTCTCTCTTCTCCCTCCAGCGTCCAGGACACTAAAAACACATGCACTCTTTAGCTACTGAATGCAAGTCCAGAATTTACCCGCATGCAGTAAAACATTATTGGAGTCGTTCTACTTCAAAGTTGAATTTTATTTCACTGTTTTACTTGCTGTTTCTTTACAATTATTGTGAATTTTCTAGCCGTTTCTGAGTGTGAATAATTTCAAACTAAATCCAGCACCAATATTTGTTCATTGTTCAGATATTATCACCATGTTTGAGAAAAGCAGAAGCAAAATCGGTTCTTTTGGTGTGCAGAAGTCAGAAAAAGTCCCATGAAATCCTGATAAGGGAAATAACTCTTTTAGTTTATGTTACTGACTTATTTAATGTTGAATAATGATAATTTGATGTAATTCATAATCCATGTAACTAGGTGGTTTCATCAGGGCCGGTTCTAGACATTAGGACCGACGCTCGCGCTCTTTTAAACTCATAATAAAGCTGTGAATGATCTTTCCATACATGATGCTGCTCGACAGCGACTACATCACTCTAAAACAGATGACAACACACACACACACACACACACACACACACACACACACACACACACACACACACACACACACACACACACACACACACACACACACACACACACACACACACACACACACACACACTTGCATTAGGAGCTGTACTTCTTTGCGTGCCTGTTTAGCCCTGTGCTTCGCATAGTTCGCAGCACCTGAAGTAAATATTCAGAAGGCGGGACCCGCTTTGAAACTGCAACATTAATTGGTTTAATTGCAGATGAGGGAAAATTCAAGTACATCTAACGAACAATGAGGCTAGTATTTGCAGCCTGTTTTAACTGGTGGACTGGTATATAGTGGATCAACCGCCTGCCCTTCCTACAGCGCGCCGGCCCTGGGCTTCAGAAAAAGTCAGAGTATAACTTCAGAAATGCTTGTAGGGTTAACAATTCATACTCAGCATTTATATATATATATATATATATATATATATATATATATATATATATATATATATATATATATATATATATATATATTAGGGGTGGGCATAGATTAATTTTTTTAATCTAGATTAATCTAGATTAATTTTGGAATTAATCTAGATTAATCTAGATTAAAATGGCTCATTTGAATTCTGCCGAAGGCATTCAGAATATGTGTGCTACCCAAATAATGGAGAAGCACCCGGCTGCAGCCTGCAGATCGAGGCGGGGCTGCACCTGGGGCGGGGCTGCACGTGCAGCCCCGCCCACGATGCTTCTCATTGGTTAGTGGCAAAGTAATGACGTAGATCAGGGCGGGGCTGCACCTGAGGCGGGGCTGCACGTCTCGTCCCGCCTACAACTGTTCTCATTGGTTAGTGGCGTCAATTACGTCGATTCTAGCGGTTTTTCATTTACGCTGTTCTTCGCTGCATGGTGAGTACAGGCAAGCTACGTCTCTTGTCTAATTTGTTTAATTACTATTTTTAATTCTAAAGTGCCGTTTAGTGTGTTGTTAAAAGGAAATGTGAAGTAGTTTCAAAATAAAATCGCATAACTTTACTCACTCAACCATGTCACGCAAGGTGTGAAGGTCTGCTTTTAAATAACCAGGGCTGCGTTTCCCAAAAGCATCGTAGGCCTAATGCCGCCTTCACGTTCTATCGGAAATTAAATAATTGTCACTATTGAAGTTGTGATTACGAGCTCGTCGCATTAAAATGTCGAAATGGGAGGGCGTTCATGTGCAATGTTTACCTAGGAAACTGGTATTTACGATCATTCCGAGAGCAATTGAAGGCAGCAATAGAAAGTTAGTGTGGGTGGTTTTAGTGGGATTATGATTAGGATATAGTGTTCCCAAAATATGCCCCTTAAAAAGAAATACAGTGGCAAAACTGAACCAGCAGAAGTAATATTGGACAAGTTCATATTAACAATGGCTATACAAATTTATATTGTTTTTCTGTGAATAAAATGATTAAATGTTAATTATTTAGA
Source organism: Schizopygopsis pylzovi (assembly GCA_027422435.1). NCBI lineage: Eukaryota > Metazoa > Chordata > Actinopteri > Cypriniformes > Cyprinidae > Schizopygopsis > Schizopygopsis pylzovi. The sequence continues at coordinate 45,668,751 of CM049819.1, read as the reverse complement.
TATTATTATTATTATTATTATTATTAATTATACATCTATTAAAATAAACAGTAAACTACATTTAATAATAATAATTCAACAAAAAGTATGATTAAATGTGAAAAAAAGACTGCTCTTTGTCACTTTAAATAGAATAGTCTTGATAAGCTCTTTGCACAACACCACTTATATTCTGCACTGTTTGTTTGTTTGTTTGTTTATTTGTCTCACTGGTTTGCACTATCTACCATGTGCCTTGTGCCACTTTATCCATTTTTATATTATTATTTTTTATTTATATTTTTTTATTTAATGTTTTTTTTTTTTTTACATGTCCTTATTTGTATATTTGTAATAGTTGTATTTTTGTGTACATATATGTTTGTATATATATTTTATTTGTACTTATCTGTATTTTTGCGTTCTACTGTTAGTGTTTAGTGTTATCTGTATGCACCAGGGAGTAAGAGAGTAACGCAATTTAAATTCTCTGTATGTATGTACGGTACATGTGGCAGAATTGACAATAAAGCTGACTTTGACTTTTTTGACTTTGACAGTCCCTGAAAGTAGAGCTTATTTTATTATATTACATACTGTTATGCTGCTATACAGTATATGCACTAGAGCAGGTGCCCAATCCTGCTCCTGGAGGGCCACTGTCCGCAGAGTTCAGCTCCATCCCCAATTAAACACCTGAACCGGCCAATCAAGATCTTATTAGGCATACTAGCAACTTCTAGGCAGGTGTGTTGAGGCAAGTTAGAGCTAAATTCTGCAGGACAGTGGCCCTCCAGGACTGACTTTGGATAACCCTGCAGGAGTATAAAAAAAACAAAAATTTTAAGCTAATACTGATTCTCTGTATTTGCTTCTTTTTGCAGATCCTTGTCATTGTCATCACCACCCCTCCATATCTCTCCTCTTTTTTGTTGTTCCTCAGTTTATAACCCAAAGGCTCTTTTAAGAGCCATTACCCCTTGTAAAAATGCACACAACTGTGTTAAGCAAGGGGGAATGTGAGCAGTATTTAAAAAGCTGCACTAGTGAGTGCCCATTCTGCAGTTACTCCAGTATGCCACAACTGATGTATTATCACATCAAAAATCACTTTCAGTGGGCAGTGCAACATCATGGTGAGTTTAACTGTCTTTTGCTTACCTCACTTTAGTTAAAGTTTAATATGGTGCCGATCCAGCCAGCAATGCACTGTGCATGCTTCGGATTTAATTGCTTGTGATTTTGTAGTAGAATGTTTAATTTTAAGACTCGGGTAAACTTCATTTACTGCATTCCACACATTGACCATGGGTCTTTGTTGCTGAAATCACAAAAAAATGTGCTTGCACATGGATGGTGCTGATGAAAATTCTGTCTTGCGACTGTCCACTGACCAGAGCAAAATACAAACAAGTGAAGGTTAAATTTAAATTCCTTGATCCTCTGCACAGCCAAACATTCAGTCAGGAAGAATACATGCTCATCTACAGGTTTTATAGTGCACTGTTCGGAGTTCAGCGATTGTGGTCGTTCCTAACCACATTTTAATAAAAATGTGGCTGTTATTAACCACATGTAAGTTTATCAGCTAGTGACTTGTTCATCTGACTTTATTTTTAGGAGGCTTATTTAAATGGTTTTGGAGTTAGGATCAAATAATTTTTACAGATCACTTTTTTTGTAAACTGTCAATGAAAATGTTTATATAATACTCATGGGAAGTTCAGGTTCTGCCCCACATTTCAGTTCTCTTGTATTGTTTTGTTTGCTGCAGTACAGTAACTGTTTTTCAAGTTATATTCTTTGTCATCACAGAAACATTGCACAAACCTTGTCTCCTGGGCCTTGGCATGAATACTGTGTCAACGATATTACGGTACCAATATTAATTTAAATTAACTGTAAAAGCATTGGAAATTGTTTTACTTTTTCAAAATAGTTTGACAGTGTGCATGGCAACATCAACAGGGCCTTCCACTACAACATCTCAGCAACAGCTGTGGTGTCTTTATCCTGATGGTAAGTTTATAAAGCTGATGTGTTGCTTACTAGATGTTTATCCAGTAAATGTATCTTAGCAAATGTATTTGTAATGTTTACCATTTCATTATTCACTGAACTTTGTGACTGCAGGGGCCTTTGATTTTACAGAGGTAAGTGAAATATGCAATGGCAAACCCCCATAATATTAAAAGGTAACTGAGTATTTATTTTTATTTTAGCTTGACGTGCCTTGCATCAGAAGGTGGTGGTGTCTGCTGCTTTTGGAGAATTTCCCCTTGAGGTTTGCTTTCTTTCCTTTTTTTATTTTACATTTTTGAACTTACACTAATTTTTGCTGTGCTGTCACCATCACATTATACAAACCATTGAAGCTTCAATGATCAAAAACTTAGCTTTTCCTTTTAGTTTGAGAGAATGTTTTATTTACATAATATAAAAGAATTGCATTACACACCTGTCCTGTACTACTTTTCATTGCAGGTCTGATGGAGAAAGACGGGCAACAAAAAGACAAATGAGGCATACTGCAAAGAATGTATGAGACATTTAATAAGACTTTTTTTCTTCTCTTACCATATATAGACTGACTTGTATTCTCTGCTATACTTTTAGGCACAAAAGGCAAGCATGACTGCTGAGTTGCAACTTTTGGATGTAAGATGTCTTTTTTCTTTTGTGCTGGAATACTGTAATATTCCATTCAAGCAAATTGATTAATCCTTTTATAAATACTTTCCAGTTACCAATGGAGGCCTTGGAGATGATACTCCTTGAAGTAGTGCTACAGGATGGAGATGCTGCCTACATGAATCTGTCTCTTACATGCAGTTGCTTTAGGGCAATTGTAAACAAGGCCCGGTTCAGACAGAAGGCACACTATGCATGGCTTGACAGTAAGTGTGTTAAAGTTTAAATGTGTGTGCAATGAAGTATGCATAAGGCCTCATGAGTATAAGGTTGGGTTTAAGTAATCTTGCTTTTTCTAAAGCACTGGCATGGCTAACATAATCTTAGATGTGCATATGAAAGAGTTCTGTTTTGTGTGTGTTTTTGGATACAGGTGTTGTGAACTGGGAAATTGGAGTGAAACATCAAAGGCTGAATTGCGGGTGCCTTTTGAAATTAAAGAGTGTAACTTATGTAAAACCTTGTTCAAATCCTGCTCCGGTTTTTACGGTAATGGGAAGCGCGGTTACCTGAGAGGATTCTACGACAGCATAGAGGACCCCGACTGCTGTTTCATGTGCCAGTAAAGTGTATAAAGAAGGAAGGTTTAATGATTAAAGGAGATTAAGTATTAAAGGAAGAAAGTGTGTAAAGGATGTTAATGTTTAACCAGAGATTTATATGTACAAAAATATGTGTTATATACAGATGTACAAATTTCACCTTTCTTTATCAGAATTAAACTGTTTCATACCTAAATAAATAACAAGGAAATACTTGTCTTGGCATGTTATTCATATACAAACAATGCTGGTATTTTTACCATAAGCTTTTCCTTATCAAGTAAATCCATAAATTATTAATTTGTAACAATATGGTTCATTAGTTAACATGAACTAATAATGAACTGCACTTATATAGCATTTATTAATCTTTGTTAATGTTAATCTCAACATTTATTAATACATTATTAATCTTGCTAACATTAGTTAATGCTCTTGTTAACTAACATGAACAAACAATAAACAACTGTGTTTTCAATAACTAACGTAAACGAAGATTAGTAAATACAAGCTCATGGTTATAGTTCATGTTAGTTAATACATTAATGTTTAATGAACCTTATTGTAAAGTGTTACCATTAATTTTAATAACATCTTAAGACATGACACTTGCTGAGAATATTTAACTTTTATTTAAATGTTAATAATACATGTAACAGTAAAGCATATGCTGAAATTAAAATAAAAAACGACCATAAATAACTTGTAAGTGGTAAATGACCAATACACATGAATAGAAATAACTTAAACTTTAGTTGTAAATAAACTATTTATCCGTTGACATTGCGATTGCAATGTGACAAGTCAAAAGCAGAAATTGGATTCTTGCTTGGAAATGTACATAAAATGTTTTCCAAAAATTAACAAATTTGCAATGTATTGTTTAATACTATATAAATTTACCAGTTATATTAACGGCATCACAGGTTTGTTTCATATAATTATGTATTGTTTCAACCGCATTTCCTGTTTACCGCGGCGTCAACGTCATTACGTTGCCACTAACCAATGAGAACAGTTGTAGGCGGGACGAGACGTGCAGCCCCGCCCCAGATGCAGCCCCGCCCTGATCTACGTCATTACTTTGCCACTAACCAATGAGAAGCATCGTGGGCGGGGCTGCACGTGCAGCCCCGCCCCAGGTGCAGCCCCGCCTCGATCTGCAGGCTGCAGCCGGGTGTACTTGGAATAATGGCTAAAAGTAAGTCTTTGAGAACGGGTTTCTCAAGCCAGGTGGCGCATTAGACCAGGGGCGCATCTCCTGTTTCCAAAATGCATCACAAACTGCTTGAGAAAGCTGTTCTACTATGATAATTGGTGATGAAAATAAACTATGTTCAATAAGATGTACTTGTGTTTACTAACTGTTTATTCAGTTAAACATGAATTTTGAACTGTAGGCCTACATAAGAGGTCGTGATGAACTGTTTACAGTTTCCATTGGGAAGCTTCTTAAAAATAAATTTTCCCTGAAGCAAACCCGGCGGCTTCATAGCTGCATCCATGTTAGATCGTCACGTCTGATGTGGTAATTTCACAGTAACGTTAGGCATACACACAGGTTCGAAGCAGAGGGTGACACGGGAGTGAATTCTCAAGTTCACATGAGACCTAAAGCACATCCTGTTTGCTTAAAAGCGCAACGTTTCGTTGTTATTCTGAGTGCACACAAATAAACGTAGAGTCTTTACAGATTCGAAAGATGTATTAGGCTACTTTTATCTGTATGACCAAAAATGACGGAGATTTTAAGAGCAAGTGAGCGCACCGGAGCCTGTCCTGCAGCAAACGCGCTTCCACACAAACACTTCAATAGCGCACATTTCTCTAGGTTAACATCATATTGAGCGGCCATGTAAAGTTGCTACTACATACATCTTTCAGATGAAAAGCCATATTTGAGGTTGATGAATGATAGGTGAGCGCGTTTGGATGTCCTGCCCGATTGTATTACCACATAGACCAGCCGTTAACAATCTGTCCATCACGGACTGCCAGCCTCTAGTTCGAAGACTCGTTCTCGCCCCCTACAGTGCAATTCGGCTAGGTATACATCCGCGCTAAAATATCAGGGTGAAAGTCATCATAGTGCGTAGTATAGACCCAGCTCCCAACCCAACTTTGAGAATAGATTAACGGCGATATTTTTTTTATCGCCGATAAGAGTCTCGCGTTAACGCAGCACGTTAACGCCGATAACGGCCCACCACTAATATATATATATAAGGAAAATTATTATATTTTTTGGGAAAGCTGCAGTATTTAATACATGTTTAAACCATATTTTTATTTGTAAAAAATTATGTAATTTTTAAAATGATTTTGTTGTTATTTTTATTTCTTAAGCATCCGTTTGATTATTTGATGATTATTTTAAATCCTTCTTATGTAAAGCACTTTGAATTGCCATTTTACATGAAAAGAGCTATATACTGTAAATAAACTTAGGTTGTCTATTTATTTTAAATGATTTATCAATGCACTTCATTATTATTTTTTAATTCATGCACCCTTGTAATCGTTACTCAAAAACATTAACATCCGCTTCCCTTGCAAAAGCATCTTGCAAAATTGCATTCAAATCTGCTTTCTTTAAGTTTTATTATTATCATCTAGTTTTTATATAATATATACGTGCATGTGTGTATCTTTATATATACATTATAAATATAAACAGTACACACATATATATATATGTGACGAGTGGGGCGGGGCCGAGAGCCGTGGGAACGGAGCGAGGCCGGTGGAGTGAATGATAATGAACGACACCTGCGCCACTCACCGGTTTCGAGTCCCACGGAGGAGCTTCGGAAGGAATAAAAGGAGGAGTGACGACAGTAGAAGACGAGAGAGGACCAGGCCTGGATTTTTAGTTTGTGGTTTGTGGTTTGTGTGTGGCAGTCGTCCGTGAGGGGCTGCCGCTTTTCTGTTATGTTTGTTTTTATTATTATTAAATGTCTTAAATGTTCGCCGGTTCCCGCCTCCTTCTTCCCATACCTATCAACGTCATTACAATATAATATAAACAAAAACTTTTATTTTGGATGCGATTAATTCTTGCCCAGCTCTAGAAATGACATATAAAGATGTACTTAAGTGGCTTAAAATTGCTCTTAATTTGCATTTAATTTAAATGTAAAATATAATGCATATAATATAAATGATTTGCATTATAGATAAGTATGTTATGTTTATATATTAAATATCTGTATTCATGATATAAATTATATGAATATAAATATAGACATGTACATATATGTACATATTTTCAAAAAATATACTGTATGTGTGTGTATTTATGTATACATATAATATAAAGACAAAAATGTTTTGTATGAAATTCATGATTTGACAGCATTATTTTATTTATAGATCATCTTATTGATTCATATGCACCAGCAGCTGCCTGCCTCTCATGAATTGATTCATTTGGTAAAAGGTGTCATGTTAAGTCATGTTGCTCACACAGATGACTCAGGGCACTTGCATGGTTTGTTCTGCGTGATGCATCTTCGCTTTACAAACACACACTGAATAAAGAGACCAAACGCGAGCAGCTCTCTCTCACCCTCAGTGTGTTGATCTGTGAACCGTTGTTGAAGAAATCCCAGATGACGTCTTGATTCTCCAGCCAGGCCTCTGCCAGCTCGCTCAACTTAGCCAGCGCGTCAAAGGTGCGGTTGGCCTGATGACAGAGACACTGCATTAATCCACTCATCTCGTCCCCAAACAGCTCATCTCTCCAGAACACTTGATTGTGATTGACGCTGCGGTAACACTGGATCATTCAGCATTAGAGGAGCTGAAGAACCGCCATACAATCAGATCAATTAACAAAGCTTGCCACTCAAATTGAACATTTCTAAAACGTAATACATTAATAAATATTTGAGTACTTCTTGAGAACTTTTGTAAAAGATCAGTTCTGAAGTTGTACAAACGTCGATAAATTAAATTATTGAGTAATTAATCTTTCTCAAATATTTAAAAACACTTTGTTTTTGAACAGATGAACAGGATGACCAGGGACTGGATTCATGAAAAATTATTTATCTCATTTTATTTAATCCAGCCCAAGCTCTTCTGCTAAAACAAACAAAACGGAAAAATAAATATGAACACTTAAGTATTTCTCAGGAATTGCATTTAGGAACATTTATATGAACTTCAAAATGCACCCCTGTGCATCTGCGACAGTGTAAGATACACACAGTTCTTAAAGAATTGAAGAGTTTCTCAATAATTGCATTTGTGCAAACTTCTTAGAAGTTAAGACATTTTGTAAGATACATTCTAAGAAGTTCATACCAATGTTCTGATAAGTTCTTAGAATGTTCTTCAGAGCATTTTTAGTTGTTGTTGTTTTATGTTTTCGATGACCCGTGTCTGGATTCATGAAAATATGAAATAAGCAGAACTTTTGTAAGATAAATGTGTTCTTATTTTCTTGAATGCCCAGGTCCTCTTTGTTAAATTGTTTTTATAAATAAATATACAAACAAACAAAAAATAAAAAAGATGAAAACTTAAGAAGATATTTGAGAACTTAATAATTTATCAATAATTGCATTTAGGAACATTTGTACCAAGTCCTTATAAAATAAAATAAAAATATATAAAAAATATGAAACCTTAAGAAAAATATTTTACTGCATTTAAAAACACTTGCACATTTCATAAGGAGTTTGTCCTTTAATGCAATTCTCAAATGTTTTGGTACGTTTTATCAGACGCACAGAGATGACCCTGGGCTGGATTCATGAAAATAAGAAAGAGCTCATCTTACAAACTGTCTAATCTTCTCTCTTATTCTAGTGGTCTCTGTTCTTCCAGTGCAGCTGCGGCTCATGAGCAGAAACATGTCAGGACTGAAACATCAAACTTTTACATTCCTTTAAAATGTCATGCGACACAATCAGCGGCTGTTTGCGTGTTCTCGGAGGATTTCTGGGTGTTGAAGCACATAAACAAGCATAAACACACTGGAGCTCGTTATGTGCATTCATCCTGGTTACACCAATTTACATGCAATGAGGGTCTGTGTTCATTTTGAGCAGAAGGCTGAATAAAGGGCCTGCAGGTCTGCACGTGTACCTCTGTGGCGATGCTGCGTGTCACATTAGTGTTCGGCGTGTAGAGGATCTTTCCCTGCAGGAACGGCCGGAAGGTTTTCCAGAGCAGACGCAGGCTGGAAGTGCTCTCCAGCGGTCCGTCAGGGTCTTACAGTAGGCACCTGCAGAGACAGACGAGTGCATGCGCATGAATAAAACACGAGCGCAGGAGCAGCTTCAGACATCGGGTGGGAGTGATTGACACGGATACCACATCTGATGTGCTCTATGTGTGTTAAACTGTGGTTAGAATAATAATAGGAACAAAATAGAACACATAACTATGTAATAATAATTGTATAAACTATATTCACATTCAAAATCTGTTCATCTTATAAAACGATTGTGGATTAAACAGATTTAGGATTCATATTACTCATACAATGTTTCATTAACATGTTGATGTCTGAAAATAATCACAATTTTTCAATGGATGAGAAAAAATGATGAGAGAATATTACAAATATCATATTTTGTGTCATTTGGAACAATACAAGGTGAGTAAATGATGAACATATAATATGTGAACTATCCCTTTAAATCCCACTCCAGTTAACTACAACTAAAATCACAAAACACTCTTACATTTAAACAAATAAATCAGTTACTAGAACTTATTTTATTTCAGCTAGTTATGAATGCAACATTTCTTATTTGAATTGTTTAATTTTATTTATTAAAATATATACAACTAAAGTGTCATTATATATACACACATACTGTTTTAATTACATTAAGTATTTTAATATTGTATTTTCTAAAATATATAATATATACTTTTAAAATAAAAAATAATAATATTAAAATAATGATTTTTACAAAATCAGAAAACTATAATAGTGTCTCAATGACAGTAATAAAGCACAGTCTCCTATCAGCAGTTGTACTGTGTTTTCTGAGGAAAACGCTTTGGTCAGATTTGAGCAGGACAACAGATTTAGACTTAAACCCAGATTGAGATTTGAGTTTAGACTCAGTCCTCTGCACTTTAACAGCGTCAGTGAACTCCATCCGCGGGACGCTTCAGTCTAAAACACTCCTGCTTTAGCAAGCGCTGACGTCTGCAATGATGTAATGACCAGGCATTTATAAAACCAACTGAGTACTATTTCCACATTAAACGTGCAAAAATAAAGTCCTTCCTGCAATTAAGAATACATCCCATGCATAAATGTGTGTAAGTGTTGAGAACTGATCTCAGATCATGCATTATTTAGAGAGCTGACACTAACCTAGTTAGGAGTCACACAACTTCATGCACAGATACGCTGAACACATTACAAATAAGGAAATACATAAATCATGCATCACACACACACACATATAAATACATATTTAAAGATAGATATAATTCAGATATAATGTTTTATATATGTGTTTTACTGAGTTGGTGCAGGACACTATAGTTCAATAGTTCAGGATAGCAAAATAAAGTGAACTGTGACATATTATACCCAAAAATTATTCATAAAGTGGACTACCAGTAAAACTGAAAACAAATCGGGACCGAAAACGATTCAGACACTTTGACCTGAGCATGTTTTGCTTAATAATTGCTAACGCGACCGTTTTACTGCACAGGCTGAACAAAATGAAGCATTGCTTGCTAATTGGAGCTAAATTGGTTTTGGCTTAAATTGAACAGCTATTCAACCGAATTCATTAAATACCTTTCTATCAAAGTTATCTGACATGATCAAGATCAATTTGAGTTCTTGTCATATTTTATCACCATGAACTGTGATAATGTGAGAAATGTTGAAGGTGTCTGAATAAATGTTGGTTTGACTGTAAAATGATTTTTTAATTATTGTAGTTCTGTTTAGATATGATTACGAAGACTTATGCTACTGTCTAGACTTGTAAAAAGTGACGATCTACAAAAATATCAAACATTAACAACAAATCTTCAATGGATTGAAAACTAAATAGAAATAATACAACAATAATATAATAAATATGGTAATTTATGTTAATTGTGTGTCATTTGGAACAACATTAAGGTGAGTAAATGGCAGTAAATGAAGATTGTTTGGTGAACAATTCATTGAAATGTCTTCTAATCAGGTAATAAAACATAAAAAAGAAGAAGAAAACTTTAATTACTTGAAATCAAATTACCGGTAACAGCAAATTATTTTATTTCAGGTAGAAACCATTTTCATTTAGTTTAATTTGATGTACTTAAATAACAAAATAATAAATAAAACATATTAAACTGATAATAATATTGAATATTGAATATAAAACAAATAAAAAACAAATGCTGGTAATTTTCTGCCAGGACATTATGTATAAATGTTATGGACATATACATGTACAACACAATACACTGCAAAATTCTGAACACAGATAAAATATAGATTAAAACAGAAATCAATGCAGGAAATTACTTCATATTAATACGATACATAGTGCTCTATTTGTACTTTTTGTGCAGAAAGAAAAAAGACAACTTGCATCACATTTTTCATTCGATACTTTTGGTATTGTAATTCTGTTTAAATATGATTAAAAGTGTTGCAATTTGAAAATGTGACGAACAACATGTACTATCACTAGTCCTGCAAAAACTAAACCTTATAATAATCCAGAACAGATTTCAGCGTGGTTCAGTTGGGTTTGTGCACTCCTCCATCTCAGTGCTTTATCACCTCTTGACTAATTTAGGAGCTGAAGCAAAGTTTTAACACCTATGCATATTTAGCACATGATATGGATCTTTAACTGCATATGAAGGCCAAAAGTTTTTCATTCTTTGAATTCGGAGAAACTTCTGGGTAAAGTTGAAGTGTCTAAGTGGTTTTATAAATATCACCTCAGGTCCGTGTGAATAAAACAAGCCGTTGGCTGCTTTTGTATTTTATTTATTGAACTCTGCACTCTTTTTCTTGTTTTTTTTTTGTCTGCTCACTGAACTCGCTCACAGAAAAGCCTTGATCTCAGTGGGCCTGAAGCTCTCGAAATAAACGCAGAATAAATAAAATGCATCACATGATTGTCACGGCCCGTGACACGGAGGTAACTCAAATGATGATGTCTTTAATGACATAAAGCAAAGAGCACAGGAATATGGATATCACAGGAGATCTGAGGCACACAAATGACGTTTAACAACCGACAGGAAACATGGGGCAGAACACACTATAAATAGAACTTACTAGACACACCTGGAACATAATCAAGACACACGGCTGGGACTAACTGAACTAATAATGAACAGGACACAGGAAGGACCATATATGGGGACAAGAGGAAGGGAGATACAAGACATGGGAACACAGGTCTGACATTACCCCCCTCCTAACAGGCTTATCCCGTGCCGTACAACATCAAATGGGGAGGGGGCGTGGGTGCTCTGGACATGGAAGGACCTCAAGGGACATGGAGACAGGACAGGTGGCCTCCAGGGCGGTGCCCCTTCCGGGACCAACGGAGGAGCAGGGAGTTTGGGCGGCCATGGTGTATCCAGGGACTCGGGCGGCCATGGCGGATCAGGGGTCTCAGGCGGCCATGGCGGATCCGGGGACTTGGGTGGCCATGGCGGATCAGGGGTCTCAGGCGGCCATGGCGGATCCGGGGACTTGGGTGGCCATGGCGGATCAGGGGTCTCAGGCGGCCATGGCGGATCCGGGGACTTGGGTGGCCATCGGACAGATCCAGGGCATGGCGGATCGGACGTGGAAGTCAGCGGCCATGGCGGATCCGGGGACTCCGTGGGCCATGGCGGGTAGCCGCCCCCAAAATGGACAATCCTGATTGGGGAGGCAGATCCAAGACATCGTGGCTGGCGGCTGCTCGGGAGTAGTGGGCTCTGGTGGGTGCATTTGGAGTCGGACATCTGTGGGCTGCTCGGGAGTGGACTCTGGATGCGGGCCTCTGGAGTGGACTCTGTGAGCTTCTGGACCGGAGCGGGCCCTGGAGTGGACTCTGTGAGCTCCTGGACCGGAGCGGGCCTGGAGTGGACTCTGTGAGCTCCTGGACCGGACTCTGTGCTTGAGGCAGAGGCAACCGGCAGGCTTGAGTCAGTGGTGGCTGGCGGGCTTGCCCCAGGTACGGACTGCGGGCTTGCGTTTGCCACGAACAGCAGCGGGCTTGAGTGACGAGCGGCCGGTGGACATGGCGGATGAACGGACGGGGTCCGTTGCTTTTTTCTTTTTTTTTGGATCAGTTTTAATTTTAGCTACGTCAGTACTTCAACGTAAAATTATTTTATTTAAGTTAGTTTTGTAAGTTTAAATTTTTCCATCTAATGTTAAGACTTATTTCCAGATTTATTTCAATTAATAAAAATTATGCACGTTTTGCACTGCAACTTTACTAAATACTAAGAATAAGTTATGTTTTTCATCCAATATAATAATATTGTTATTATTATTATTATTATTTGCAGTAGAGCTGCATGATTAATTGAAACAAAAGCAAAATTGTGTAGCTTAGCAAGATATTTTATTACGTATTTAAACATAATGCATATATTAATTACGTTGCAGAGCAAAATAGTTTATTTTACAGTTGCAGTGTAAAACATAATACTAACAATCATAATTATTTTAATTGTTATTTTTATTTGTAAATAATGTTTTTTTATTTATTTAAATTTACTAGTAAAATTTCCTCTTTTGTTTTAGTCATTGTTATACTACTATTAATACAACTAATAAGAATGGTGTTCTTGTCTTACAGTGTCTTATTGACAGATAATCATAACATTGTGGACAATCTCAAAAAATTGCTAAAATTAAAAAAAATAAACTAAAAATTATAAAATAAAATAAAAAGTTAAATTAAAAAATACAAATAGTAATGAAATATAAAAATACTAATAAATAATTTAATTCTGAATACATTATTGGCAGCTTTATTTCGATTAATGAAAACTATTTTAAGTTTTAGCTACCAGTAAAAACACAGCAAGTAGCCTACCAAAAGGATGGCTGCACGTGTGTGTTTGCGTTTGTTTGTCTAAGTTTGCTATGCCAGAGTCAGGGCCTTGGTTTAATGTCTTATCCGAAAGATGGTGCTTTTTGTACAGTATAGTGTCCCCGTCACTACACTGGGGCGTTAGGACCCACACAGACCACAGGGTGAGGTTTTCTCACTAACACCTCTTCCAGCAGCAACCTAGTTTTCCCAGGAGTCTCCCATCCAGGTACTGACCAGGCTCAACCCTGCTTAGCTTCTGTGGGCAACCGGTCTTGGGCTGCAGGGTGATATGGCTGCCAGCAGCTGATCTTCCAAAAGCTTTAAAACTGAACCAAATAATAATTACAGACAAGGTTAATATTGTTAATATGTTTAATAGTCATTTTATTTCAGCTAGTTTGATAAAAATCTCCAGTAATTCATTGGTCATTGATGGAGAGGGAATTGATGGGTCGACTGACTATAGTGAATCAGATTTATTTTACTTTACCCCAATATTTCCCACCCAAGTGCATAAATTACTCTCAAATTTAGACTGTAAGAAATCATGTGGGTCTAATAAAATTGGACATTTTTTTTTAAGTGTCTGCAGATATTATTGCCGAACCTATCCACTAATGTAATCCTGCCACCTTGTGTCCCGCAAGGTTCTTTACTGGCACCACCTCTTTTTTTCTATTTTTATTTATGAATTGGGGCAGGGAATAAAATCTGAAAAGTTACATTTTTATGCTGATGATACATTTTTTTATTCCACTGCATCCTCTCTGTCTCAAGCTATTGAAACTTTTCAGGATTATTTTTATACTTTTTAGCTTACTTTACTAAAACTGAAATTATCTTTAAATGTAAACAAAACTAAGCATATTGTTTTTACGCGCAGCCGTTCCATGACCACTGCCCCTCCTATTCTTATTATTGATGACCTGCATATAAAGAGTATCAACTTACACATATTTAAGAATATGGCTTGATGAGAAGTTAGCCTTTGATGCTCATATTGATTACTTGTTGAAAAGACTTTTTCGGAAAAACATTTTTTTTTTATAAAAATGTTTTTCCTTTGGAGCTAGAAGGATAATTATACAGAGTAACTTTTACCCATTTTCGACTATAGTGATGTTATTGTTATGCATGCTTCTACATATTTATTGAAAAGGCTGGATGGTGTTTATCATGCTGCATTGCGTTTTATAACAAATGCCTGCTCACGTACTCATCATTGTCTGCTGTACAACTATGTAGGTTGGTCCTCTTTATGTCAAATAAGAAAATCACATATGTTACAATTTATTGTAAATACAATGTTGGGTATGCTTCAAAATTACATTACTAGTATTTTATGCTTATGAGGAAATAACTATAGCACCAGATCATCAAATGGGATCACATTAGTAGTACTTAGGGTACACTCAGAGCATGGCAAATCATCTTTCTCTTATTATGCTCCATGGCTGTAGAATGAATTTCAATCTAATACTCCACTAGAAACAATTCCTCCTTTGAATATATTCAAAAATGTTTTGCAGTGCAAAATGAATGAATCATGTTGCTGAGTGTTTTAATCAATTTGTTGATTTATGATGAATCTTTTCGCTTTCATTGTTTAGAATGTATTATGTGTGTTATTTGTTTATGTGAAATTTTAGTACGGCCATCTTGGCCAGGAAACCCTGGAAGAAGATATTTATTTTAATCTCAATGTGACCTTCTTGGAGAAATAAAGGATAAATAAATAAAAAAAACAAGCATCACTAAAATGGTTTAAAATGTGTATTATTATAAAAGAGAAAAATGCAAAGGTCGCTAACCTCAATCTGTAACACGGTAGAGAAAAAGATCTTGTTGTTGTTTTTTTTGGAAAACATGGGCCTATTTTCATATCTTTATACCATTTGAAATTTACATAAATCACTGATGACAGATTACAATTACAACTGGGTCCCAGTGTAGCCTACATCTGCAGTTTGTGTCTGAACGACAAACACAATTACTGTTCGACTGAAAGAAGTGCATCTGAGAATTAAAGAAACACAAACGCTCTGATTCTTAACATATGACTTCTGTGGCACTCACTGCTACTGTTTTATTAGCGTACACGCATCCAACGACACACCGGAGGAGCGTAATGCAGATTTACTGAAAGATCAACAGCGCAGCAAAATCTCACAATGCAGTTAAACTCCTCATTATGTACAGCAGACGCGATCTGTATTTCATAACACATCTGTTTGCTTTCCCACCAGAGAGACGTCAGCGCGTTCAATCCCAACACGGCCGAATCAGAAAGAAAGTGCAATCCCATTAGCATGCCAACAGGGCCGAGAAGCCATCCACACAGAGCTGAGCACAATGTGGTGCAGTTTGTGTGATTTGCGGTGTTAGAACAACAGAAAGCTCTCGGGGAGAAACAGCCAATCCTATTTACTGCCGTTTCAAAGAGAAGGTAATTAACGGAACGGCCCAACAGAGATACTAATTAACTCGGTTCTCCTGATATTCAGCGTTCTATACAAACACAGGAGCCGTTGTAAACAAACAAACAACATCAAGACCGCCGGCGCCGATGCAACACTCACCTTCTGCTCACTTAACTAGTCACTAGCCAGTTAACTAGTTCACCAGTTAAATTCAACTGATCCATCTACTGGGAATGTTTAACATCTTACTGGAGTGGGAAATAACACTGAGTAACAACTTTGATTATGGTCCTTACATACAACTATGACTACCATTTTTTAGTAATGACTATCTTTTCTGAAAAAGTAGTTCACTTAAGCATGCTTTTAAAAATAGTACTTATTACAGAAATACACTTTTAAAGAACATTCGGTTACACTTTGTTTTAAGGTGTCCTTAAGTACGTCTGCTTAGCGATTTGGATTTGGCATGGCATTACTTGCATGTAAGTATGCACGTTTTTTGTTATTATAATAGTAAGTACATGCAACATGTGTAACACTTAAAATAAAGTGTTACCGAACATACTTTAGTGCAAACCGAATGTCATGTTTTGAGATGCCTAATTGCATGTTAATTTAATAAAATGAAATGCATTATTGTTTGAATTTATTTTAAATGCAATTAGCTGAGCTTCAGAGTGAATTTTTTTTTAGTTACATAATTAGGGCTTAAGTACACACTTAAGTACACTTTTAAAAAGCGCAGTCTGCAATGATGTCAAATTAAAAGTTTTACTACAAAGTATATTTTAAATAATCGTTTTAATAATTGTTTATCCTGCTTTAAAAAAGTGCACTTATTTTGATGTAGGACCTAAGTACATCTTTATAGCTAATGTCATAATTACTTAAGTAATTACTTAAGTGTACTGCTGAATATACGGACAAGTTTTTATGACAAACTACAATCTAATTTAATGTCATTACTATTAAAACTTGAATGTAATTTATTTATTTACGTACATTCTTATTTATAAGAATACGTATAAGTATAATGATAAAGTTGCAATTTTGTATATTTAAATTTGATCTATTAACTTTAAATTTCAAATTGAGTAACACACTAGTTAAAATGATAATCAAGTTCTTTGCATGTGCTTTAGTATGTTAGTCAACACATTTAAATAAGTGTATTTCTTTAAACACAACAAAAGATTATTAAAATATAATGACTTAAAATGTACTTTAAAATAAATATTTTACTTTTAAAAGTGTACTTAAGTGTGTTATGAAAGCACCTCTCTCTAAGCGACCTTTTATTTCATGAATGACATTAATTATATGCAAGTACAGTTTGTTAAACATATACTAAGGATTTGAAGTACACTACACGTGCACATTCAATACAATTTATTTTCTCTAAAGTGATTAAAGTGCCCCTATTATGGGTTATGAAAGGTTCATATTTTGGTTTTGGGAGTCCCCAACAATAGGTTGACATGAATGCAGTGTCAAAAATACATTCATTGTCTTATAATATGCATTTATTATTACTTTACTTGCTCAACGACTACCAAACGATTTGCTCAACAATACATTTTTCACAACCCCTCCTTTGCGTGATGCGAACCTGTGGTGATTGGTCCGGTTGGTCGATTTCATTTCCATTTCATAAAGCAATATTTGTGAGTGCAGTGCTGCTTTGTGTACAGCGTTACCAGGAAAACAACAATTTTTGCCGCTGCAAAAGCAGTGCCCAGTGGCAAAGAATGAATTAAAATTTTCATTCAGACCAACCCCAGCAGGCACCAGATGTCTATATAATGTCAGGTTAACGTTGGACCTGACGATGGACAGACGTTGCATTTTGGTTGAAACACAACACAAGGTTGGGGCTATGCTGCTGTGGTATTGCTGTAAACATAAACTTTAACAATCGATTCTTCACAGCTTAGTCCTTTAGCAGTAAAAAAAAAATGGATGTACCCTCACAGTGCAGAGCACAGTGTCAACATTTTCCCGGGTTTGCACATGCAACATGATAATGTTTAATGTTGACGTCAACATGAAACGGCTTGGGATTCATTTTAAAAAATGACTAATTTCATTGATTCAGAGTCGACTCTTTCTTTTGATAGACAATAACTTTGTACACAATGCACTTTGAGATTAAAAAAATTGCAGGATGTTTCCATTCACTTAGAGCTGTGTTACTCACTGCATGAAAGCTAATTTTCAAAAATCCATAATATGGGCACTTTAATTAATAATAGCATAAACCGCTTGAACAATATGAAGCCCACTATTCAGTTTCACTTAGAAACGTGTCACACAATGAAAGTAACTGTTCTGATTTAAAACTGTGCTGTTCTCTTACTGGTGTTAGTGCTGCTTGTGTTGGTGTTGTCTGCTGTTGTGGCGCGTGTGTTTTGTTTGTCTGATTCTGGCGACGCAGATCTCGCAGCAGCTCTGCTTGTCATGTTAAAGTCTGTTCCACACATCAGCTGAGAGAGGCTCCCGAACGGATCCGACCTGAAGTCCAATGTGTCTGCCACACTCAGCAGTGCTGAAGACCTAAAGTTAGACACCTGTGCGGAGAGAAAAAAACTACAGAAAACTGGAAAGACCCCAAGTCAGAAATGCTGCTTCTGCTCATCAAGGCTGCATTTATTTGATAAAAAATAATTACAATTTAAAATACTTTGAAATCATTCTAATATACTGATTTGCTGCTCAATAAACATTTCTGATTATTATCAATGTTGAACACAGATGTGTATTCTTGTATTTTTTGGGGGGATTCTTTGACGAAGAAAGTGTTCAAAAGAACAGCATTTATTTGAAATATCAATATTTTGTAGCATTATAAACAGTGGTGGGGGGTAACGCATTGCAAGTAACACAAGTTCCCTTTCAGTCAGTCACTCCGAGTCACGCCGGGTGAATTGGGATCTCGCTTAGAGAGACCAATCCACTTCGAGTGCAAGTAAACGAGCCAATGCACATTGGAATGCGATTATTGCATCCAGCTGCCGCTGATCTCAGGCAGATTCCTCTGAGGAAGGATCTACAGACTCAGAGACGGGATACCTTATGGCACAGACCTCTGGATACTTCATGTCTGGTCCCTGGGACGCGACGCAGAGGTTCTAAGTGACCTACCTCAAGAGGTAGTTGACACCATCACTTCAGTGAAAGCACGGTCTACAAGACTCGCTTACACCTTAAAGTGGAACCTGCTCTTCGAGTGGTGCTCGCCTCACCGAGCAGAACCCCGGAAGTGCCCGATCATAGTCGTGCTGTCCTTTTTTCAAAAAAGGCCTTAAAGTCTATATGGCTGTGATTGCTGCTAACCACGACCCCGTGGATGGTAAGTCGGTGGGGTATGCATGACTTGGTCATCAGATTGCTTAGGGGGGCAATACGGTTAAATCCTCCGCGGCCCACTTCTATACCCTTTTGGGACCTGTCTCTAGTGTTCAGAGCACTACAGCAGGGCCCATTTGAGCCTTTACAGACAGTTGAGCTGAAGTTTATTCAATGAAGACTCTGCTCCTGCTTGCATTGGCCTCCATCAAGAGGGAGCAAGCATTTTCGGTCGATGATTCTTGCCTAGAGTTTGGGCCGGCTGACTCCTAGGTAATCCTGAGGCCCGGCTATATGCCCAAGGTTCCCTCTACTCCCTTAAGGGACCAGGTGGTGAGCCTGCAAGCACTGCCCCCGGAGGAGACAGACCCAGCCCTAGCTTTGCTTGTCCTGTCCGAGCATTGAGATGCTACGGTGACAGGAGGCGAAGCTTCAGGACCTCAGACCATTTCTTGTCTGTCGCGGAGGCCGGCAGAAGGGGAATGCCATCTCTAAGCAGAGGATGGCCTACTGTATAGTGGACGCAATCACCCTGGCCAGAAATTTCTTCAGTTAAACAAGGAAAAAACTGAAGTCATTGCATTTGGAAACAAAGATGAAGTTCTGGGCAACGGTGAAATGGCATACCTTGAGGCTCTAAGGGGTCAAACAACTAAAAATCAAGTCAAAAATCTTGGGGTGATTCTGGAGACAGACCTTAGTTTTAGTAGTCATGTCAAAGCAGTAACCCCCGTAGTGGCGCGCCCCGGGGGGGGGTTTTACCCAACGGGCCCTCCTTGAGGAACGTCAGAATGGGCCCCAAGCCCCGGTACAGGAGCCCACGGGCCGGCCTGGTCCTTCGCCAAGGCATTCAATAGGGAAAACGGGGCCCGGGGTGCTGAAGGGACTGGCGGCGGGCGTGGACCGCAAGACAAAGCCCACCTGGCAGTTTTAAAATGGAGGAAGGCCTACCAGGCCAGGGGGGGGGGTCTCCCCCAGACCCTCCCCTCCTCGGGTGAGCCTGGGGGCTCACCTAAGGGCGGGGTACTAGTCTAGAGCAGACCCTGGGGCACCCCGGCATTCGGGGCAGCCCCTCGACGGGGGGGGACACGGCGCGCTCCTAGGGGAATTAGCCCGCCCCTCGGGAAGAGGAGCAAACAAGCGGGGCTCGGGGCGTACCGGAGACTCCGGGGGGTGGCCTTGTAGCTCGCATGTAGCGCAGTCTGGGCCCAACCCCCTAGCCCCCCCTGGGAACCGCTCGGGCCCAGAAAGCGGGAGTTGGGGTGCCCCCCCGGGCGCTAGGCCCGCCCCCCCCGCAATTGCCTTATATACTGTCACAACCAAACGATTTTTCCTCCAGCCAGGCACCTACCCAGTACCAGGAAGGCCTTAGGGGGCCAGGGCCTAAACGAGCGGAGGAGGTGACATGGGGCAGTTACCATGACCCTTTTGGAAAGGAAAACCCTGGGGCGCCTCGCAGGGCTGGCCCATGGGCGGACGCGCGGGCCGCCCAGGCGGCCCCGGGGAGGCGCCGGCGGGGGTTCTCATTGGGCTTACCCCGGGGGTATTCCACCTGGCCAAACTCTTTTAAAAAATCCCGCCCGGGGGTCCCCATCCGGCCCCGCTCTCCGGGGCGGGGGGGCCCGCTTTGGGGGGGGGGGGGGCCCCGGGACGGGGGGCCCGGATCCCCGGAGGCGTCGCAGCGGGACTGACTTGCCACCGGCGCAGCCCCACTGGGGGTATCGACCCCCCCTTTCAAAACACTGGGCCGCACCGCCGCCGAGGGTTCCCGGGGGTACCCGGGGCCCCACCCCCGGGGGGGTGGTTGAAAGCCCACCCGGGCCGGGGACCCCAACCACGGTGGGGTTCCCCCTCGGCCGGAACTCCGTCCGGGACATCCACCCGGGGACAGGCTTTGGCCTCTGAGTGAGGCCCGGTTCCCCCCCCACCCGAGGACCCCTTGAGCGCACCACACCCCGGACTCCCGACCAAGGTAAAACCATTAAAATTCATTAAAACCATTTGGAAAAATTTAAAGGGGTTAAAGGGGCCGGAACCCGCCCCAATATTAGAACGCAAAAACCTTGGAACATGTTTTAGTGACCATGCCCGGATTTTAAATTTAAGGGGGGATAAACCTTCCGATGGTCACTAAACATGAGTTCCGTCAAGGTGCGTGCCGGGTACCAGTCTAAGATCTAAGACTGCCACCGACCCTTTTTAAAAAGCTAAGTACCCCGAGAGGGGGTGTCTGGGGAGTAACCCCTCTTTGGCGGGCCTTCTTTATTTTAACTTGCCAGGATTTGTTCTTGGCGCGACGCGCCAGTCCCCTAGGCGGCACCCGGAACCCCTTTCCTGGGATGCTTTGGCGAGGGACAGGCGACCGCTTTTAAAGAAAAATCGATATTATTGATCTAAAAACTTAAGGGAATCTCGCTTAGAGAGACCAATCCACTTCGAGTGCAAGTAAACGAGCCAATGCACATTGGAAGGCGATTATTGCATCCAGCTGCCGCTGATCTCAGGCAGATTCCTCTGAGGAAGGATCTACAGACTCAGAGACGGGATACCTTATGGCACAGACCTCTGGATACTTCATGTCTGGTCCCTGGGACGCGACGCAGAGGTTCTAAGTGACCTACCTCAAGAGGTAGTTGACACCATCACTTCAGTGAAAGCACGGTCTACAAGACTCGCTTACACCTTAAAGTGGAACCTGCTCTTCGAGTGGTGCTCGCCTCACCGAGCAGAACCCCGGAAGTGCCCGATCATAGTCGTGCTGTCCTTTTTTCAAAAAAGGCCTTAAAGTCTATATGGCTGTGATTGCTGCTAACCACGACCCCGTGGAAGGTAAGTCGGTGGGGTATGCATGACTTGGTCATCAGATTCCTTAGGGGGGCAATACGGTTAAATCCTCCGCGGCCCACTTCTATACCCTTTTGGGACCTGTCTCTAGTGCTCAGAGCACTACAGCGGGGCCCATTTGAGCCTTTACAGACAGTTGAGCTGAAGTTTATTCAATGAAGACTCTGCTCCTGCTTGCATTGGCCTCCATCAAGAGGGAGCAAGCATTTTCGGTCGATGATTCTTGCCTAGAGTTTGGGCCGGCTGACTCCTAGGTAATCCTGAGGCCCGGCTATATGCCCAAGGTTCCCTCTACTCCCTTAAGGGACCAGGTGGTGAGCCTGCAAGCACTGCCCCCGGAGGAGACAGACCCAGCCCTAGCTTTGCTTGTCCTGTCCGAGCATTGAGATGCTACGGTGACAGGAGGCGAAGCTTCAGGACCTCAGACCATTTCTTGTCTGTCACGGAGGCCGGCAGAAGGGGAATGCCATCTCTAAGCAGAGGATGGCCTACTGTATAGTGGACGCAATCACCCTGGCCAGACATTTATTCAGTTAAACAAGGAAAAAACTGAAGTCATTGCATTTGGAAACAAAGATGAAGTTCTCAAGGGGAATGCATACCTTGACTCTAGGGGTCAAACAACTAAAAATCAAGTCAAAAATCTTGGGGTGATTCTGGAGACAGACCTTAGTTTTAGTAGTCATGTCAAAGCAGTAACTAAATCAGCATTCTATCTTAAAAAACATTGCAAGAATTGGATGTTTTGTTTCCAGTCAAGATTTGAATAAACTTGTTCATGCCTTTATCACCAGCAGGGTGGATTGTTGTAAAGGTCTCCTCAACGGCCGTCCAGAGGAGACCATTAGACAGCTGCAGTTCATCCAGAACGCTGCTGCCAGGATTCTTGACTAGAACCAGAAAATCTGATCATATCACACCAGTCCTCAGGTCCTTACACTGGCTTCCAGTTACATTTAGGATTGATTTTAAAGTACTTTTACTCAATTATAAATCAATGGCCTAGGACATAGAAACATTGCAGATATGCTCACTGAATATAAACCTAAGTTTATATCAGTAGGATCGAGTCCGTTAGAAATTCCAAGGGTTCACACAAAACAAGGGGAGTCCGCATTTAGCTATTTTGCCGCCCGCAGTTGGAATCAGACATAATAAAAATACATTATGTAAACACATCGCTGCTGTAGACTCGTGAGATATGCTTGAGAACATTTGCCCATCCCATAACTGAATTTCAGCATGTAATGTCATTAATTAATGCCATGCATTTCTTGTTCCCGGCGTGTCGGTGTAATATAAGTCCATCTGTGCTTTGCATCTGTTGGCCCGGCGGCTAGAGCCACTAATGCCAAACCTTGGAAAGGTGAAATGGTTTTTGGTGCGTGATCAGGATGGCACCTTCATGATACAAACACAAAGCGTAAACTGTGATTCAGTCTCACTTAATGAGCATAACAGACATAAAGCCTATTCGCTCAGAACGGAGGTGACAGCTGTTGTGTTAACGCTAAATGAGACGGTATATTACTTTCCAGCAAACTTTCAGCAGGTTTTATTTATATGGCCACTTGTATGCAACCAGTGTAATGGACTGCAGAGAAGCGCGGCGAATAGAGCAAAACAGTGACGGCCCACTTTTTCAGTGCCCTTGTTCCTGAAGTGTTTTCCCATTCATTTTCCACATTCAGAAACACAGAGATCTAAACCTTGAACCAAACCAACCAGCTCTCCGATTAATTGTAAAGCAGTGCACTGTATAACTATTGACTTAAAAGGAATTTATTTAAATTGTTGGACTGTAAAGTAAAAAATGAATTGGCATATAAAAACTAGCCTTATAGCATATAGAAATTTGATTATATAATTCACAAATCGCATTGATTTGCAACAAATTATTTGAAAAAAAAAGAGAAATGGTCCAAGACTATTCAGCTCTTTTGTGAGGAAATGAAAAACCCATGATGCATTGAAAATGATGTTACTGAATCCAAAACAAGGGTATAATATGAAACCCTTGACATTGATTATAAAACACATGTAGTTCAAGTCCTCATAATTCACGGTCTGTGTTCACAATGTTCCAGAACACCACAGAAAACGATTGATAAATGGTGTAGATGAAAAAAAAATCACTTTTAATCCATAATAACGGTTCCTCCAATGATAAAGTGGTCTGGTCTGAATCAGGAAAGAAATCTGCACAGATCATCAACGGTTTATAAGTCAAAGCAGCTCTTAACATATATGTAAGAGACAACAGGAGATTAACCTTTTCACTCGAGAAAACAATACTATGGATTGTGGACTAAATTGGTTTGAAGTTAAAAACGCCTTAATTATGGATTTGTTTGAGCTTTTGTCTTCTCAAGACATTAACTGATGGACTGGAGTGGTGTGGATTACTTGTAGATTACTGTGATGTTTTCATCAGCTGTTTGGACTCTCATTCTGACGGCACCCATTCACTGCAGAGTATGGGTTAGCTATTCCTTTTTTTTGTTGCAGGCAGGTTTCTGTAAACCTTCGACATTAAGATGTTAAATATAAGTTACGACATCTGCATAAATTGAGGTTGCATTAAGATGGAGTTCAGATGACGGGTTAATAGCTGAGAGATGTGGAGCAAACTATCTACAAATCAACAGAGCACAAGCAAAGGAGCGAAGTGGACCATCCACAAGAGCTTTGTGCACCTCTTGAGCAGACTGAGATACTGTAATGCGTGTCGCAGGATGCTTCAGATGTTGCAGCAGACTGTCATCACATGTGCACTCTTCTCTCGAGGATGCAAACAGATGAACGCGCTCATCAGACGATTACTGGCAATGATCTGAACCCAATGGAGGCTGTGCTGCTGCATTACGTCATTTGCAATGCTTAACGGGAGTGTGTGGTTTATTCTTCCTGCACAATTCCTGTATCCATGGTTACAGCGATTAGTGGATTTGTCTCCAGAATTATTTATAATGGGAATATGACAATTAAGCACTTTTTTATATTGACTTTTACAGCCTCTGAGCTCATGTTAGCTCTGCCTTGAAATATTTAAACAAACGTAATTTCTCTATGGAGAAAATGAATGGGAATTTCACTTCCATGACCTGAATGTTGTGCTATATAGATATAGAAGAAACATAATACATGATTTACATACACAATACTGAAAATGAAAATACTGAAAAATGTTTTAATCAGCACAAATTTAATTGAGCAAAAGTGACAGTAAAGACATTAATAATGTTACAGAGGTTTTCTATTTCAAATAAATGCTGTTCTTTTGAACTTTCTATTCATCAAATAATTCTGAAAAATAAAATATCAATTTCCACAAAAATATTAGGCAGCACAACTGTTTTCAGCATTGATAATAATCAGAAATATTACTTAAGCAGCAAATCAGCATATTAGATTGATTTCTGAAGATCATGTGACACTGAAGTCTGGCGTAATGATGCTGAATTACATTTTAACACATTCACATAGAAAACAGATTAGTCAAATTGCTATAATATCTCACATTATTATCTTATTCCTGCAAAACGCTTTGTAGAAGATTGAAGACACAGAGAGACAGAGAACTCACCCCGGTCATGAGCGGAGCGATGTTAGCGCTGGTTCGGCCCATCAGAGCGGCCACCTCGAGCCGGTTCAGACCCAGTGCTAATGGAAGCTGAATCAGGAGAAGAAAAATCTCATTTTAGTGTCACTGATTTCTTCTGAGCTTAATTGTGTATTACATGGGTTCTGCCTCATGGAGCCGAAGATTAAGACTGTATTACTGATGTGCAGCCAAGTTTGGCTAAATCTATAAAGATCATTAGATTTCCAGAGTTTATTCTCAGAGCAGTTAAAACAACCTTAATAAAGTCCCATTCACTGGCCTCTTAGCACCGCTATCTCTGTGTCTATCGCTGTGACCTTCACACACTCAATAGCATTACTTTAGAGGGAAAGCCAGGTTCAGACGTGTGTGTGTGTGTGTGTGTGTGTGTCGTGTGTGTGTGTGTGTGTGTGTGTGTGTGTGTGTGTGTGTGTGTGTGTGTGTGTAAGTATTTATCTGCGCAGGGATTACACTGCAAATGGCTTTTTCTTCATTCAGTCTGGAGAACATTTATGCTTCAGCTTCACATCCGGTAAACCACAGCGATGCCGAAGCGCTTCAGGATGAGAGCGGCTGATAAATGTCATCAATATGAGAAGTAATGGTTGAACGTGTAGGAAAAGGCCAAGGGCAGCTGTAAGCATTTTATATTGCCTTTCCTAACTCAGAAACATGTTTGTGTGTCAGAAAAAAAAAAAACATTAGTGGCCCTCCAGGATCAAAGTTCCTGGTCTAAAAAGATCCTTAAACTTTTAATTGTTTATTTGGGGCATTTAGAGTTAGTTTTTTTTTCTCAGCAAATACTGAAAAACAATTATTTGTGACTAATTACATTAATTAATGAGCAAATCATGTAATTATAAATCTTAATCCCTACTCAATGTGTAGTATAATGATATAATATCCACTACCTGGTAAGAACATCACTAAACATAAATTACAATTTATTTAACATACAATGGTTATTTAAACACTTTTCTTGAGATTTGTAACATTTAATTAAATAAAACAATCATTCCCACAGAAATATTAATTGTATTTACATTCTCGTCACTGAATTATTTGCATTAAATCTTGTTCATTCAGCTAATATGCTCTATCAAAACAGAGAGAAGAATGAATACACTTTTTTTGGGGGGAAACACAACTTTGCTACCTCATCATGCTTCTCGGATTCGATAGTAAACTTTTGAAGCCAGACATTAATCTGAAGAAAGTCATAATTGGAGTAGAAACGTGTGCTTGATTCATGAAAACAATTATCATTGGTTCTCACGTCAAGCATGCACATTTAAACTTCTGTTTACAATATTTGTTGTGCGATAATATAAATATATAATTTTATAATCTTTAATATATTTTTTTAGATATAATTAACAATAATTACAATTTTTTAGAAAAGCTTTTTGATGATTAAAATTAAATTGAACCGTTAAAGCATACTCTAGGATACATCTAGAAAAGTTAAACCGGGAAAATAAAAGAATCCAGAAAAAAATAGGAAAAAAAGAATTTGGTGAAAATTTGATAAAAAAAGTGTGTTGTGTTTGTGTGTATTATGGATGTGAATATCGTGACATGATACGATATGCATTTTGATGCATAGCCAACGATACAATATAAAGATACATATGAAGCAGCTAGCGATCCGATGCGATACGATTCACCCCGTTATGATTCAGTGCGATTCCATTCACCCCTGTTACGATATAGTGTGATATGATTCACTCCTGTTACGATGCAGAGCGATACAATCTCTCCTGTTACGATGCAGTGCGATACGATTCAGCCCTGTTACGATGCAGAGCTATACGATTCACCCCTCTTACGATGCAGAGCTATACGATTCACCCCTCTTACGATGCAGTGCTATACGATTCACCCCTCTTACGATGCAGAGCTATACGATTCACCCCTCTTACGATGCAGAGCTATACGATTCACCCCTCTTACGATGCAGTGCTATACGATTCACCCCTCTTACGATGCAGTGCTATACGATTCACCCCTCTTACGATGCAGTGTGATTCGATTCACCCCTCATACGATGCAGTGTGATTCGATTCACCCCTCTTACGATGCAGTGTGATTCGATTCACCCCTCTTACGATGCAGTGCTATATGATTCACCCCTCTTATGATGCAGTGCTATACGATTCACCCCTCATACGATGCAGTGTGATTCGATTCACCCCTCTTATGATGCAGTGCTATACGATTCACCCCTCTTACGATGCAGTGCTATACGATTCACCCCTCTTATGATGCAGTGCTATACGATTCACCCCTCTTACGATGCAGTGCTATACGATTCCCCCCTTATACGATGCAGTGTGATTCGATTCACCCCTCTTACGATGCAGTGTGATTCGATTCACCCCTCTTACGATGCAGTGCTATATGATTCACCCCTCTTACGATGCAGTGCTATACGATTCACCCCTCTTACGATGCAGTGTGATTCGATTCACCCCTCATACGATGCAGTGCTATACGATTCACCCCTCTTACGATGCAGTGTGATTCGATTCACCCCTCTTACGATGCAGTGCTATACGATTCACCCCTCATACGATGCAGTGTGATTCGATTCACCCCTGTTACGATGCAGTGCTATACGATTCACCCCTCATACGATGCAGTGTGATTCGATTCACCCCTGTTACGATGCAGTGCTATACGATTCACCCCTCTTACGATGCAGTGCTATATGATTCACCCCTCATACGATGCAATGCGATTCGATCCACCCCTGTTACGATGCAGTGCTATACGATTCACCCCTCATACGATGCAGTGTGATTCGATCCACCCCTCTTACGATGCAGTGCTATACGATTCACCCCTCTTACGATGCAGTGCTATACGATTCACCCCTGTTATGATGCAGTGCTATACGATTCACCCCTCATACGATGCAGTGCTATACAATTCACCCCTGTTATGATGCAGTGCTATACGATTCACCCCTGTTATGATGCAGTGCTATACGATTCACCCCTGTTATGATGCAGTGCTATACGATTCACCCCTCATACGATGCAGTGTGATTCGATTCACCCCTGTTACGATGCAGTGCTATACGATTCACCCCTGTTACGATGCAGTGCTATACGATTCACCCCTCTTACGATTCAGTGCTATACGATTCACCCCTGTTATGATGCAGTGCGATTTGATTCGATGCAATATGATGCAATGGAGAGATCACTATTAATGCCTCAAGGCCTGCTTCATAAAACAAGTTAATCAAATGGGCCAGGATTATTTTAGTTAGTCTTACTCCTTGTCAAATGATTTGCTTCCAAAAAGCAAATTTAACACGGTAACCTGATTTTATGACAGCTGTAACCTTTTATAGTTTGCAGAACAGACAGCTGAACATTACAATCTAAAATGATATACATACACACTAGGGATGGGACGATTCCCAGCTTTTCCTCAGGTCTCTGTAGTGTTGTCGTGATGCGTCATATTCACGCGTAGCGGTGAGGAGAGAACGCGCTTGAGACATGGTTTCGTGAGGAGAAATTAATCTACATATAAAATACTGGTCACAGGTTATTGGTCACCATCTAAATAATAAAAGTACAGCACATCCACTAGTAATTAAATATAAATACATTGTTTTTTACTGATGCAAATATGTTAGAAATGATGCATCACGATATAAATGACAATTTGTATCTGATGCACAATGTTTAAACTGACCATCTTTAACTTTTTTTGTCAATGCACCAAGCAAATCGGGGAATCTTCATTTTATGAAAAGTGATCTCCATTGCATCGTATTGCATTGAATCAGATCGCACTGCATCGCATCAGGGGTGAATCGCACACACACACACACACACACACACACACACACACACACACACACACACACACACACACACACACACACACACTCTTATTAAAAAAAAGAATCTTATGTGAACTGCATGAGAGCTACTCGTGGACATGTGCTTGTCTGATGAATGACTGATGAAGGATCTCCAGTCTTCACACTGTATACAGTCCTGCACTACCCTTCACTGAGATCAGAGAGCAAAACACACACCCCTGTCCCTGCCAGACCCGTAGACGCCCGCTGCTCCCTCGAGGACGCTCCATTCAGTCCCATACAGCTGCAGAGCTTCGACTGTAAGAGCGACCAGGAGCTTTGTGTGCTGCATGCTCCTCGTTCTCGAGCACGTGTACGAGACAGAGGTGAAGAGGAGCGACTTCACAGCATTTTCACTGCTCAAATCACACACGTCTGCGTGCTACTTTATCATTATTGTCATCTGAAACTTTATGCAAGGATTATTTATATATATGTATGTATTTGTTCCAATGTTGATGTTTTTTATAAATATGCCGGTTTCATAAATATGTCCTGTTTTTGAGTGATTATGAGTTATAAAAGCAAGGAATTTAAGTAAATGACATTAATTCCAATGAGGTTAATATTGGTAATTATCAGGTTATATGCTCTTATAAATTAAATACAATGATATATTTAAATATATTTCTCATCAATACTGTAAAAGAAATTCACATTGATGCTTCTTGACTTTTCTTAATTGTATGAGAACTAAAGGACATTTACAGTAAAGAGGTAACACAATTTTTTTCTTATATATTTGCTTATATATTTATATTGCACTTTATTTTTTAATATTTTTTTATTTTTTATTATTTGAATTTGCTTTCAGGTTATATTGTTAATAATGTTTTTACGCAGAAAAATTATACAAAAAATTATTGGGTTACGTTCCTAGGTATCAAAGCAAATGTCTACGACAGTGTGACGTCACAAAATTGGTTTAGCTTGATTTCAACAAATGCTCTTTTTGAAGTGATGAGGGATGTTTGAGGTCTGAACCTTACAGTGTTTATTTATAGTATAATGATCTATCACGTCAAAAGATCAAATAACATTTCATGAACATTTTTCATCATTTTGAATCAATTTTTTATGATGCTTCTATTATTAGTATTTTATTTATTTATTTGAAAATTAAGACAAATGTAAAATTTGTATAACTTTGCCATACATTTATGTGAATGTAATCACAAAACAGTCACTAGTAGAAATAAAATATAGCGCCACTCACTGCATTCAGGAGCTTCATGTTGTCCAGATTCTGCATTAACTCTCGTCTGGCCTGAAGAAGCTGATTGGCTGTCAGGGTGCATGTGATGTTCTGAAACTCTACTTTCTGATTGGCTGAATTAAACTCCAGGATGCCATCGATGGATGGGCCGCAGAGAACAGAGCGCAGATCTCCGTCAGTCGACAGCGCAGGCAGCTGAGCACAACAACACACATATTACACTTAATATCACATTTAAAGGGTTACTCCACCCCAAAATGATAATTTTGTCCTTTTCACTTACCCCCATGTCGTTCCGAACCCACAAAAGCTTTGTTCATCTTCGGAAACAAAATTTACATATTTTGGATGAAAACCGGGAGGCTTGTGACTGTCCAATTGACTGACAAGTAAATTACACTGTCAAGGTCCAGAAAAGTATGAAAAGCATCGCCAGAAAACTCCATTTGCCATCAGTGGTTCAATCTTACACTTATGAAGCGACGAGAATACTTTTTGTACTTTTGTACCCATACTTTTAGACCCATAACGTCTCCTCTGTGTCAGTGTAGCGCTATTTTGGATGCAAAATGCGTACACGCTTCTGTATCAGCCGCAACACAAGGATGCGTCTTATGCGTCGTTTTATGCTCTGATTTAAATACAAAGAGCGCACCCTTGTGGCCCGGCTGATACAGAAGCGTGTACGCATTTTGCAATTTTATCCAACATATCTTAAAATGTATTCCGAAGACGAACAAAGCTTTTATGGGTTTGGAACGACATGGGGGTAAGTGAAAAATGACACAATTTTAATTTTGGGGTGGAGTATCCCTTTAAGAGATCAATAATATTGCCAGTTGCTGTAAAATCAAAGGTCAAAGTTGATTTTGTCATGAAGGGGCATTTTTTATTTCCATAGTGAACACTAGGTTTCAACTGTGAAATATATAAATCTGTTAATTTGTAATCCTTAATGATCCATGCTGAAACCTGCTTATTTGGTTAGTATCTGAAATGGTCAAATAACCATTATTTAAAGCCTTATGTGTTATTTATATTAAATAATTGCACTTACTACAATAGGATAAATATTAAAAAAGTTCAGTTTAACTATGTAAAATTTTCATTCAATTACAATTTAAAAGAAACATTAAACTGTTAATGTGTTATGCCTTCTTTTGATAACCACCATTTTTGATAATACATTTGTATTGAATATTATTTGTAAAAATGTAGTTTTTTTTTTTTTAAATAAATATGCTGGTTCCATAAATTTGGCCTGTTTTTGAGAAATCGTTGGATATACATTCAAAGGAATTTATTTAAATTCCATTAATTCCACTGGGGTTTATACGGTAATTAAATTAATTATTTATTTTTAATTAATTACATTAAAAAAGACTTTAAACATTTTTTTTTATTAAAAAAAGTTTTTTACATTAAAAATAGGTTTTGAAAAAAGTTAAATATTTCATAGAGCCTTATTATATAAAACATTTTATTATTAAATCATTCAAGTGTTATGAATTAAATTGCTCATACATGCTTTTTGATTATTAAAATTTTATGAAACCATTAGTCTAATCCAGAGAAATTAAAACAGAAAACACACAAATAAAACTGATTTAACTGGGCTCTAAAAATACATTTTTAATTGATTGATTTGATGTTGAAACGTATCTGGTTCTTAACACATGCGTTCACATTAACATTGTTATAGCTTCAGAGCTTTGTGTTTGGAGTTAAGCTGGTTTGGGTGGAGTCAGTGAGTGTCTTTATAGCTTCAGAGCTTTGTGTTTGGAGTTGAGCTGGTTTGGGTGGAGTCAGTGAGCGTCTTTATAGCTTCAGAGCTTTGTGTTTGGAGTTAAGCTGGTTTGGGGGAGTCAGTGAGCGTCTTTATAGCTTCAGAGCTTTGTGTTTGGAGTTAAGCTGGTTTGGGTGGAGTCAGTGAGCGTCTTTATAGCTTCAGAGCTTTGTGTTTGGAGTTGAGCTGGTTTGGGTGGAGTCAGTGAGCGTCTTTATAGCTTCAGAGCTTTGTGTTTGGAGTTAAGTTGGTTTGGGTGGAGTCAGTGAGCGTCTTTATAGCTTCAGAGCTTTGTGTTTGGAGTTAAGCTGGTTTGGGGGAGTCAGTGAGCGTCTTTATAGCTTCAGAGCTTTGTGTTTGGAGTTAAGCTGGTTTGGGGGAAGTCAGTGAGCGTCTTTATAGCTTCAGAGCTTTGTGTTTGGAGTTAAGCTGGTTTGGGTGGAGTCAGTGAGCGTCTTTATAGCTTCAGAGCTTTGTGTTTGGAGTTAAGCTTGTTTGGGTGGAGTCAGTGAGCGTCTTTATAGCTTCAGAGCTTTGTGTTTGGAGTTAAGTTGGTTTGGGTGGAGTCAGTGAGCGTCTTTATAGCTTCAGAGCTTTGTGTTTGGAGTTAAGCTGGTTTGGGGGAAGTCAGTGAGCGTCTTTATAGCTTCAGAGCTTTGTGTTTGGAGTTAAGCTGGTTTGGGTGGAGTCAGTGAGCGTGTTTATAGCTTCAGAGCTTTGTGTTTGGAGTTAAGTTGGTTTGGGTGGAGTCAGTGAGCGTCTTTATAGCTTCAGAGCTTTGTGTTTGGAGTTAAGCTGGTTTGGGGGAAGTCAGTGAGCGTCTTTATAGCTTCAGAGCTTTGTGTTTGGAGTTAAGCTGGTTTGGGGGAAGTCAGTGAGCGTCTTTATAGCTTCAGAGCTTTGTGTTTGGAGTTAAGCTGGTTTGGGGGAAGTCAGTGAGCGTCTTTATAGCTTCAGAGCTTTGTGTTTGGAGTTAAGCTGGTTTGGGGGAAGTCAGTGAGCGTCTTTATAGCTTCAGAGCTTTGTGTTTGGAGTTAAGCTGGTTTGGGTGGAGTCAGTGAGCGTCTTTATAGCTTCAGAGCTTTGTGTTTGGAGTTAAGCTTGTTTGGGTGGAGTCAGTGAGCGTCTTTATAGCTTCAGAGCTTTGTGTTTGGAGTTAAGCTGGTTTGGGGGAAGTCAGTGAGCGTCTTTATAGCTTCAGAGCTTTGTGTTTGGAGTTAAGCTGGTTTGGGTGGAGTCAGTGAGCGTGTTTATAGCTTCAGAGCTTTGTGTTTGGAGTTAAGCTGGTTTGGGTGGAGTCAGTGAGCGTCTTTATAGCTTCAGAGCTTTGTGTTTGGAGTTGAGCTGGTTTGGGGGAAGTCAGTGAGCGTCTTTATAGCTTCAGAGCTTTGTGTTTGGAGTTGAGCTGGTTTGGGTGGAGTCAGTGAGCGTCTTTATAGCTTCAGAGCTTTGTGTTTGGAGTTGAGCTGGTTTGGGGGAAGTCAGTGAGCGTCTTTATAGCTTCAGAGCTTTGTGTTTGGAGTTAAGCTGGTTTGGGTGGAGTCAGTGAGCGTCTTTATAGCTTCAGAGCTTTGTGTTTGGAGTTAAGCTGGTTTGGGGGAAGTCAGTGAGCGTCTTTATAGCTTCAGAGCTTTGTGTTTGGAGTTAAGCTGGTTTGGGTGGAGTCAGTGAGCGTCTTTATAGCTTCAGAGCTTTGTGTTTGGAGTTAAGCTGGTTTGGGTGGAGTCAGTGAGCGTCTTTATAGCTTCAGAGCTTTGTGTTTGGAGTTAAGCTGGTTTGGGTGGAGTCAGTGAGCGTCTTTATAGCTTCAGAGCTTTGTGTTTGGAGTTAAGCTGGTTTGGGTGGAGTCAGTGAGCGTCTTTATAGCTTCAGAGCTTTGTGTTTGGAGTTAAGCTTGGTTTGGGTGGAGTCAGTGAGCGTCTTTATAGCTTCAGAGCTTTGTGTTTGGAGTTAAGCTGGTTTGGGTGGAGTCAGTGAGCGTCTTTATAGCTTCAGAGCTCTTGTGTTTGGAGTTGAGCTGGTTTGGGGGAGTCAGTGAGCGTCTTTATAGCTTCAGAGCTTTGTGTTTGGAGTTAAGCTGGTTTGGGGGAGTCAGTGAGCGTCTTTATAGCTTCAGAGCTTTGTGTTTGGAGTTAAGTTGGTTTGGGTGGAGTCAGTGAGCGTCTTTATAGCTTCAGAGCTTTGTGTTTGGAGTTAAGCTGGTTTGGGTGGAGTCAGTGAGCGTCTTTATAGCTTCAGAGCTTTGTGTTTGAAGTTGAGCTGGTTTGGGGGGAGTCAGTGAGCGTGTTTATAGCTTCAGAGCTTTGTGTTTGGAGTTAAGCTGGTTTGGGGGAAGTCAGTGAGCGTCTTTATAGCTTCAGAGCTTTGTGTTTGGAGTTAAGCTGGTTTGGGGGGAGTCAGTGAGCGTCTTTATAGCTTCAAAGCTTTGTGTTTGGAGTTGAGCTGGTTTGGGTGGAGTCAGTGAGCGTCTTTATAGCTTCAGAGCTTTGTGTTTGGAGTTAAGCTGGTTTGGGTGGAGTCAGTGAGCGTCTTTATAGCTTCAGAGCTTTGTGTTTGGAGTTAAGCTGGTTTGGGTGGAGTCAGTGAGCGTCTTTATAGCTTCAGAGCTTTGTGTTTGAAGTTGAGCTGGTTTGGGTGGAGTCAGTGAGCGTGTTTATAGCTTCAGAGCTTTGTGTTTGGAGTTAAGCTGGATTGCGTGGAGTCAGTGAGCATCTGGCCTCTCGGATGGGCTTTCATCAAGAGAAGCTGGGTCTCCTCCAGTCTGCACTCTCTGCGGATGACGTACCTGACTGAGCCGAACTCTCGCCCTCATCAGGCTCACAGCGGTTGTGTTTGGCACCGAAAGGCTGTTCGTCAGATATTCAGAAAACGTCTCGTTGGTTTTCAGCAAACTGCGAAGCGGAATCGACTGACCTGAGAGAGATATTAACACACTGCTCTTAGTTCAGCAGGCTTTATTCAGACAGACAGAAAATATACAATTTCTCACATCCCATAAGTGTAGAGAGATAGAGAGATAGAGTGACAGAGAGACAGACCTAAATAAATACAAATATCTATACAGTCTGTCTGTCTATATCATCTATCTATCTATCTATCTATCTATCTATCTATCTATCTATCTATCTATCTATCTATCTATCTATCTATCTATCTATCTATCTATCATTATTAAAAACATGTAAATAAAAATGCATAAATTATTTAATAATTAAAACATAAAAATAAATACAAATACAAGTAAAACAAATAAAAAATAATATGTTTTATACAATGCTGTTTCATTTTTTTTTTCTAAAATATTTTTGTCCAATCAACAAAAAATGAACACAATAAAAATATAAAATAAAAATACATAAAAATGCATGGATCCAAAATAAAATGTATACATAAAAACAAAAAAATGACAAACCTACAGTTGTGTTTACTTATTCATTTTTAGTAGTCTAAACAGAACAAAAATAAAAATGAATAAATATATGTAAATAAAAATGCATAAGTAAACACAAAAATAAATAAAAACAAATATTTAAAACAAAATTAAGTAGAAAAAATGAAACCAGATTCTCGTTGTTCTGTCCTGTGGACGGCGGGCGGATCTGGGTAAGCTGAGGTCATGATGGGAGGAGTGGATGTGGCTTATTAAACATGTGTTAGCCCGTTAAAGACTCATTTAACTATAATGCAACATGCTGTTTTGTCCTCATGTAACCGAGAATTCCTCCCACACTCGCACAAAGACCATGAAAGCCAATTAGGCGAATAAAAGCGCGTGTGTTTGCACGTGGAGGCTGATGGAGGTCTGACGGAGCTCTAGAGAGAGAGATGCTGTAATGCACATCAATGGATAATACACATAGAGCCATGATAATTAGCAGCAAGGATATCAGACAGCGGCACTGATTAACGAGGGCGCGTCATTACACTCTGAATCTCTGTTGTCATCTCAACAATCCTCTCCAACCAGAGCCAGGCAGGTCACACACACACACACACACACACACACACACACACACACACACACACACACACACACATGCTCACACACACACACACACTCACTCACTCACACACTGAGAGATTGGAGTAGTCACCTCGCACCTTCATCATCCGGTCGCCACCCTGTGCTCTGATTGGCCGCTGCATTGAGCGCTGGCTCTGATTGGCTGCTGCTGTTGGACAGACTTTGGCAGTGTTGTGAGTTAATTACTCTCTCTCTCATATCTCCTGATGAATTTAATCTGGTATAATAGAAGTTCACGGCCCCCGAATGCAAATGCGGCTGGCGGCGGTGACCGCGTCTCGACAACACGACGCTCTGCGGCCTATTTGCAAATGAGCTTCCTCTCAAATCTGAATATCATTAGACTAAACGGTGCGAACAAACAACAAGATATATGACCTGCTCCTCCGAACAATAACAAGAGCGGCTGTAAATCACGGATAAAAGTGCAGTGGAGGACGGGGTGCTATTTCAGCCGACGTGTGGAATAATGGGCCGAAAAATCTGTTTATTGAGACTTCTACAAGATAATAATAATACAAAAAATGTATAATATTTTATTCATCAGGCTTTTATGGTTCATATTGTCTGATATAGTGAGAATATGGAGGGAAAAATACTCCAGAGTTTTATCCAGAGACTCAAACTTAGCCAAAATATACGATTTGGTCCAGATACTGATAATTATACAGTAAGATGACATTCTGATTGTATATATTGCTGTTTAATATTCTTTCTAAAACATATGGTCTAAAGTGCAAAAACAAATTAACAAATACAAATGAATAAATAAAAATAAATTACAATAAATAAAAACAGATGCTTGGTTATTATATATACTGAACAAAACACTTTTGTTTTTTCCCCCATTTTTCATGAGCTGAACTCAAAGATCTAAGACTTTTTCAATGTACACAAAAGGCCTATTTCTCTCAAATATTGTTCACAAATCTGTCTAAATCTGTGTTAGTGAGCACTTCTCCTTTGTCGAGATAATCCATCCACCTCACAGGTGTGACATATCAAGATGCTGATTAGACAGCATGATTATTGCAGAGGTGTGTCTTAGGCTGGCCACAATAAAAGCCCACACAAATTTATTTTAACGGCACTAATTGTATTAACGCATGATTAACGCAGTGCGCATTTTCTGTTTGACCCGTGGCCCAACACGTAGTTGGAGAAATGGAGATGCACAGTGTTGCCAACTTAGCAACATTGCAGACACCTTTAGAGACTTTTTTCCCTTCAAAAAAGCGTCCGAACCTTATTTAGTTTCTGAGACCAGCTGGTACTGCCGCCCGAGCGTGAGGTCTTGCTTTCACAGTGCGTGCACACCTCTCTCTCTCTCTCTCTCTCTCTCTCTCTCTCTCTCTCTCTCTCTCTCTCTCTCTCTCTCTCTCTCTCTCTCCTCTCTCTCTTCTCTCTCTCTCTCTCTCTCTCTCTCCCCTCCTCTCTCTCTCTCTCTCTCTCCCCCCTCTCTCTCTCTCTCTCTCTCTCTCTCTCTCTCTCTCTCTCTCTCTCTCTCTCTCATCATCTCTCTCTCTCATATCTCTCTCTATGCTCAAAACCTTAATCTCTGCTCTTAATCTACTCAATCTTTCTCGTCATACATCTCTAAATCTCTCTCAATACTTTCAAATCTCTTTCTCAATCAATATACTACTCTCTCTCTCTAAAACTCTCTCTCTTCTCTATCTTCATTCTCTTTATTACTAACTTTTATCTCTCTAACATCTCTTCTAATTCTCATTCTTTATACTCTCTCTCTTTTTCTCTTCTTCTCATGGCTTTCTTTACTTAAATTCATCTATCATCATCTCTCTCTCTCTCACTCCATCACCTCTCTTCTCTCTCTCTCTATCTCTCTCTTAACTTATAACCCTCTTCTCTCTCTCTCTTTCTCTCAACCCCTTCTTTCTCTCTACTCTTCTATCTCCTTATTTTTCTTATGTATATATATATATATCATATGGATATATAATAATAGGCTCAAAAGCCTGATGAAGATATTTGGTATTTAAATTTGAACTAAAAAAAAATAATTTGTCTGGATAATGAAAGAAAGTTTACTAAAAGTTTCTAAGAGAAATTTAGCAAAATTATATTTATAAAATAAAATAATAACTGAACTTCTATGATTTAAAAAAATATGCTACTTATCTAAATAATTTTAGCATTACTATTTAATTAGAATAAATATATTGAATATCTGCATATAAACATCTTTTAATAAAGTATGTTAAAATAGTCATTTAAATAACATTTAAATGTATTTTTTATTTTAATAGTTCAATGGCATATTTTTTACTTGAAATGTGCATCTGATGCAAATTAATTGTATTGATTTAAACTCTCACTGCAAGTCAACAGCTGACTCATTTGCCTCTATTTTTATTTCTATTTTAAAGACATTATGAAAGTTGATGATGGTGATGTTGATGATCTAATAATGACTCTCAAAAGCCCACGTTTGATTACTCACAACACATGAGAGTCATAATGCTGCCGATTATTTTATACGTTGATGGATTTGATGAAAACAGCCACACTGGGATCTCTGAAGCGTTTATAACAGCAGTCCTACCTAAACGCGATGAGATGATCTGGCTAAAAAAACAGCCTAAATCAGCCTAAGCTGGTCTGTGATGATTTGAGCTGGTCTAGTTGGTCCTCCAACACGACCAGTAACCAGCAAAACCAGATCAGCAGTCGAATACTCTGAAATGTCATGTTAAACATCAGCACGTTTTGAAAAGTAAAGCCAGACATTCACCTGCGGCTGGGTTTGCATTCTGCAGGACAGACGTCCACTGGCCGATATCCTCAGAGATCAGTTTGATGCTGCTGAAGAGAGCAGGATCTGCCAGGAGCGACTGAACTTCAACCAAAATCTTTGTGATTCTAAATCAACATCAGAAACAAACAAACGAATAGACATAAATAGAGGATTTAGAGATGAATGCTAAACAAAGATCAGCTTCAAGTTGCCACTAAAAAAAATGTGCCACTACATAATAATTACTATTTTAATGTTTAATAAATTAAATTCAAATTTAAATTAAATGTACTATTTAATATATTGTTAAATTATATTTATATATTATATATTATTTAATTGTATATATATAGTGTTTGTTTGTGTGTGTGTGTGTGTGTGTGTGTGTGTGTGTGTGTGTATATATCGAGCAATTTAAACTTTTGATTAAATGTATTTATATTCTGTTATAAATTGTTAATATTAAATAAATTTAATTATATATTTTAAATAAATTATTTTACTAATAAGTTGGGTCTACATTTCTTTGGAGATTCATTGTATAAATGAAAATGAATTATATTATTAAACAAATTATTAAACATATTATTTAAATTACTCTTAATGTAATATAATTTAATTTACCATTTAATAAATTATTTAACAAAAATATTGAAGCATTTATAAAGACATTTAAATATATAAATACAGCAATAGAAGGATTTTAATTCAGTTATTATGCTTCCATATTTATTTAGAGATTCAATGTGTAAATCCTTCCTATCCTTAGCTGGTGTTGTGCCGAAGACAACTTCTTCACTCATACGCTGCTGTAGGTACCGACGGCCTCCCAGCGACTTGACTCCATGCTAATGGATCGGTGGATAGAGTTTTGGCATCTACGTGTGTATGACGATTATGAAGGCTGTATTTGACTTGTTTCACCCAGGTCTTCTTCGGTGCATGGCGGCGTACTTTCCACGTTGGTGGTCGTTGGCACCAAAGTAGTTTGCATGGCAGTTGAGAAATGTACATCAGCACACGTGACCAAACCACTGTAAGCGTCTTTTCTGTATCGCCTCTTTGATCGTGGGCTTGTTGCCGCATTTTTGATGTTCAGTTTAATTCCGGAGCCGCAAGCCAAGATGCGCTCAAGATTTGCCCAAGGCATTGTATTTGAAAGGTCTCTAGTTTGTTGATTTCCATCTCCAGTAGGGTCTAAGTCTCCGATCCATATAGTAGGATCAGAATGATTAGAGACCGGAAAAGGCGCATCTTGGTCGTGATCGTGATTATCGGCCTTCTTCCACAAGCACCACTTAAGCGATGCAAACACTGCTGCTGCGTGGCCGATTCGACTGAACTTTTGCAATGGTCCCACTTTATATTAAGCGGCCTTAACTACTATGTATGTACGTTTAAATTAATAATTTGGTACAATGCACTTGTTGTGTGCATACATGTTTTTACATTATACTTATTATATATATATATATATGTAATTACATCCGTAATTCATTTATGTAATTACATTAATAATTACAATGTTGACCCATCCCTTACAAATTAACCCACCTTTAAACCTACCCATACCACCAAATCTGTCCCTAACCTCACCCGTATCCCACCTCAATGGCAGCAGAAGTGTTTTGCAATACAATATAAACACAATAAGTACACTGTACATATTTTTTATGTAAGTACATAGGTAAGGCAACATAATTATGACCTGTGCAACTGCTGCAATCTTCTTCTCCTGAACCATAGATCCAAAGCACTTAAAATCTTGCACTTGTTTCGATTGTAATCCCCTCAAGGAAAATGTTTGCCTGCGATCCATCAGTGGTGATCACCTTGGTTTTTTCAACGTTGATCTCCAGGCTGAATGGATCAGCGAATCTAGAGATGTAATTTAAGTTGTCATTAGCCTCTGCATCCATGTCAGTCAGTATCTGCAAACGCCAGGTCGGGTGCGTAACCATCAATGCCACATTTGGCTCCTTACTTGTTCTTAAAAGCTCTCCTCATGATCGAGTCTATCACTGCATTGAAAAAGTTTGGGGATGCGACATCTCCTTGGCGGACCCAGTGCGGATGGGGAATTCTTCAGACGTGTCGTTCTTGAATCTAACGCAGCTTGTAGTGCCATCATAAGACTGCTGGAGAAAGTGGATGATTTTCAGTGGCACAAACTCCGCTCTACTGGTCCCAAGCCCGGGGGGCAAGTGCCTAATTAGGCCTGAGCAAGGAGGAGGGTGGTCATCCCGCCAAGGTGACAAGAACTGGGTAACCAGGGAAATTAGGCAAGAAACCGATGTACCCATGACAAATAGCAAATGGTAACAATGCTACCGCATACGGGGGAGCTGGTGCACTGGCGTTGAGGCCCCAGGGTACCGGTGGGAAGTGGAATTTGTAAATATATTTATTATAATATTAAACCTATTTAAATTAATATTGAATATTATTTACTGAAGTTTACATCAAATTTTAAATATGATTTAATAAATTAAGACAATAACATTTAAACAAATTAATGATTAATCAGTTTAGCTATTCTAATTCAATTATCTTGCTTCCTATATGCTGGGTCTACATTAATTTGGAGATGTATTGTGTCCATATATTTATGCTAACTAACACAATGCATCATGATGGATGTGAACAGTGTTGGTGTGACACTCACGTGGAGTTTTCGAAGTTGTTCACCTGTCCAGGTGCTTCACCAGGTGTAGGGAAACTGACACACGGGTTCTGAATGTTACACAGCATGCCCTGTACCCATGGCAACACACCCGCCGATGGGAGGGGCTTATTGGGGTAATGGCCTGAGAGGAGAGGAAGCAATCATTCACAATTGCTGTTTGCAGCTTATGAATCCTACTTATAATTATATATATATATATATATATATATATATTAGTGGTGGGCATAGATTAATTTTTTTAATCTAGATTAATCTTGGAATTAATCTAGATTAATCTAGATTAAAATGGCTCATTTGAATTCTGCCGAAGGCATTCAGAATATGTGTGCTACCCAAATAATGACTAAAAGTAAGTCTTTGAGAACGGGTTTCTCAAGCCAGGTGGCGCATTAGACCAGGGGCTCATCTCCTGTTTCCAAAATGCATCACAAACTTTAATCTCTTCCCGTCCCAATCCCACGAAAAAACTGGAGGAAAATCCCGTTCCACTCCCGGAAGAATGACTCCCATTCCCTCCCACTCCCGTGTTGTTGTTTTTTTTTTTTTTTTTTTGCCGATAACTGTCAATTACAGTAAAAATATAGTACAGATCACAGCGTGCCCACCTTATTAGTTGAATAAAAACCAAAATGTCGTTTTTTGTTATTATATTGAACTGAAAGCCATCTTATGCACAGTGTTGCACAGATTACATTTCATGTAAATCATCCATGCTAACACACACGACTTCTATTTTTATTTTTTAGACATTTCACTCTCTATAGATATATTTTTCAAAGAAAGTTTCTAAGTTTCTCGCTCAAGTTCACATGAGACCTAAAGCACATCCTGTTTGCTTAAAAGCGCAACGTTTCGTTGTTATTCTGAGTGCACACAAATAAACGTAGAGTCTTTACAGATTCGAAAGATGTATTAGGCCACTTTTATCTGTATGACCAAAAATGACGGAGATTTTAAGAGCAAGTGAGCGCACCGGAGCCTGTCCTGCAGCAAACGCGCTTCCACACAAACACTTCAATAGCACACATTTCTCTAGGTTAACATCATATTGAGCGGCCATGTAAAGTTGCTACTACATACATCTTTCAGATGAAAAGCCATATTTGAGGTTGATGAATGATAGGTGAGCGTTTGGATGTCCTGCCCGATTGTATTACCACATAGACCAGCCGTTAACAATCTGTCCATCACGGACTGCGAGCCTCTAGTTCGAAGACTCGTTCTCACCCCCTACAGTGCAATTCGGCTAGGTATACATCCGCGCTAAAATATCAGGGTGAA
This sequence comes from Schizopygopsis pylzovi, assembly GCA_027422435.1. Taxonomy (NCBI): domain Eukaryota; kingdom Metazoa; phylum Chordata; class Actinopteri; order Cypriniformes; family Cyprinidae; genus Schizopygopsis; species Schizopygopsis pylzovi. The sequence continues at coordinate 45,625,652 of CM049819.1, read as the reverse complement.
AGTCATCATAGCTTGCGTAGTATAGACCCAGCTCCCAACCCAACTTTGAGAATAGATTAACGGCGATATTTTTTTTTATCGCCGATAAGAGTCTCACGTTAACGCAGCACGTTAACGCCGATAACGGCCCACCACTAATATATATATATATGTTGTTCAAGTAATTTAGTAATGCTGCTTTACATTTCTGGAAACAAAAATGTGTTAAAATATTGATTTATTTTATAAAAAAAAACGATAAATCTGGCACACTTTAATGTATTACAATATGAAATAATTTAAATTAAATACTTAATAATTTAAATTAAATAAACATTAAATACTTAAATATGTAATGTAAACAAGTTATTACAGTCACCACATGCATTTGTTATTTTATAAATTATTATTACATTTTTTGTATTTTTTAGCAATAAATTGGAGTAGAAACATATCATTAAAACATTGACAGGAAATTGTCTCGGTTTCGTATGTAACCCTTGTTCCCTGAAGGAGGGAACGGAGACGTCACGTCGGATGACCGACGAAATTAGGATCTCGCCAGAGAGACCTTTCCACTTCGAGAGTAACTAAATGAGCCAATGAACATTGTCATGTGGTAATTCGTATCCAGCTGCCGCTGATTACAGCGTGAGTATAAGAGGCAGCAGATGCACCGCATTAATTCACCGAGATCATTACCGCATTAATGCACCGCATTAATCCGGTGACCCGGCAGCTCAGTGGTGGTACAGCAACTGTGGCGATGGGATGTGACGTCTCTGTTCCCGATCCTTCAGGGAACGAGGGTTACATACGCAACCGAGACATTCCCTTTCAGTCGATCACTCTGAGTCACGTCGGATGAATGATAAAATTGGGATCCCTACCAAAGTGCCACAGGAGCTGCCCCTTCCAGCACCTTGTGTAGGCCTCTTGATCCTTCCTATAAGGCAGACTTATATAGCATTGCACTGTAGTCAGCTGGCCCAAACTCAAGGCACGATTCGTCGACCGAAAATGCCTGCAGGTCCCCCACCCTCTTGATCGAGGCCAATGCAGTCAGGAGTAGGGTTTTCAAAGAGAGAAACTTCAACTCAGCTGACTGCAAAGGTTCAAAGGGGGCATTCTGTAGGGCTCTTAGCACCAATACAAAACCCCAAGAGGGTAGGGAGGAAGGCCTAGGTGGATTTAACCTCCTGGCTCCCTTAAGAAACCTGACAACCAGATCGTGCTTCCCTACTGATTTTCCCTCTATGGGGTCGTGGTGGGAGGAATAGCAGCCAAATAAACATTTAAGGGTGGAGGCAGCCTACGCTCCAAAATATGGTGCAGGAAGGACAGCATGGCTCTTATCGAACATCTCTGGGGTTCCTAATGGTGAGAGGAACACCATTCGAAGAACAGGTTCCACTTCAGCGCATAGGTCCGTCTTGTGGACGGTGCTTGTGGTGAAGCGATAGTAAGAGCTACCTCCTGGGGTAGGTCACCTAGAACCTCCGCGTCCCATCCAGGACTCGGGTGTCAGAGGGTGCCCCGTCTCTGAGAATCCTTCCTCAGAGGAATTGGCCAGGGAGGGGCTGTCGTGAGGAGCATGAGTTCCCGGGAACCAGGTCCTGCTGGGCCAATATGGTGCCACTAACATGACCTACTCCTCGTCCTCCCTGATCTTGCACAGTGTCTGTGCTAGTAGGCTCACTGGGGGAATGCATGTTTGCGCAGGTCCTGGGGGCAGCTGTGTGCCAGTACATCCGTGCCGAGCGTGCCTCGGATAGGGAGTAGGGAACCACTGGTAATGGGCGGTTTCTGGAGATGAAAACAGGTATACCTGAGTCACTCCGAACTGACTCCAATCAGCTGGACTGCCTGGAGATAGAGTCTCCACTCCCCAGGAAGTGCTGCTCGAGACAGCTCGTTGGCCGCCTGATTGAACACTCCTGGGATGTGGATGGCAGGAAGCGACCTCAGATGCTTCTTCCTCCAGAGGAGGTGACGGGCGAGTTGCGACATGCAACGGGAGTGTAACCGCACTGCCGGTTGATTTACACAAATGTCGCCTTGTTGTCTGTACGGACCAAAACGTCCTTGCCTCGAAGGCACCCTCTGAGGCGGCTCAGGGCCAGGAGAACTGCTAGCAACTCGAGGCAATTCATATGTCAACGCAGTTGGAGACCCGTCCATACCCCTGACACTGCATGCCCGTTGTACGTAGCTCCCAAGCCGGTGGCTGAGGCATCCGTGAGTAACATAGCATGCCTGGATACCTGCTCCAGGGGCACTCCTGCATGAAGGAAATAGGGATCTGTCAACGGGCTGAAGTTTCTGCGGCAGGCCGTTGTAATCTGAACCCAGTGAGTACCGCGTTGCCACACCAACCTCGGGACTCGGCCATAGAGCCAGTGCTGAGGCGGTCTCATATGGAGCAGCCAAGCGGAAACCCAGGAGCCTCTGAAATAGTTTTAGTGGGACCGCGGTCCTGCCTGATCAAGTCTTGAGGCAGTTCAGCACTGACTGAGCACGTTCCTGGGTGAGAAGTGCTGTCTGGCTGACCGAATCTAGCTCCATGCAAAGTAAAGCGATCATCTGCACTGGCACAAGTTTTTTCTTTCCCCCGAAAAGCAGGAGTTTGTACTGACATATCCAACCCTCGAACACGAATTGCAGGGATGCCCTGACACGGGAGGATTGAGACATGAAAGCGCGCATCTTTCAAGTCCATCGCTGCAAACCAATCTAGGGGATGGATGCATTCAAAAATGCGTTTCTGCATCAGCATCTTGAACGGCAGCTTGTGAAGCGCATGGATCAAATCTCTCAGATACAAGATTAGTCGTAACCCAATGCTTTTCTTGGGCACAATTACGTAAGAGCTGACAAACCCTGACCTCATATTGGCTGGAGGGACCGGCTATATCACATCCTTCGCCACCAGGACTGCAATTTACACACGCAAGACAGGGGCATAGTTCACCTTGATTGAATCGGATGCTCTTGAACCTGGGGGAACACCAGGTGAACTGAATCGCATAGCCGAGTCTGATGGTCTGCAGGAGCCACCGAGACGGACTGGGGAGCGCTAGTTTTACCAGGCTCAGAGAGACCGTGCCAGCGGGACCAACAGGACCACCAACCTACCCGAGGATGGGCAGCAAGATGGAACACAGGGACCCAGCCCGGGCCTGTGGCGGCCTTGCCTGTGACGGTAGGGAGCGGAGTCTGGGTACACAGCGTAACACTCATCTGATTCCTCCTTGTGCGGGAGGAATACAGGAACCCAGCTAGAGGCTTGTGACAGCCCGGCGTGTGATGACTTGAAGCAAGGACTCAAGTGCTACAGCCCTTATATGGTTCCACAAATGTTAGGAGGAGTGCTCTTGGGAAACCCACTGCTGCCTACAGGCGAGAGAGGAGGAGGGAAGCTATCCTGTGATGTACGGTTCACCACTATCCTCCTTTTGGGACCCAGAGACTGAGAAACTGTTCCTTACTGATGTTTTGGGTACCAAACAAAACAAAGGCTTCTGCGACAGCGTGGGAGCGGAGGCAGACTCAGGGGGGTGCAGCCGGGTAGGAAGCAGCAGGTTTCCTCCGGTGCATGATGTGTCTGATCGCCTCAGTCTGCCTCTGTGCTACCAAAAACTGCTTGGCAAATCTCTCGACAGCATCGTCGAAGAGTCCGGTCTGTGACACGGGAGCCTTCAGGAACTGTACCTTCTCCTGCTCCATGTCAGTGAGACACAGCTAGAAATGGCGCTCCTGGACCACTAGCATGGACAACGCACGACCCAGAGACTGTGTGGTTACCTTCGTCGCTCGAAGCGCGAGGTCCGTCGCAGCACGCAGTTCATGTAGAACCGCCAGGTCGTGACTACCCTTGTGCAGGTCCTTCAGGGCTTTGGTCTGGTGGACCTGCAGTAACGCCATGGCGCGGAGGGCAGAAGCCTCAGGCTCTATAAGCACTGCCAGTTAGACCTGATGAGTACAAACAGGCCCGAGGGGAGACACGGATCACCCCACAGAGTGGGAGCGGCTGTTGGACACAGTTGCATGGCCACAGACCGCTCCACCGAGAGGGGCCCTGTGTACCCCAAAGTGGCCCGACACAAGCCCACAAGAAGAACATGAACCATCCACGAAAGCTTCCTCAGCGTGTTGAATGCCCAGGCACGTGAGGCAGCAATCGTGACTGTCCTGAGCGCCAGATAACGATAACATTCAGAAACGCATGGTTGATAAGACATCTTTACAAAGATGCGATCACCTGTGTTGCTCTTTTAGAGAAATGCTCTTTTAGTGCTGAAGCACGCTGGGGAGCTGGTCATCAGGAAGATTATCTTTTTATCTCCCGTGCGACCGTGACCCCCGCTGCTGCGCCGTAACGCCCACACTCGTTTTCCAGAACACTCTTCTGTGGAAAGAAGAGCAGTAGCTTCAACCACTACCGCTCTGCCCCGAAGCAAATGGATGAATTAATGCGGTGCACCTGCTGCCTCTTATACTCACGCTGTCACCAGCGGCAGCTGGATGCGAATTACCGCATGCCAATGTCCATTGGCTCATTTAGTTACACTCGAAGTGGATTGGTTGTCTCTGGCGAGAGCCCAATATCGTCGGTCATCTGACGTGACTCGGAGTGATAGTCTGAAAGGAAACTGCATTATGTGACATTTAAATGCTTCTATAACTTTTTTTCTCAAAACTTGTATTTGAGCTGTGATTTTTTTAATACAAGTGATTTTTAAATAAACCTTTTTCAGTACTGTTTTTTTGGCTAATCTGAATTTAATTTCAGTTTCAGTGAAAAAATATGTATATATATTTTGGTGCATCACTAGAATAGATTATCTTATCTTATTATGCTTTTTCACTTTCTGACAAACAGAGGAAGCTTATTTAGTTCTAATGTTACAAAATGAAAAGTAAATTATGTGCATTAGTGTAACCAGTACTTTTTTAAAGTATTTTATGATTCCTAGAGTTTTTTTTTTCAGTCCAAGTCGCTGTTCTTCACAAAATGTGCACAAAGCTGTCAATTGTGGCTCAAAGAAAGTTTCTCACAGGTAATCATGAAATGGTGGTTCATGTTCACATTCATAGAAATACTCACACTGGCTTTTATAAACCGGATTATTGGTGGATCTGACCGCCACGAGAATGAAGAAAAGGAACAGAGGCCAAATCAACTCCACCAGCAAGCGCACCTGAGAGAGAAACAGAGAAAAGCTTCACAACACAGTTCATCATCTCACATCTTCTGCCGTCCATCAGCTTCACCTCACTTGTCTTGAGCAGAGCTTGTGCTTTTATATATCTTTGATTCTGCTATTGCACATCAAAACCATCAACACAACCATATAAGCCTCCTCAAAAACATCAAAAGTGTCTGACATCTAGAACAAAACTATGAGATCCTAAACATACATAGGTTAGTCTGATGAATAACCTTTGCAATATGGCAAGCTCTAATATAAGAAATAGATAAAAAATAATGTAATTGTGACTTTTAAGAAGTACATAGATAGATAAATGAAAAGAGCAGAGCAGCAGGTTAAATCTAAGCCACTAGGATTTTCCCAACGCCTCCGATGGCCAGTCTGGGCCAGGTGACCTGCCTAATTTCATGGACGAAAGGGTCTGAGAGAAATAATCATTTTGTGAATGTAACATGTGATTGTGTGCATTCATATGGGTGTGAAATAGAATCTGTAGATTCCAGAGGAATTATGAGGGGGAAAACAACTTAAAACTGCAAGATAAGATTTCAAAATCATAGATTTTGTTTCAAACTGCAAAATGTGTAAAAACTCACAATTGTGTAAAACTATGATAAATGAAATAGACATTTTGTGTCACGAAACACAGATTTGAGTAAGAAAGTTCAAATTGCAATATATAAAGTTCAAATTTGAATTTGAGGCCTTAAATTAAAACAAAAGTGAAAATTTTTGGAAATAAAATAAGAACGGCACAATTACATTATATATCTTTATACTATATTTTTGAGGGAAAAATGTTAGCTCAAAATCACAAGATAGAATGAATAAACTGTGAGAATTAAAATAAGTATTTAGCATCATATCCTCGCAATTCTGAGGAAATTCAAAATTGAGATATAAATCAGAAATGCTAGAAATAAAACGTGTTATAAACTTGAAAATTTCATTAAAAAAGTTTGAATTGCAAGATATAACCTTTTTCGAGGTGTTGAAACAAAATTGCGATATACAATCTGCACTTGGAATTGCAAGAAATTAAATAAAAACTGCAGATTATAAACTCTAAGACATTTCTCTGCAATTCTAAGAAAGTTCAAACTGTGAAATGATAACTCGAAATAAACTCAGAATTCTTAGAAAGCAAGTTTGTGTTTCAAATGTTTATCTCAAAATCGTGATAAATAAACTCTTAACTGCAAGAAATAAAATCTGAATTTTTGCAAAACTCACAATTCTGAGTAATACATTTCAAATTGCAAAACATACACTTAAAATTCTGAAAGAAAAAAGAAGTTTGAACGGTGACGTGTGTAATGATAACATATAATATATATATTGTTATAAGGGAAACAGGTCAATTTAGCTCAAAGGGAATCATTAATGATTTTATAGGGAATTTGAACAGACTCACTGTTTCACGGCGATTCACTGAACAAGCCGTATAACAAACTCTGCACTGGATATTAAAATCCAGAAATATAGTGAAAACACTATTAAATAGCACAGTAACAAAATCGACAGATTAAGGCATTAACTTATGAGCACAAAACACAAGATATTTCTCTTTTCAATATAAACAAGACTTTATTTATATAAATCTAAGACATGTAAACTAATCTACACATGAACACAAGCATTCACACATTCACGCGTTGCAGAAAGAGAGAAAGTGAGGAAAGGATTAGATTAAGAGAATGAGAATTTGATATCCCACGTTTACAGCAATATGTGCAATTGCATAAACCTGAACAATCATCAATCACAGATTTAACACTCGCATTGAATTTTCAATGAGGCTAAAATCTATTTTCAATATTACACCAGTTACAGCAAAGTCTGGGGTTTGTACTTGCAGCTTTGTGTTCAAAGATTTCCCTTTGTCCTCCGTCTTTGCGGGAAAGGGTTTCTCCGAAGTCGCTGATTGGCTAAGAGTTCAGGAGTCGTTGAAGTGGGCGTTGGCTCGTGGCTGGCCCTGCAGAGTTTTGGGCTGGTTTCCGCTGGCAAACGTAACTTAGCACACGAACTCAACGGAAAGAAAATAAACAAAAGTAAAAGAATAAAAGGATGTAAAGAGACTAAGTGGCTTTTCTTCTCATCATGGTATCAAGCTGGCTTGTGGTTCAGAGCACATGGCTGGAGAGAGAGTTCATTTGTCCGGAGAGAGAGAGAGAAGGTGAATTCAAGAGAGGCATTTTTAAAAGAGCAGTCAGAGAGCGGATTCAAGAGGGGAAGTTAAGAGAGCGATAAGAGAGGTGTGTCCTGGGTATTTAACCTCAGCTTTTTGACACCTCCCAATGGTTGTCTTGACCAATTAGGTCCTATGCTGGAGCGGCTGCTGCTTTGTTGCTCCACCCACTTAATAAATTACCATGTCATGGCCAGTCACATTGCCCGAATTTTACATTCTCTTACAAAGTATCCTTTTGGATGTGGTTTCTATAACCAGAATATGATACATTTGACAGGAAATCAATTAAAAGAAATGTTCAAAGCTGGAATTATCACGCTCATACATACTAAACATGACATTAACCCTTAAGGCTTAGCTAGTCAATACTAATTAAAAGCACGATAAACACAATGATTAAAACAAGGATATTCCAATTTGTGGGTCACATACATAATATGCAGCTATGCATAGAAATGATTAGTTTCATTAACCATGAGAATGAAAGTATTTTAAGATGATTCTACAGTTTTTGTGAACCCAGGAATTTTAGCCTTTGTCCTCGAAGCCTGGTCGGGGTGTATTCAGGCGGGCTGGGGGTCTGATTTATGACTTTCTGCTGTTGTCTTGTGGAATTCGGCTCCTCATGTTTCAACCATGCTTGGATCGAATCTTGATTTGTCTGATTTGGTCCTTGATATTCTACACACCCCCCTTCGTTCGGCGAGGTGTTTAGCAGAAGACATCGTCGAGTGCTGGAAAAACAAAGGCAGAAGAAGCAGACAAAACACAGCAAACAACAAGACAACACCTCCATGACAGTTACTGTACTGGTGCCGGGCATTAGGTTATTCGGGCTATTCAATTTTGGAAATTATTGTTTTAATTCTTCGATCAAATTTTGCGACTAGATTTGTGTGTTTCTTCTAAGTTGTCTTAACTTAAGAATGTTCACATTTAGTTTCTAGTGAACTAATTTGTGGTAAAATGAATCGACCTATCGTGCATGGAGCTCTCTGGCTTTCCTTCAGTCTAGAGTGGCTTGTGGATATTAGGTGTAGCGAGTCAATCCTAATATCAGACCTTTGACCCTTGCAGGGTGTCTAGGTGTTTCACCTACTAAAGAAAGAGGGGAAGGAAAAGGATAGGTAAAAGAAGAACAAAACAAAACAAAGCTGCTGTGGGTTTTCCTAGCATGATTTGCAACTACTGTTGAGCTAGGATGTCATGTGCAGCTAGGGGGCCATGCACCTTAACTTCGTGTCAGGTGTTCTAACTCTTGTGAGGATAGCTATATGTTTCTTCATGGTGGTGTATGTAACTGTGTTGCGCTAAATTTGGATCTTCTACTTGTGGGAAGAATATGTTTGTTGAATGTGTTTTCAGTAGATGTGGTTACCTCTGGGTGTAGGTAATGTTGTGTGTGTTAATGGTGTAGTGTATGTGTGGTCAGATCTGTTCCAGTCTGTGTCGTCTCCCCCCTTTTCAGGTATGTTGATGAAGACTGGCTCTCTTCATCCTTGGCTTGGATGTGGGCATATCCATGATCTAATGGGGGTCAGTCCAGAAAGGCAGGAAGTTCTTTAGCAGACAGTCGGAGGTAGTTTGGCATGGCTGTGTGAAGCTGGGATGCAAACTTTGTCTCCTTAGCTGCATTCCTCTTGTGCTACCTTCTGGATGTGGCAGAATTTCTGACCTATATGCTTTGGTGGTTGCTGTTGCACAGACAGGAATGTGGTTCTAGGAGTTGGAGTTAATATAGCAGTTTGCTAGTGAGTGATGGGTGAGTGAGTTGATGTTCTCTGGTACCTCAGTTTTCATCAACGGTTGGCCATGAGAGACTTGCTCGTCCTGTGTGGTTGTTGAACAGGTGCTTGTCATCTCGGACATGGTGGTGTACCATGCGATCATCGGCCTTCCGTTCTGTCGCTGGTCACAGCGAGCATGACTCAATTTCGTAGTCATCCGTGTTCAGCTTATCTTGAAGGAACTCGTTCAGTTGGCTCATGACTTGTTCCATGTCTTCTGACGGTAAGCTGTATGGTTCTGGAGCATACTCAGCACTGTGCATGTCTGAGTATTGCTGAGGTGGGTTTCGTTGTCGCTTAACCCTACGAGATGCTCTTGGATGAGTCAGGCGATTACCTTTGGATGTCTGGTTAGGTTTCCAGTTGTTGCTATCTTTTGCGTTTCTTGAGAAGCGTGGCTGGTCCCATGGATTTTTCCAGAAGTTGGGCTGATAGCTTGCGTGGACATGGGGATCACGTTCTCTGTGCTCTTGATGGAGGACTCTGGTTTTGTGATGCATCTGGGTGTCGTCCAGTGCAAGGCTTGAGTCTTTGTTGACAGAGTTCAAGAGTGTGGATGTTTTGTCACCTTTCTTTGAGGCCATCTTCTGCTTGTTGTAGGCCTTCTGTGTTAGGTCACGCAACTGTTGGATGGTCATGGAGCAGGGACTCAAGTGCTACAGCCCTTATATGGTTCCACGAATGTTAGGAGGAGTGCTCTTGGGAAACCCACTGCTGCCTACAGGCGAGAGAGGAGGAGGGAAGCTATCCTGTGATGTACGGTTCACCACTATCCTCCTTTTGAGACCCAGAGACTGAGAAACTGCTCCTTACTGATGTTTTGGGTACCAAACAAAACAAAGGCTTCTGCGGCAGCGTGGGAGCGGAGGCAGACGCAGGGGGGTGCAGCCGGGTAGGAAGCAGCAGGTTTCCTCCGGTGCATGATGTGTCTGATCGCCTCAGTCTGCCTCTGTGCTACCAAAAACTGCTTGGCAAATCTCTCGACAGCGTTGCCGAAGAGTTCGGTCTGTGACACGGGAGCATTCAGGAACTGTACATTCTCCTACTCCATGTCAGTGAGACACAGCTAGAAATGGCGCTCCTGGACCACTAGCGTGGACATCGCACGACCCAGAGACTGTGCGGTTACCTTCGTTGCTCGAAGCGCGAGGTCCGTCGCAGCACGCAGTTCATGTAGAACCGCCAGGTCGTGACTACCCTTGTGCAGGTCCTTCAGGGCTTTGGTCTGGTGGACCTGCAGTAACGCCATGGCGCGGAGGGCAGAAGCCGCCTCCCCACAGGCTCTATAAGCACTGCCAGTTAGACCTGACGAGTACAAACAGGCCCGAGGGGAGACACCCCACAGAGTGGGAGCGGCTGTTGGACACAGTTGCATGGCCACAGACTGCTCCACCGAGAGGGGCCCTGTGTACCCCAAAGTGGCCCGACACAAGCCCACAAGAAGAACATGAACCATCCACGAAAGCTTCCTCAGCGTGTTGAATGCCCAGGCACGTGAGGCAGCAATTGTGACTGTCCTGCACCTGGTGCACCTGCTGCCTCTTATACACACGCTGTCACCAGCGGCAGCTGGATGCGAATTACCGCATGCCAATGTCCATTGGCTCATTTAGTTACACTCGAAGTGGATTGGTCTCTCTGGCGAGATCCCAATATCGTCGGTCATCTGACGTGACTCGGAGTGACAGTCTGAAAGGAAACTGCATTATGTGACATTTAAATGCTTCTATGACTTTTTTTCTCAAAACTTGTATTTGAGCTGTGATTTTTTTAATACAAGTGATTTTTAAATAAACCTCTTTCAGTTCTGTTTTTTTGGCTAATCTGAATTTAATTTCAGTTTCAGTGAAAAAATATGTATATATATTTTGGTGCATCACTAGAATAGATTATCTTATCTTATTATGCTTTTTCACTTTATGACAAACAGAGGAAGCTTATTTAGTTCTAATGTTACAAAATGAAAAGTAAATTATGTGCATTAGTGTAACCAGTACTTTTTTAAAGTATTTTATGATTCCTGGAGTTTTCTTTCAGTCCAAGTTGCTGTTCTTCACAAAATGTGCACAAACCTGTCAATTGTGGCTCAAAGAAAGTTTCTCACAGGTAATCATGAAATGGTGGTTCATGTTCACATTCATAGAAATACTCACACTGGCTTTTATAAACTGGATTATTGGTGGATCTGACCGCCACGAGAATGAAGAAAAGGAACAGAGGCCAAATCAACTCCACCAGCAAGCGCACCTGAGAGAGAAACAGAGAAAAGCTTCACAACACAGTTCATCATCTCACATCTTCTGCCGTCCATCAGCTTCACCTCACTTGTCTTGAGCAGAGCTTGTGCTTTTATACATCTTTGATTCTGCTATTGCACATCAAAACCATCAACACAACCATATAAGCCTCCTCAAAAGCATCAAAAGTGTCTGACATCTAGAACAAAACTATGAGATCCTAAACATACATAGGTTAGTCTGATGAATAACCTTTGCAATATGGCAAGCTCTAATATAAGAAATAGATAAAAAATAAGGTAATTGTGACTTTTAAGAAGTACATAGATAGATAAATGAAAAGAGCAGAGCAGCAGGTTAAATCTAAGCCACTAGGATTTTCCCAGCGCCTCCGATGGCCAGTCTGGGCCAGGTGACCTGCCTAATTTCATGGACGAAAGGGTCTGAGAGAAATAATCATTTTGTGAATGTAACATGTGATTGTATGCATTCATATGGGTGTGAAATAGAATCTGTAGATTCCAGAGGAATTATGAGGGGGAAAACAACTTAAAACTGCAAGATAAGATTTCAAAATCATAGATTTAGTTTCAAACTGCTAAATGTGTAAAAACTGACAATTGTGTAAAACTATGATAAATGAAATAGACATTTTGTGTCACGAAACACAGATTTGAGTAAGAAAGTTCAAATTGCAATATATAAAGTTCAAATTTGAATTTGAGGCCTTAAATTAAAACAAAAGTGAAAATTGTTGGAAATAAAATAAGAACGGCACATTTACATTATATATATTTATACTATAATTTTGAGGGAAAAATGTTAGCTCAAAATCACAAGATAGATTGAATAAACCGTGAGAATTAAAATAAGTATTTAGCATTATATCCTCACAATTCTGAGGAAATTCAAAATTGAGATATAAATCAGAAATGCTAGAAATAAAACGTGTTATAAACTTGAAAATTTCATTAAAAAAGTTTGAATTGCAAGATATAATCTTTTTCGAGGTGTTGAAATAAAATTGCGATATACAATCTGCACTTGGAATTGTAAGAAATTAAATAAGAACTGCAGATTATAAACTCGAAGACATTTCTCTGCAATTCTAAGAAAGTTCAAACTGTGAAATGATAACTCGAAATAAACTCAGAATTCTTAGAAAGCAAGTTTGTGTTTCAAATGTTTATCTCAAAATCGTGATAAATAAACTCTTAACTGCAAGAAATAAAATCTGAATTTTTGCAAAACTCACAATTCTGTGTAATACATTTCAAATTGCAAAACATACACTTAAAATTCTGAAAGAAAAAAGAAGTTTGAACGGTGACGTGTTACCGTTTTTCCACTGCTTACACACACAATCTTTACTTGTCACACAGTTTCTGAAAGCTGACACTCAAACAGCAACCAAATCTGCAAAACCATACACTAATTATCTGCCTTTGACTCAGTTTTCAATTTCATAAAACACTTTTTGCACATAGAGAACACATAATTATCTAAGTAACACACAAAACTCTAACAGGAATTAATATTTTGGCAAAGTTGTTTGCAAATGTTGCTTTTGAGATGTGTTTGTGATATTTTGAACGCATTGCTTCATTTTGCAAGAGAGGTGAGGCATTTTGTATTCTGTTTGTGCAATTCTTGGATTTGTGTGTAAAGTTTTGAAAAAAGAGGCAAAGTATTGAAAATGTGTGCAATCAGTTGAAAAAAAATGTAACTTAAAATTGCGAGGCATAAACTCGGAATTGAAAGAAATAAAATAAAAATTGCATGTTGCAATTCTGAGAAAGTAAGTTTAAACTATGAGAAGTTAGCTAAAAATGGTGAGATATAAAAAAAAAAAAAACTATGTATGATAAACTCACCGTTCTGAGAGTGTTAAGCAGATCTAAACACAGAATTAACTCGGAATTATGAGAAATGTTCAGAAAAACTAACAATTCTGAGAATAAAAATATATATACTCTGAATTGTGAGAAATGAAGTCAGAATAATATAATGTATGTGCCCTTAAAACATACACACAACCAAAATACAAACCTTGCACAACACATATAACTCTACACAGCCTTTTCGTGACCCGCTCAATCTGAGATTCAGCTCACAGCATCAGACCGAATGATGGAGCTGGAACTTCAAGACTTCTCGACAAACACATTACGCTTGTTGTTTTTGAGATTATATTGATTCATTTGGTGTGAGTGACAGTGTTTTTTGCACTCCACAGCAGTCAACAAACACTGGTAGTGCTGATGATGGTGAGAATGAACTCGTACTGTGTTTCAGTGTCTGGGAATTAAAAAAGAGGCTGATTTGAAGCAGTGCAGCTGCATGTGTGTGACAGCGTCTTGTGTAAGACTTTGCAGAGGTCTGAATGGGAAAGTGTGTTCTGTCTGCTCCATTATTTATACTGTAGAAGTCTGCAGGCAGAATGAGAGAGAATACTAGATCACATCAGATAGTGTGTGTGTGTGTGTGTGTGTGTGTGTGTGTGTGTATTACAAATAAACTCTGTGTGAATGTGTATATGTATCTTTATGCACAGTAATTTTCCTCTAAGTTAGAATCATATCCTTTAGAAGTCTGAATCATTTTAGTAAACTGGTGTAGGAGATTATATTTTATAAATCGATTCAAAGAAACAATTCCTTTGAGTCACTCAAATATATTCCCCCAAAAAAGTTTTTAAACCACTTATTAAAATCAGCATTAAAAACACTGTTTTCAGTTAGCTTAATCAAATGTTACGATGTTTGTTAGTTTGTTGCAAATGATATACAATTAATAATATTACTCCCGATACGATTCGAGCTTGTGAAATAATATCACAAGTTTAGAGGAGTTACTGAAGTAATGAAGTATAATTGCTTAATTTAGCTTCTATAACAGATTGGTTTTATGCAGTCAATCCATTCTGCTTGAGACAGTTGTTTTCACAATGTTCACAGGCTTGCAATGCTTTTGGCTGTCCTTTGGTGAAAAAAATGTAAGTCAGAAGAATACAGATCATATTTATTTTGCATTAACACGAAGCTGCAGTTTCACTTTTAGTTTTTTCTTCTTATGCATACAACATTAATTTACACTTACTACACACTTACTATCTTATGTACACTTTCACGAATCCTACCATGTGCATGTAAATCATTTAGTCATAATTTTTCCTTCATTTATGTGTAAATTATATTTTTGTGCTAACGTTTTGAGAACATCTTTAAATATGAGATAACGTTGAACAAATGTTCTATTAATGTTACTACAATACTTTTTTCGTATAGCTTTAAGAAAACCATGCCAGAATGCTCCCTGTTACCTGGGTTTGCAGTCATTTGTTTTGTGTTGATATAGCCTACTGTATTATTACATCCATTATTCATCAATTTTACCATGGTTGAATAAGCCAACACGACCAGAGTGATACAAACATGTAGTAGTTCTGTTGGACTTTCATTGCGTAGGATTCGAGGAGCAGAACTAGCTATATTAATAATAGATGTAATATTATTCTCATTGTGCCCATCTCAGTTTTTCTGCTAAACTATGTAATTATTAAAATAATCAGCTGTGCTTTCATGAAAGTGTTGCATTTTAAAGTAATTTAAAAGTTTTAATTTAGGCTTAAATTACTTTTTGCATCTGAATACTTTGATATTATGGTGACACTCAGCATGTGTCTTATTTTTCAGCTGTGCACAGAAATCAACACACAAGATGACAGTCTGTAAATATACACTGGAAGACAAGAACAATCACAATTCACTATGCAAATACACACATATTACAAATGACATAATCACAGCCCGTTACATTTGGAACGCTGAACGTTCCATTAATGAATGTTTGAAAGTTTGAATGGAGTTTGTAAGTTAAGTGGTTCAAGCTGAATGCATTGCTGAAATAAGTAGGCCTATATTTACATATTTGAAATATTTAGTGGTTGGATCAAACTTAACCCAGAATATAAATAAAGTGTTGTTTCATTCGTCTGGTTTACAAACTCTGTATCAGTTGATTAGACCAAAACGAATCTGTTCCAAATTATCACAGTTTGAATCATTGAATCACACTCCTGTATAGGGGTTTGAAAACACACACACACACACACACACACACACACACACACACACACACACACACACACACACACACACACACATAAACAGACAGTGCTCTAACAACAGTGCATAACGGTGTGTGTGTGTGTGTGTGCGCGTGCGCACATGTGTGTGTTTTCTCATCCTTCTCGAAGAGGAAGGGAAAAGCTATAATCCTTTCATATTTTTCCTGTCCTCCTCTTTTGTCCAAGGACTCAGAAGCAAAAATAGAGGAGAGAAATATAGCATGACAAAAAATGGAAAAGAGAGAGTGAGTCTTTATCTAAGGTTCGCTCTCTCCATTAGAGTCTGCTGGAGGATTTAGCCCAGTTATAAAAGAGAAAATCCAGCCAGAATCCGACTGAAGAGGACAATCTCTCTCTGGTAAGGTGACCTGCTCTTGACATCTACTGTAAGACTCAGTGATTCTGTAACACCTTCTTGTGTTCAAGATAACCCTTGATTGCCCTTTTTTCCACTATCAAGATGCCAGTTCTGCTGCTGTTCTGTGGCAAAAAATAAAATAAGAATTGGCTCAACACCAGCCACTAAAACCTGCTTTTCTTGCTCTAGGAGCCGCCAACATTATAGAGACCGCAGCGGTGGGATGATGTCCTCGCCACATGAGTGTTACAGACCAACAAAACTCAGGACAGAAAGAATAGAAGTTTAAACTCAATGCAATGAGACAACAATGCGAGTGGAGATTAGTAGAGCTGCCCTCGACTAATGATCTTTCTTGTCGACTAGTAGTCGTTCATTTGAAGCATTAGTTGAATAATCGCACATTTATTAATAAACCATTTAAATCATAATGAGACTTTAATTGTCAACATAGCCTAATAAGTGCTCAAGCACATGCATAAAGTTTGCGACAGCACACCAGCAGAAGTAATGATTATGAATGTGTCAGGGAAAAACAGTAAGGAGGCTGCATTAACATGAATCATTTCTTGATAAACTAGTCTAGTACTTTCCTTGCTTTCAGTTTAAGAGATGAAGTCGGCGACAATGACTCGTAATCTCCACAGTAGTGATGCGGATGTATGCATGTTTCATATGGATTACATAATCGGAGAATATTTGTTTTCCATTTGAATTGGTTTATTTGAAAGTAGACATTTCACTCTCTATAGATATATTCATAGGTTCCACGTGACATCACAGGGTTTTATCGCCGCCATTTTTGTGTCCGAGTCACAGCTGCGCGAGCTGTCAGTCTATGGTCACAGCAGCCACAACTACCAGAGGAAGATCAACGAAACACTCCCAGAAGATTCATAAGTTATAATATGACCGGGTTATGTTGTGCTGTAACAACAGTCGTCAGAAAAACCCTGAACTACAGTTTTACTCGATCCCAAAGAGATGAGATTGGCAGAATAAATTGTTGGCTTAGATCAGAAGACACCACTGACAGCTAACGTACGGTCAGAAAAGGATGAAAAGAGACAATCGTGATTGTTTATAGGAGAATAAAGGACACTAATATATTTGTATTTGTGTTTGTGTCTGCAGAAAAGTATGTGTGACCCTCTCTGTGAAAACCCAGCTAAAGTCCTTTTTTTGTGATTAGCTTTTTTCTACAGAATCTACAAAATCTATAAAATCACCCTTCATATGGTAAAGAACATTCTGTGAAAATGTAAGCTTTACATCTTCAATATTGACTGAGTAAGGTCATGCCAAAGTTTGAAATTATAGTGAAATTAATGGAAGAACTCAAACTTTGATGCTTGTTTTCTCATAATTAGATTTTGAGACTTTAGTCTGGATTTCACAGAGAGGGTCACACACACACACACACACACACACACACACACACACACACACACACACACACACACAGACACACACACACGGACACACACACACACACACACACAGATACACACACACGGACACACACACACACACACACACACAGACACACACACACGGACACACACACACACACACACACAGACACACACACACGGACACACACACACACACAACACACACACACACACACACACACAGACACACACACACGGACACACACACACACACACATATATATATATATATATATTTACAGGTGTATAATATAATCACAAGGTTTTCATAAATAATCACATTTGTTTTGCTAAACCTATTCATTCATCATGTTCCTGTGGCTCAGTAGTTAAAGCTATCGCGTTAGCAGCGCAAAGGTTGTGGCTTCGATTCCCAGGGAACACATACTGACACAAACATTTATAGCCTGAATGCACTGTAAGTCGCTTTGGATAAAAGCGTCTGCTAAATACATAAATGTAAATGTTATTGAATTTGTCATACAAAAAAAAAACGTCCTGAGTAAATGACCTTTGTGAATTGTGACTGGCTGCACAGGTGGTGTAATTATTTAGGACATAGCCTACATAAATTCTGAGAACATAAAAACTGAAAGTCTGAATCGTCAGACAGTAAAGCATTTTTTAACAATGGCAAAACATTTGAACTGAAAAGTTATTGTAGCTATGTAGCCTTTGAATAAACGAGAATGCATGTTTTTAATTAAAGATAACTTGGTGTGTGCTGCTTTTGGGGCCTGAATGTGTGCTTCAATAATGACATCCAGGTAAGAATACACTAGAAGTGAAAGACTTCTTCCCTCAGGTAGATTGCATGTTGTTCTTGGCTTGCTGCATGTTGTGCTCATGATCAGTAATCACGTTGTTTGCATTAACCAAATCTGACTTGCTGAAATCAAAACGCAGACGGAGAAGAGAGTCACTGTTAGCACGAGTCTCGCTCGCCGTGATGCAGGAGCGAGCAGCCGGCAGAGGATTCTTCAAGCTCTTCATCGAGCGACTACATCCGCAATTCAAACAGTAAGTTGTCCAGAAAGACTGATTTATTATAAATGGTGCTAATATTAGCTAATTAAATTCAGATTGCGTAGTAAACTAATAATGTTATCGTGTTACACTATCATTGACTCAAAAGTGCTTTGAGCTGATGTCAGTTTGAAATTTACAATCAGGACATTACATGGTGTAACTGTTACACTTGCTATCCTAAAAAACACAATCAAGTCCAGGGATCAGTGTGGGAAATGGTAGTAAAAGGTAGTTTATTATTTCAATATATTAATATTATGTATTAAATCTCATAGAGATGTGCTGTGCTCGGACACAAATATGGCGGAGAGCATAGCGGAAGTGACGTATTTGTAATATAATGAATATTTTGTTGGTAAGGCAAGTATACACTGATTTTCACACTCAAGTTCACAGACCGAGACGGCAGAAAGTGCATCCTGTTTGCTTTCATTATTTTACAAAAGCGCAATGATTTGTTGTTATTATGAGTGCACACAAATAAATGTAGTCTTTACAGATTCAAATGATGTATTACTCTTATCTGTGTGACCAGAAATGAGGGAGTATTTTAAGAGCAAATGATCCCACCGGCGCCCCATCTGTCCTGCAGTGAGCACTCAGCTTCCACTCTCCACACAAACACAATATAGCACACATTTCTCTGGGTTAACTTTAGATTGAGCGGCCATGTAAAGCTGCTACTACTTTCTGATGATAAGCAATATTTGAGGTCGATGAATGAGGCATTTGAATGTCCTGTCCGATGTACTACGACATAGACCAGCCGTTGACAATCTGTCCGTCATGGACTGCATGACTTCACCTTCATGACTAATAAAATGTTGGTGTACCAAGCCTCTTCTTGTCAACTAACGGTTTGTCGACTATTAGGGGTCAGCCCTAGAAATGAGTGATCTCTACAAAATGACTGAAAATCAAATTTGAAGTTTCATTCATGCATTGATAATTTTTCACCTCGCTCATGATATGCTATAATTTACATATTACTACTTAATCAGAATGTTGTTTTTATACACATTAAGTATAAAAATACTGATCATTTATCAGTTAAAGGAATAGTGGACCATAATGAAAATGTGCTGAAAATGTGCTCATCCTCAGATCCTCCATAGATGGGTTTATTTCTTCATCAGATTTGGAGAAATGTATCATTGCGTCACTTGCGCAGCAATGGATGCTCTGCAGTAAATGGGTGCCGTCAGAATGAGAGTCCAAACAGCTAAAAAAAAACATCACAATAATCCACACCACGTTAATGTCTTGAAAAGTGAGAAATTGAGAGAAATTGCATTAATTGCAATGATACATTTCTCCAAACGCTGATGAAGAAACAAACTCATCCACATCTTGATGACCTGAGAGTGAGCACATTTTCTGCACATTTTCATTTCTGGCTAAACTATTCCTTTAAACGATGCATCCTGATTATATGTGATTTTCAAGCAAGAAATGCTATCAGGAGAACGGATGAATCATAAGCTGGATCCCTAAATGATGCATTCATGGATTCAAATTTGCATAGCTTTTATTGTAAGTTTAATGCATTTTCGTGGCAATTATGTTGCATTTAGTTTGGATTCATATCACAATATTGGAGAGCGATATCACAGCTCTGATTAAAGTGCTCTCTACTGCCTTCATGGACTCATGGAAATGCAAATTGTGAACATTTATTTTCCATCACGACTGTGTTGTTGTGAAGTTTGGCTGAGGATCAGATGAAGTCTGAAGTTACTGTATGAAGAGAACTGCTCTGTCTGCCAGTCAACTGATCTGAAGTCGATCTGAACGAGAGCCGCTGTTCTGCCGAAGCACAGTTTGGCGACATGACAAGATTCTCAACTAAATCATCTGTATGATCTCTGTTTTTGCCAGAAAATTCATAATGGAAGACTGTTTGAACAAAAGCATGAAGTGTTCACTGCTGTAAACAGTAGCACAACACAGATATACAGATGTTATCTCTGTTCCTAACCGAGTGAACGGCCCTGCTGTCTACTGCGCACACAAGCAGCATCCTAGATGTCACACAGCCTCAGAAATGACCGGTTTGACGGCAAAATAGCCAAATATTATTCCAAATTAACCGTTTCCTATGTGAATCTGTTAAACTGTAATTTAGTTATGCGATAGCAGCTGTATTTTCAGCATCATTTGTCCAGTCTTCAGTGTCACATGATCTTCAGAGATCATAATAATATGCTGATTTGTGATCAAGAAACATTTCTGATTATTATCAATGTTGAAAACAGTTATGCTGCACAATATTTTTGTGTAAACTGTGATACATTTAATTCTATATTAACATAATATTATTATAATAATATTAAAGAAAGAAAGAAAGAAAGAAAGAAAGAGAGAGAGAGAGAGAGAGAGAGAGAGAGAGAGAGAAAGAGAAAGAAAGAAAAAGAGAAAGAAGAAACAACTTTTGGCAGGGTCTTTTTATTTCATTTTATTTTATTTTTACTCAAACTGGTAACTATAGTAAGATCTTACAAATCTGTGTTTTTTCTGCCACATAAAAAAATAAAAAATAACTAAAATTACACATTTTTATCTTACAATTCAGATTTTTTTTTCTCAGAGTTGCTAATCTATATCTTGCAAACATGCATTTATATGAGACAATTCTGCATTTATATATTGCTGTTCAGATTTCTTTCTCAGCATTGCCTGATAATAAGATAATACGTCTCAATTAATCCTTTAGTATTTTTTATTTAATATATGTTTTTTTTTATTGTTTTTATCGATATGAAAGAAACAGGCTCCCATAGTTCGCAGCCAATATTAACTCTGAAAGGCTTGTTCTCTCGACATTATTTAGATTGAATAGCTATCTAATAATAAAAAAGGCTAAAGGTCAGTACACTCAAAGAAGACTCGATCAAAACAACTGCACTTATTTTACATGTAAACTGTGTTTGTGCTTCATCACCCCACTGTAAAACTCACCTGTTATATTTCTTGCAATAAAGAAATTCATACGGGTTTGTACAGACATGAGTGTGAATAATTTAGGACAGTATTTTCAGCTTTAGGTGAACTATCCCTTTATAAATGATATTTTGCTGCATGGCTATTATCTCTTTTCCTCTTCACCTGTCACCTCTCTTTGTCTCACCTGCTGTCCGCTGCAGTCATCAGGCTCCATTAGTTTGAGCACATCTCATTAGAAACGCATTAGACAGGTGAGCATGACGATAGATGACACGGGCACGGGGGAATTGGTTGAACTCAGTAGTTTACATGCAAAACGTCCTAATAAAACTTGAGCCTCTTTTGTGGAACACAGTTATATTTCTGAACCAAAAGGATCATTTTTCCACATATTAAGCACTTTTTTTCTCGACAGGCCACTCTTTGATGCACATATGTCTCTCTGTCTGTCTGTCTCTCTCTTGTAATTGCAGATCAGGCAATCAGAGAGACCATTAGAGCAGCACAAGTGCTTGACGGAGGCTGTTTATGAATCAAATCTCCACCCACATGGGGCAGCGCGGCGAGCGGCGGCTCTTGACATGAGTGAGGACACTTAACCAGCCGGCGTTCAGCACAGAGTCAGTCAGACTCAGTATACTGCGCTCAGATGTCAGCGCATCCAATCACATGCATCAAAACGACAAATCCAGTTATCACACACTCTGCCAAAGTCTGTCCAATCACTGCCCCAAATTACAATATCTAATCCGTATTTCAAAGACAGCAATTATGAAATTGCATTAAAACTGTACTTAAGTCCTACTTAAGTGGGCCAAAAACACTCTACGGTTCAGCTAATGGCAGTTTGCACTTATATATTTCCATAGTTAGTATTTTTTTTAAGAATGTAGTGAATAAAATGAAAAGTGACTAAAACTCAGCCTGTCCATTCTGTGATGGTGAGGTAAGTCAATGAAGGGGTTTTAAGTGCAATTGTAAATTTGCCAATAAATCCTCTGCAGTGAATGGGTGCCGTCAGATTGAGAGTCCAAACAGCTGATAAAAACCTCACAATAATCCAAAAGCAATCCAAACCACTCCAGTCCATCAATTGAGCAGTTAAACCATCGCTTCTGACCAAAATATGAGTCCTCTATCAATAATAACGCTTCCTCCGGTAAAAAAATAAATCTTAATGATGGATTTGTTTCTTACAAACGTGCAGCGTTTGTCTTCTTCAGATGTTAATTGATGGACTGGAGTGGTGTAAATTACTGTGGATTATTGAGATGTTTATCAGCTCTTGACTCTCATTCTGATATTTCTATATAAATACATATTTTTTCTACACATATTTATTTTAAAGTAGAAAAAAAGGTTCTTTAGATCGTTAAAATGTTCTTCACTCTGTAAAAGTGGTTGTTTTAAGAACTGTTCATTGAAAGGTTCTTTTAGGAACCAGAAATGGCTCTTATATGATATCACTATGGAAATATATATATATATCTGATCAATCATGTGAATGGATTATTATTTTGTGGAGAATGGTGTATTTTCTACATTAAATGCTCTGTTTGCCCACTACTACTATCTAATAATGAACCTTGTTTCACACCACTAGTTTGACGAAGCCCACCCCCGGCATTATGATGCTTATTACTGGCATTACCGTAGCGGATGAACCGAACACACCCTGTAATCATTATCATTTGATCCCACTCGTTCTCGTCGTATGAGTCTGTGGTTTCTGTCTTTGAGGAGGTGACAGTTCTCATCAATCATGTTCTCCAGAGGAGCTGTGAGACGTGACAGTCAGCGCGGTGCTGCTGTTTCTGCACGCGTGTGTCTCGCAGCCTTCGTGAAGGTGAGACTGTTTTTCACTCTCTAAAGACCAATGAAATCTGCTTGTTCTTATTCACACCTGTTCCAGGTCGGCCAGAGCCTCCTCTTTCTCTAAAAACTGCAGATCACATTGTGTATTCGAGTGTTTCGTGATGTCCCTGGGCTTGATTGAACAGATTTCAATGTTTTTATGTTTTTATGAAGGTCACATTGAAACTGTATTAGAAATGTTTACCATTGTTATATTTGGACTATTTTCAAATTCCTTATATAATATTTTTTATCATTTTACCCATGTCTCCCAGCCTCACTTTCAAACTTAAAAAACAATTCATAAAATAAATAAGTGGGATATTTCTACTAATAATATTAGTACTACTTACAAATAATACAATAATACATTTAATGCAGTATTCATATTATACCAAAGCTTCAGATGAGCCCAGTATTTGGAAAAAATCAGCTTGTAAATAGTGCTATAAATAGTACATTTATGTATTTATTTACTTACTTATTTATTTTATATTTTATTTTACAATTGCATTTGACTGAATTTACTTAGTACGTTTATCTGTATCAGAATCTGTAGTAATATCTGCAAATTGAAATACATACAGGTGCCAAATATGAGTAAAACTGTCTTTATCAAGTAAAACCAGCTCTCTGGATAGTTGTAACTTTACTGTTTTCTGTAACATAATGCATGGTTTATTTAACATTACAAGGAAATAAATATTTAATTAGTATTTATTTGTTTCTAAAAAAATATTAAATGACATGTTGGCCTATTTTTTGAGGAAACAAGGTTTTGAATAGTGTTAAAAATATACATGTTTTATATAAAATTGTAAGAATGGCTGATTAATCGTTATAAGCGATGCTCATTACTGTAAATGACATCGGAGACTTGAATCAAGGATATACAGAAAGTCTAGCGTTATGAAACATAAGTTTATTCAAGTGTGCTATAAGTATACTTATTTTAAACTATAATAGGAAAGTATATGTTTAGTCTACTTGTTATGTACTTCTCAGAAATATAAACGTAAAATGACATGTAAGTATACTTGACTTATAAATGAAGTATACTGCTTTTTGGTAAGGGTACTCAAGCATGCATCTGCTGTGAATCAACTCTTTGAATATGACATGACAGGATCAGCAGGCCAAAAAATAAAAAATAATATGTTTCGCAATGACTGACATGAGATGCACAGCAAAGTATAAGGCCACGGCTGCTGTGTACAAACCGGTTCATGCCTGCTTTCCCAAAATACAGTGTTTGTGTGCGTGTACCTTCTGTCTGCTCCGTAGAGTAAAGTTCTTCCACAGTAACAATCTGAGTTGTGTCAGGAGACTCATTATCAGCAGTTGACACGTTGCTATGGGAATAGAAACTCTGTTACCCCTGTAGAGAAAGAAAAAAGGGAATTTTATTATCGACGGACAGCTAATTAACTAAACACAAAACAATGCTCGGTCTTTGGTGCATACACTGTAAACTCCAGATCCTGCACATGAGCCAATGTGGTAAAACTAGTATTGTAAATGTATTTTTTTATTGTTTATTATTGCAAGTGAAATTGTATCGGCTGGGTGTCCAATCTTATTCTAGTTTATCAGGCAGAATAATATCTAACACCACCAACAGCCATCCTGAAGGGAAAAGCATAATCACATCACACCGTTTGAGTGGGTGTGTGATCAATAAGTGGAGTTTACACTGAGCCACTCTAGTGTCAGATTCAGACCACACGGTCCGATTTCCATTAGCAGCCACAAATAAATGAGGTGCTGTGCAACATATTTTGTTTTCTCAGTGAGACTTGATAAAGACATCCAACTCCATCCTCATGGCCACATACATTTTGTGGCTTTCACGCCATGTTTGTGAGCTTTTATTTGATCGTGCTCTCTTAAATGTTGTCTAAAAAAACCTTGAGCAGATACAGTACACATTTAAAATATGCAGTCTTTCTCTTCTGAGAAAGCAGAGCATTGACGTCAACAGAAATTGTATTTGTATTATATACAATGACATGCAATTTCAGTCCAAACAAAGTGGACTAAAATGAATGAATGTGTCATGACTGTCTAAAGGAACTTTGTAGTCGAAAAATTGTGACGAAAACAAAACATTGTAAAAAGGGACTCAATTCCCAGAGGACTACAGTAACCTGTATGTGCTGGTTTTGACATCCTCTCTTGGATCTATGCAGATGTACCATTCTTTAGGAAATCCTCCGGGGTTTGTGTTCATGCACTAACTCTCACCCTTCCCAAACAACAATTAGTTACACATTCACACTCCACTGTCTCCACGTCTTCACACCACATAGAGTCGCATTGCTCAGTCACCCTAACAAGCCTTCTCCGCTTCACACTGGAAACAGACGTTAAAAGCGACAAAGAAGTGGTTATCTGCTTCCTAAAGCTCTGAAGAGCTCTTTACAGAACAGATGTGTGTGTGGGGGTGTGCGTGAGTGTGTTTATCAGGAGACTGCAGTATCTTTAGCAAAGCATACGAATAAGCCTGACTCTGAGGGAGTTTTAATTAGGACTAGTGGGAAAGGTGGGTGTCAGGGTCACCTATACTTCTCTGGAAATGAGCGCACAGTCATCCTCAAACATACGCTCTTCCAGGAAGACACTCTTCTCGATAAGCGAGAGTTCAGTGAAGTTCATGACTCTTGTTAGGAGGAGCTTTCCTGTTCTCGGTTGCATAAAATAGCACATTATTAACTGCACATTACATATTCACATACACCTGAACTTTGGTTTAGTTTGCTTATCTGATAGGGGTGGCACGGTTCAACTTTTTTACGATTCGGAATGTATCACGTTTTTAGAGTCACGGTTTCGGTACAGTTCGGTTATGTTTGTGGAAAAACTATACTGTCAAATAAAAATAAATACAATAACAATAATCTGTCTAACTACAAGCAACAGCACAGATAAATACAATAGAGAAAAGATACAAATAAAATAGACAGTTATTTTTTTTTTCATTAGTTTTTAGGTACAGAAATGAATAAAGTAATCAAATGTAAAACAGCACTACATATTTGACAGTATAAATTAAATAATCTTTATTAAAGTCACAAAAGCGATTCAATCAAGAGCAGTGAGTGATTTCTTTGTTGTTGCTATTTGATGAATATTAAGAAAGTGCTGTCACTTTAAGAGAATGCACTGATTCTGTACGTTCAGCTGGCTATGTCTGCTATAGGATACTTACCAACAGTGTTGGGGGTAACGCATTACAAGTAACGCGAGTTATCCAATAATATTACTTTTTTCAAGTAACTAGTAAAGTAACACATTACTTTTTAATTTACTAGAAAATATCTGAGTTAATTAAAAAAAAAAAAGTAACGGCAGTTACTTTTTTTCCATTTATTGACTGACAGTGCGCTGTGTGAACATGCTCTTACTGTAGTTCTAATCTAAACTAAATGTGAATGTGCATTAATTCATCCCACTCGCAAAAAACTGATTCAGTATTCATCAAAATTAATTAAAACAGTAAAATGCAAACTCAGAATATGACGCAAACCTGCAATAATTAAATATGTTAAACAACACAAGTGTATCTAATCTCATTTTATTAACCAATGTCTTTGCTGCTGACCTATGATGATGCAGTTCAACCATACTAATAAGCAAAAATTACTTTAGATAAACTAACAATTGTGCTTCGTTGTTTTGTTTTTTATTGCTGAAGAGTGTTGAATCTTCGTTTTCTGCATTCTACTGCACAGACGTGAATTTACTTTTCCTTCAGCCTGAGGTTTATTCATTACACTTTTTGATGTGAAAGTCTTTTACATTTGCTATAAACAGAACTTCTTGTATTAAAAACAAACAATCAAGCCCTGCTCATATTTAAAAAGTAACGCGAAAGTAACGCAAAAGTAATGTAACGCATTACTTTCCATAAAAAGTAACTAAGTAACGTAATTGGTTACTTTTGTAGGGAGTAACGCAATATTGTAATGCATTACTTTTAAAAGTAACTTTCCCCAACACTGCTTACCAAGACGGGCATTTTGACATAGTTTTTGTGTGAATTTTTCCATTCAAACACAATACTTCAGAGAGAGCTTACTATTTGCGTGCGTTCGAGGCTTCGGGTTTGCATGCTTCTGATGAGTGCACGTACAAATCACTGCACGCGTGAGCTCGCGTCCTCTGGCTCTTAAATGTTTAAACTGGCAAACACTTACATGAGTTTAGTTTAAACGCAGATATCAGGTCTCACCTGTGCTCGCGTGCCATCAGCACCCGGGTTATGATGGAATAAATTATTTTCCAGCATACACTCGCATTGAACAAGAGTGAATGGTTTGTCCACTTTTTTTTTCTTTCATCGCTGTTGTTGTAATGGATTTGGAAGCCAGAATGCACTTCCATCAACAGAAGCATACATTAGACAAACCCTGTTTGTTTCAAGTGTTATTTATAACAAACCATATTGCACATGTGTTGTCAGATTTAAGTTGAACCAAGTCCTAGCACGTGCTGGACCGTGTGTGGAGAACCGGACAGTTTTTTTTTTTTCTGCGAACCGTGCCACCCCTATTATCTGATCTCAGTGACCTGATCTCACTGCCTTGGTCTTGTTGGTCTTTTCTCACTGATCTGATCTCACGGCTGTAGTTTAACTGGTCTAGTCTCACTGATATGATCCTAACGCTGTGTTATTGTTGGTCTGATCTCACCAGTGTGGTCTTACTGGTCTGATCTCACTGATCTGATCTCACCGCTGTGTTCTTGTTGGTCTGATCTCACTGATCTGATCTTGTGGCTGTGGTTTTACTGGTATGATCTCACTGATCTGATCCCACCGCTGTGTTCTTGTTGGTCTGATTTCACCAGTGTGGTCTTACTGGTCTGATCTCACTGATCTGATCTCGCCAGTGTGGTCTTACTGGTCTGATCTCACTGATCTGATCTCACCACTCCGGTCTTACTGGTCTGATCTCACTGATCTGATCTCACCAGTCCGGTCTTACTGGTCTGATCTCACTGATCTGATCCCTCTGCTGTGTTCAGGATCTGATCCCACTGGTGTATTATTGTTGGTTTGATTTCACCAGTTTGGTCTTAATGGTCTGATCTCACTGATCTGATCTTGCCAGTGTGGTCTTACTGGTATGATCTCACTGATCTGATCTCACCAGTGTGGTCTTACTGGTCTGATCTCACTGATCTGATCTCACCAGTGTGGTCTTACTGGTCTGATCTCACTGATCTGATCTAGCCAGTGTGGTCTTACTGGTCTGATCTCACTGATCTGATCTAGCCAGTGTGGTCTTACTGGTCTTATCTCACTGATCTGATCTTATGGCTGTGGTTTTACTGGTCTGATCTCACTGATATGATCCCACTGCTGTGTTCTGATCTGATCCCACTGCTGTGTTCTTGTAGGTTTGATTTCACCAGTTTGGTCTTAATGGTCTGATCTCACTGATTTGATCTTGCCAGTGTGGTCTAACTGGTCTGATCTAACTGATCTGATCTCATGGCTGTGATTTTACTGGTCTAATCTCACTGATCTGATCCCACCGCTGTGTTCTTGTTGGTCTGATCTCACCAGTGTTGTCTTACTAGTCTCATCTTCACGGATCTGATTTCAATGGTTTGATATCACTGCTGTTGTCTTGTTGGTTTTATCTCACAGCTTTAATAAAACAGAAGCATACATTAGACAAACCCTGTTTGTTTCAAGTGTTATTTATAACAAACCATATTGCACATGCGTTGTCAGATTTAAGTTGAACCAAGTCCTAGCACGTGCTGGACTGTGTGTGGAGAACCGGACAGTTTTTTTTTTTTTCTGCGAACTGTGCCACCCCTAGTATCTGATCTCAGTGACCTGATCTCACTGCCTTGGTCTTGTTGGTCTTTTCTCACTGATCTGATCTCACGGCTGTAGTTTAACTGGTCTTGTCTCACTGATATGATTCCAACGCTGTGTTCTTGTTGGTCTGATCTCACCAGTGTGGTCTTACTGGTCTGATCTCACTGATATGATCCCACTGCTGTGTTCTGATCTGATCCCACTGCTGTGTTCTTGTAGGTTTGATTTCACCAGTTTGGTCTTAATGGTCTGATCTCACTGATTTGATCTTGCCAGTGTGGTCTAACTGGTCTGATCTAACTGATCTGATCTCATGGCTGTGATTTTACTGGTCTAATCTCACTGATCTGATCCCACCGCTGTGTTCTTGTTGGTCTGATCTCACCAGTGTTGTCTTACTAGTCTCATCTTCACGGATCTGATTTCAATGGTTTGATATCACTGCTGTTGTCTTGTTGGTTTTATCTCACAGCTTTAATAAAACAGAAGCATACATTAGACAAACCCTGTTTGTTTCAAGTGTTATTTATAACAAACCATATTGCACATGCGTTGTCAGATTTAAGTTGAACCAAGTCCTAGCACGTGCTGGACTGTGTGTGGAGAACCGGACAGTTTTTTTTTTTTTCTGCGAACTGTGCCACCCCTAGTATCTGATCTCAGTGACCTGATCTCACTGCCTTGGTCTTGTTGGTCTTTTCTCACTGATCTGATCTCACGGCTGTAGTTTAACTGGTCTTGTCTCACTGATATGATTCCAACGCTGTGTTCTTGTTGGTCTGATCTCACCAGTGTGGTCTTACTGGTCTGATCTCACTCATCTGATCTCACCGGCCTGGTCTTACTGGTCTGATCTCACTGATCTGATCTCATGGCTTTGGTTTTACTGGTCTGATCTTACTGATCTGATCCCACTGCTGTGTTCTTGTTGGTTTGATTTCACCAGTTTGGTCTTAATGGTCTGATCTCACTGATCTGATCTTGTGGCTGTGGTTTTACTGGTATGATCTCACTGATCTGATCCCACTGCTGTGTTCTTGTTGGTCTGATCTCACCAGTGTGGTCTTACTGGTCTGATCTTACTGATCTGATATCGCCAGTGTGGTCTTACTGGTCTGATCTCACTGATCTGATCTCATGGCTGTGGTTGTACTGGTCTGATCTCACTGATCTGATCCCACTGCTGTGTTCTGATCTGACCCCACTGCTGTGTTCTTGTTGGTTTGATTTCACCAGTTTGGTCTTAATGGTCGGATCTCACTGATCTGATCTTGCCAATGTGGTCTTACTGGTCTGATCTCATTGATCTGATCTCGCCAGTGTGGTCTTACTGGTCTGATCTCACTGAGCTGATCTAGCCAGTCTGGTCTTACTGGTCTGATCTCACTGATCTGATCTAGCCAGTCTGGTCTTACTGGTCTGATCTCACTGATCTGATCTCATGGCTGTGGTTTTACTGGTCTGATCTCACTGATCTGATCCCACTGCTGTGTTCTGATCTGACCCCACTGCTGTGTTCTTGTTGGTTTGATTTCACCAGTTTGGTCTTAATGGTCTGATCTCACTGATCTGATATTGCCAGTGTGGTCTAACTGGTCTGATCTAACTGATCTGATCTCATGGCTGTGATTTTACTGGTCTAATCTCACTGATCTGATCCCACCTCTGTGTTCTTGTTGGTCTGATCTCACCAGTGTTGTCTTACTAGTCTCATCTTCACGGATCTGATTTCAATGGTCTGATATCACTGCTGTTGTCTTGTTGGTTTTATCTCACAGCTTTGATCAAACAGAAGCATACATTAGACAAACCCTGTTTGTTTCAAGTGTTATTTGTAACAAACCATTTTGCACATGCGTTGTCAGATTTAAGTTGAACCAAGTCCTAGCACGTGCTGGACCGTGTGTGGAGAACCGGACAGTTACTTTTTTTTCTGCGAACCGTGCCACCCCTATTATCTGATCTCAGTGACCTGATCTCACTGCCTTGGTCTTGTTGGTCTTTTCTCACTGATCTGATCTCACGGCTCTAGTTTAACTGGTCTAGTCTCACTGATATGATCCCAACGCTGTGTTCTTGTTGGTCTGATCTCACCAGTGTGGTCTTACTGGTCCGATCTCACTGATCTGATCCCACCGCTGTGTTCTTTTTGGTCTGATCTCACTGATCTGATCTTGTGGCTGTGGTTTTACTGGTATGATCTCACTGATCTGATCTTGCCAGTGTGGTTTTACTGGTCTGATCTAACTGATCTGATCTCATGGCTGTGGTTTTACTGGTCTAATCTCACTGATCTAATCCCACCGCTGTGTTCTTGTTGGTCTGATCTCACCAGTGTGGTCTTACTAGTCTCATCTTCACAGATCTGATTTCAATGGTCTGATATCACTGCTGTTGTCTTGTTGGTTTTATCTCACAGCTTTGATCAAAATGTTTGATACCTCTGTCTTACTGGATTGATCTCACCACTGTAATATCACTTATTTCTTAGGTCATTGCTGTGGTTTTAATGGTTTGATCTTACTGCTGTAATTCTAGTGGTATGATCTCACCATGGTGGTCTTGTTGGTTTAATCTCACCATTGTGGTTTTGTTTTACTGGTCTGATGATCTTACTGATCTCATAACTGTGATCTTAATGGTCTGGACTTAACAGTCAGATGTCAGTGGTCTGATCTCACTGAACTGGTGTGAGTTGTCTGACTTAACTAATCTGATCTTAAGGGTCTGTTCTCTCTGCTGTGGCCTTGTTGGTTTTATCTCACTGTTGTGGTCTTATTAGTTTGATCTTACAGCTGTGATACTAATGGTTTGATCTAATTACACTGGTCTGACTGGACTTTCCTCACCACTGTAATCTCACTGGTCATATTTCAAAGGTCTGGCCACTGTTTACTCTCTGGGCTGTGTTTCCCATTTTTAGCTTACATAGACTGTAGAAACCACTGGCACCAATGGTCTCTGCGATCTACTTATTCATATAGTGCTTTTCTTGCCAGTTTGAACTCACTGGTCTGATTTGAACTTACCGATGCTGGTCTGATTTCCTATACTGTATCTGCAGCTAAAATAATCACTTTGCCAAATATTTATAATATATGTTATAAAAATTGTACTGGTTTCTAACATATTCCGTAGTGCTTTCTTGTTTGAATGAGAAAATGTTAAATGACACAGAGGTTGTTTATTGTGGGCAGGTTACTAGAAGGTATGCGATATCCGTCTGCCCTTACGGGATACATCTAAGTTAATTAGCTATTTGTCTTTTCCAAAGTGACTCACAGTACAATTATTATGGGGACAGTCCCACTGGAGCAACCTGAGGTTAAGTGCCTGGATCAAGGACACAATGGCGGCAGGGGAACGCGGTTACTCTCGAGGTCACAAATCGTCCCTTCCATGATTTGGACCCACAACCTTTTGGGTTACTAGCCCAGATCTTTAACCATCAGACAGATAATTTACTACCCCTCTTAAAAGGTCATAGTCCTTCTGTTAGGGTACATATTCAGTTGTCAGAACAATTACTTCTCTTCTTGTAACACGCTGTCCTTTGGTGAAGGACATTTCCATTTCTAGAGTGCGTCTCCTCTTAAGGGAATATGTGTACATTTTTATTTTCAAAGGAAGTATCATTTTCTCAGCTGAATAATAAAATCTTCAGGGGACACGTTGTGCTTTAATGTGCCCAGATGGGAAATAGTTTCATGTTTAATTTCACACTAATAAGACCACAAATGTGAAACTCCAGGCTACCCGGAAGAACAACAGCACAATGTTTCTCCAGCTTCTATTTTTTTTACAATTCTCCTTGAACCTCTTGATGAGAAAAGGCAACTTTTGCGAACACAAGCTATATTTTGTCATTCTAGAATATGGATTGCCTAATAAAGGTGATGGCACCCATTTCCTGTTTATGACCCAGAAGCAGGTTACAGTCTTTCCCTCTGGCCCTGGCTCTGTCTTTCTCTAGTAATTGTCTCTAGTTACAGTAAATATTTCATCAGGCATCAGCCAGAACATCGTGCAGGAAAAATGACCAACACAGGAACCTTGTATGAAATATGCAGGGAGTAATTTCCTATTTATGAATCACTGTCTGTCATTGCTTTTCCATTCCGTCTCAACCGCATAATTTATTTCTGTGGGAAATGGGGCTTCGCTCACACACACATACACACACACACACACTTATCTCTAATTTTAGGGGCCAATTACCCAAGGACGTACAAGTGGAAGGTGTGTGAATGTGTTGTAGTAAAAAGGTCAGAGAGCAAATTGAAGGCCGTTATGGGATCGGCAGCATTTGCATACACTGAAAAGCCATCAATATATTTTCCAGAGATTAAAATGTGAATGGGATATTAAAATGTCTCTCCAGGAAGGTTCTTTGCAAATGTATATGTCACAGACATTAAACAGTATTGAAAAAGCAACTTGTGTGATGATTTTGCTGTACAGAAGAGATTTTAAATTAGAGGAAGTCCAATAGACTCATATTGTAAAAAAAAAAAAAAGTAATTTGTACCTACGCAAACAGTAAAAATGATACAGTAAAATCCAGCTGTTCAACTGTAATCCACTTATTCCACATTAAAAACTAAATGATTTAATGTCCCTGAATAATTTATATTTATATATATATATATATATATATATATATATATATATAAAATGTAATCATGTAAATACTGTTTCATATATAGACAAATAGATATATTATTTATAAATCCTAGTAATCCTTAGCTATTCTAATAATAAACATTACCCTTTTCTTTCTTTCTTTGCATTTATTTATTGTGATGTAGTTCAAGTAGATGGGTATTTTAACATTGTATTACATATATGGTTATGAGTTTGAAAATACACAAGCACAGAAATGCCACCCCTTAAAATAAAAATAATTTTGGTCCACACAACTGCCACTCACTGGATATGTTCTCTTTTTCGGACCATTCTCTGTAAACCCTAGAGATGGTTGTGCGTGAAAATCCCAGTAGATCATCAGTTTGTGAAATACTCAGAGCAGCCCGTCTGGCACCAACAACCATTCCACGTTCAAAGTCACTTAAATCCCCTTTCTTCCCCGTTCTGATGCTCGGTTTGAACTTCAGCAAGTCGTCTTCACCACATCTAGATGCCTAAATGCATTGAGTTGCTGCCATGTGATTGGCTGATCTGCAATTTGTGTTACCAAGCAATTGAACAGGTGTACCTAATAAAGTGGCCGGTGAGTGTGTAAAAGTGTTGTGACAAGTCTTGGATAATCTAACAAAGAACACGTAGCAAGTTTTTTTTGTATATATAAATAAAAAGTAAACGAGTAAATGAGAAATACAGAGTTCTAGTAATAGAAGGTCAAGTGTAGATGGAGGAGATGTGTCTTTATGCATTTCTTGAAGATAGCTAAAGACTGTTTGGATTGTGTTGGCCATGTGACACCACCAGCAGGAAACATTTGTGCTATATCTCAGCTAACAGAAAATATATTCTAAGCATAGATTTTGTAATGTTCCCATTAAGTAATACAACTTCAGTTATTTCTGAGTGTTTTCAAAGATAGCATTCCTATTATCTGGTAAATATCCCTCTCCTGAACAATGCTCTATCATCTAGCATTGATCTTACACACTTCTCTCTTCCAGCTGGACAAAAGCATCACTTCTGTGAGAAGGCTGTTTGTGGACTGCAGCATTCATTCAATGTCCTCAAGCTGGACATCAGAGCCTCCGGTCACCCAATCCATGCTCTGCTCTACTGCTGGAATCAGACAAATGACACCAAAGCATCGGCTTTCACACCTCTTTCCTTCAAGCCATCAGACTGACTGAACCCTGATGACAAACAACAGCCTCACAGCGACCCCTTCATCACTCTCACACTGGACTTTATTAGAAAATCACACGGGTTCTGACCGACATAAGACAGATGTGACGGTTAACATGGCCCTCCAGTACCACAAACCACACTGATATATCACCGACTATAACAGCATTTCATAAGAATTGATCTTGAACGACTGTGCAAATTAAGCAGAGTTTTGACACTGGAAATGTTTACTTAAGCTTTACCCTTGTGAAAAAGAAGAGTGCTTAATTGTGTTTAATGTGCACTTGTAGCATACTTCAAACCTTTAAAGTATATTTTTGAAAGATTGGACTTGCATATGCCACTTAAAAGACTCTTTCATGACTGTTTCTAAACACACTTAAGTACACTTATAAAATGTTAC
Organism: Schizopygopsis pylzovi; assembly: GCA_027422435.1. Classification (NCBI taxonomy): domain Eukaryota; kingdom Metazoa; phylum Chordata; class Actinopteri; order Cypriniformes; family Cyprinidae; genus Schizopygopsis; species Schizopygopsis pylzovi. The sequence goes on along the minus strand of CM049819.1, from coordinate 45,590,413 downwards.
TTAAAGCATTTATATTGATTATATGTATATTAAAGGATAATATTATATATTTTAATAACATACTAAAATGCATGTAAAGTATTTGATTTATCATTTTAACTGTAATTTTATTTGATATTACATTTAGAGTTAATGTATTGTAAAGTTCTAAATTGCAACATCATCATTACAAATATAATTAAATACATGATATATCTGTTTCAATAGAAATGACACTACAGTACATTTTAGCTGATCATAAATGCTTGTCAGTACATTCAGCTGTACTTTAACCATATTTCAAAGACAAAATAAGTAATTATGAAAATAAGTATGTACTTAAATCATCTTTAATTTCTAACTGCATTAATATAATTGTAAATTAATATACATGTTCGTTTAATTACAGTTAACATTCAGTTATTTGTCAGAAAACATCACATTAATTTCACTCTTAAGTATATTTTTATTTCTGTAATATATTATATTTTTAAAAGTCAACTTTTTTTCCACAAGGTTAAGCCTGACTTTATTCATGCTCATCTTTAGATTGCTTATTAAAGCCTGTTAGTATACTAATCACCCATTTGGTACAGAATACGTAGTAAACTGTTTCTCATCTTACTACACAATTGTTGTTAAAGCAGCATGACGTTTAGTTTCAGAAGATAATGTGTAGATGTTAAGCGTAGATCAAGGTTTAATACGGTAAATAAAACCACGCCATCCGATGACGTTTAATCTAAAATGAGTTTGATTTTCCTGCATGATATTTCACTTTCCTGTTTTTTGTCTTGGTATAAAATCATCACTGTTTAATAGTTCATTTTAAGTTTTGGAAGTAAAATCAACACAAAAACTGGATATTTATAGTGTCTCTTTTGACAGAAGTACTGTTCATTGACCTGTATTTGGATACTTCACACACATGAGAATACACAAGACCTTACACAGAATGCCCAGGCTTCGGTTTTGCATGCAAGCAAAGCAGATAGTCATTTATACTGTCAAGCTCCCAAAAGCTGCATTGAGGTGCACACATATTGCAAGTCTTCTGAAGGCATATGGTGGCTTTATTTATTGAGGGGAGGGGCTTCTAAAGGCTCCATTTATTGAAAACAAGCGTGGGAAGCGAGACATTGCGCCTGACATCTCATTTGGTGTTTCACAAAAGAAAGAAAATAATACAGTAAAACGACATGAAGTGAGAATATTCCTGCTGAAGTCTTTCTTTAAGCCACTTTTAAATCTGTGAAGGTCCTCACCTTTATATTATTCTTTGAAGCCCTGCTTTCAGGTAGACAATCTCTTGTTTTGAAATGAATACTTTTCATTTTCATATTTTTGCATAATTTCCCAATGTATTGCTGAATGCAAAGCAAGCAAACATCAAAACATGAACACTTGTATAATGGGGAAAGTAGAAACGTTGATCAGAGATGACTGACCTCAGCATAATAATTTATATTTTATTGTAAGGGAAATTGTATATATCTCAGCATTATGCAAATGTATGTTCAACATTTTTATTTAGTTATATATTGGAAATTGTCATCAGTCCATTTCATTGATCCTGCATATAATGTCATTTTCACAACATATATATAGTTTAGTGTAGTCTGAAAAATCTGGTTGCATCAAATCCATATTCAAATTACAGAAGTGCAGTTTGAAGCACTATAAATGCATATATCATAATATATATATAGTATTGTGTAGTCTGAGAATATATGTTATTACAGGGTATTTCAAACTATTTTGACGCATTGTTTCCAACAATTACATTCTAAGTAAGCCTAATTCTGAAGTAACTTATAATTCTATATTCTAATATAATATGTCTGCATATTAATGCATGCAAACCCTGTGGATGAATCAAACACAGGACTGAATACATGAGATGGACACAGGTCATGTTTCCAATCAGCATTACAGGTTCTAATTAAGCAGTAAGTCCAATAACTCTCCTCTTCTATCACTTCTAATATGGACATTGTCTGCATATTAATGCATTTACAACCTGTGGATGAATCAAACACAGCGACTGAATACATGAAGATGGTACGCAGGTTCTACATGTAAACAGCTCTTGCATCACAGGTTTAATACAGTTGGAGTTGTAAAACCTCTGCTCTACTTCATTGAGCTACAGAAAGCTGTACATGACTGACATTGACTTCATTGCTTTCTGTTGGGGTCGTGATTAGCAACATTAGCAACAGGATCCCGTGAGATTAGCCGATTAGCATCAGGCTTGGGGACTCAATAATTGATGACAAAGTAGAATTCAGTTTTGCATTTAGAAGAAAACTTGAGAATATTTTTAAAGACAGACCCAGAGGAGTTGAATGTCAATATATTTCAACAGTATTTCTATCCACATTGTTCAGTTCGACATGCTGCTTAATTTCATAATTCATTCACCACATGAAAATGTATATCATCATAAATAAATATAATATAATAAATAAATATAAAAAAATATATATTTTTTATTAATTAAATGGGGTGAAGTGGTTGATAAATTCTAAAGTATAAAATAATTCAAATCATACATTTGATATGTTATTGTTATTATTAAATATTCATGTTTATGTATTAATTTTGAAGCACATATTAAAAAAAAGTATACACATTTTTGTAGCAAAGCATATTCGGATTAATAGCTTGCACAGCAACTCATTTCAGTAACTTGGAGCCGTTATGAATTTTTAATTGTTAGCCCATGTTTCACACATTTGTTGAATAATTTTACAACTTTTTTTATTTGTACGTATATATTTACTCCTTTTCCATGTTTAAATTATTTAAATGTGAAAAAATTGGTAATTGGTATAAAAGTAGATTTGATTAAAATACTGTATATTCATGTACAAAACAAAATAAGACTGATATCCATGTTTTCTATTTTCTATTAGTGTTGAGGTTGCCAGTACTTTATTTGCTCTGTTTTATTATAGTCTCTAGTTTTTTTTTATATATTTTTTTAAGTTATACTTTCCCATTAAGATGAAACTAAATAAAAATGAGAAATGTTACCTTTCAACTATAGCTGAAACAGAATGTGTTTTTTTATATCATAAAGTTAATAATATTACATTTCTTATATTAAATGTTTTTCTAGTTACCAATGATTTTATTCATGTTTTTAGTTGTTTTAGTTAACTATAATAACCTGGTGCTACATAAACACAGCCGAGTCCAGCACAAAGCATTCTCAAACGCTCACCTGTGTTGTAACCGGAGAAGATTTTACCATCAGCTCGTCATCATGAGAGTCCGCTACGATCCATACACCAGCACTTACTCTACACAACTAACAATCCAACACCGACAAGCAAATTAACCAGCTGACCTGATCCAGACGACCTCTCTCTCTCTCTCATTCCCCAGGCAGTAAAGTGCAAATGAGCCGTGTGTCTATGGCTACAGGTGTATGTTACACAACCCAGAACAGAGCAGAACACACCCACGAGTGCAGCTGCGCTCCTCTGAGCAGACGCTGTGTGTTTATGATCACTCTGTCTGGCATTACACGCTCACAGTGAATCAGATTCCAGTGTGACCAGTTAATAATCAGCTAAGAGCGAGCAGAAGATATCTGACGAGCAGTAAAAACCATCCGCAGATGGACTGAAGGGCCTGAGACTGTGAAAGAGAAACTAATGAATCTGCACATATCTTCATTAAGCCGTCAATCAATCATATAACACATGTATCACACGAAAAACCTTTCATGCCACATTTATCACATTAATAAATATTGGCTGAGAAAATCCCCCAAAATTAAGACAATTTTAAGTATGTTACATCATTGTGCATGGCAAACGAGTAAATCATTGAAAAGACATTATAAAAAAATGACTTTTGAGTTTCGTTAATTTTTTTTATTATTAAACACAAGTCACTGGCCTTCAGTTCATTTTGTTTATCGGAAAGGTCGTTAAAACAGGACAGCCCTTATGAAAATCAACCATGCTTTTATTATAGTAAAAGTGTAGTAATCATGCTTTTTTGTGTGCATTGATCACCATTTGTTACATTCCATCATTTTATTTGTGCAGATGTTTAAATAAAAAACAGCATTAAAAAAATCAGTTATGGTTTTATGTTATTATTTTCTGAGCGATATCACACTTGTAGCCAAGTGAAATAACTCTGTTGTACTATATCAGCACGGCTGTGATTCGACCGTATGAGGCTTCAGGCATGGCCAGACTTACCTCTGGGCTTCACTGGGCTGCAGTCCATGGGCCTCACCTTTACTCGTTTATGTTTGTTTGATTTCAGTTATATGACAGTCAGAAATCATTAGCCGCATTTCCACTGCGTACGCAAGGGCTAAACAGGCCAGTCGAGTCGAACAATTTCCAACTACGACCTTCGAGGCCATAATCAAACAGCATAAACTGGTATTTATGATTGTTTCACATAGAAGAAGGACACGTACTGATCGCATCTGCGCCGACTGGTTTTGTTCAGCCATCATAATGTTACTAGGCAATTCAGTCAAAAGTAAAAAGGAAGCGCTCTGATATACAGCATTGAAGTTATGTAAAATATAATGTTATGATATTTTACCCTCAACCTAAACAGTTTTCTCTGGAACAAATAATAGATTAATGAGATCAATGACTGCCTGTTAGATTTACCTAAAGCGAATTATATGTCATGTGTAACTGCTATAGAGACATCAGAGCCAGCGGTAAATACCAGAAGATCTGGCCGAGGTGAGGCGCTCTCTCTGCGGGTTCATGAGCGCTGATGATCTGGAGCTCACATCTCCGAAAACATCGACGCAAACTTTCAAATAGACATTGTCTTTATTAACAAACCACACATTTGAAGTCTAAAAAACTCTTAAAACTACATTTCATTACACAAAAACAGTATAAAATATAGTGGATTTGGGTGTCCGCCATGACACTCGCTGTGATAAATACAGCAAGCGGAGAGATACAAGCAGTGAATCGACTGGAGTACCGATATCACAACACTATCACACTCCTGGAAAAATCTCTCAGCCATTTAGATTAGAGGACCAGAAATACGCATTATATTAATATAACACACAACACACACACACACACACACGCACGCGCGCGCTGTCTGACTGTTTGGAGTTGCAATGTTAAAAGAGCTCAATCTCTAAGTCTTTATTATGATATGTTTTCTAGATATGGCTCAAATTCCTTCTACAATGTAAATTAATACATATTTTTGCATGTTTTATCATTTGTCAAATAAAAACATCACTTGTGAAAGTAATAGCACCCCTCCTCAATGAGTCGCGTGATGTAAGTCATTCATGTGACACAAGTGGTGCAGGATGAGTTACATACAAAAACCAACAACAACATGTGATGTAAAAACAATCAACCAAATGCAAACAAAAACAGTTTTACATTTTTTTATTTTCATTAGTATATCTGTCTTTACCGCCCCAAAGGAAGACGCTATAGGCCACACTTGAAAGAAAGACTTGTGAGAAACTCACAAAGCCCTGAAATGCAAATTAAACAAATCAATAAACACTGAAAGTGTCAGAGAAATAAGTTGTGAATATGCCGTCTCGCTTCGCTTTCCCCAGACTCGACGCAGCTCTGGTGTGAATATATATTTAATTGAGTGTAGATTTGTTTCATCACGTACATTATGTGGCATTTATGTACACAATCTTCAGAGGTAAGCATCTATTTTTGAATCCATTTCGGTTCTTGTTGCGTTTATATGATGCACAGCACAGGTATATCACACCAGCCAATATATTTTATGAACATACATAAACTGTGCCCTACATAATGAAAATCAGTTCCTGTTATGAAGAAAGTCATAATAGTTACTGAACACAAAGGTGATAAGTCTAGAAAACAAAGTTGTGTCATAAATGCTGTCGATGTGTTATGTATACAGTGACTGTGTCAGGGGCAGAGGTCAAGGGCTTCATGGGAGGAAGCCTGATGCTGCTAGGTCATGTCATGTAGCTGTGACGCAGCAAAAATCATTACATCTAATTCTTCGTATAGGTTTATTTGGAATTTGTTTTTCATACATTTCAATCATGCGGCACAATTTTTTTCATGTTGTTTGGGGTGCTTTACAAATACCATTATTACCTCATTCTGTGATCCAAATCCATATTAGACAGCAGTTAGAAGTTATTAAGAACACATTGAAGTTTCATAATGAGTTTGAGTTTTAATCTGATCATATAGCTTGATGCTTATTATAGCTCTGCACCTGATGTTAGCTGTAATTTTATTTTATTTGTCAAAATAATTCACTTATAAATATTTTTTCCAGAAGTATTTTCAAGGCATATTAAATATACATTGGGATCAATGGCAAACAGCTGTCACTGAGGCAGAACCTTTACAAATGAAAGTAATATATGCTTTAGGTATTAATATACATAATTTAGATTAATTGATATGTAATTAAAATGTAATTGTTTATTACATTTGGAAAATGGAAAATTTAAATCAAATTTTGTTATATTTGTCATCCATCCATCCATCCATCCATCTGTATCCATCCATGTATATCCACCCATCCATTTATATCCATCCATCTATATCCATCCATCCATCTATATCCATCCATCCATCCATTTATATCCATCTATATCCATCTATCTATATCCATCCATCCACCCATCCATCTATATCCATCTATATCCATCTATCTATATCCATCCATCCACCCATCCATCTATATCCATCTATCTATATCCATCCATCCACCCATCCATCTATATCCATCCATCCATCTATATCCATCCATCCACCCATCCATCTATATCCATCTATCTATATCCATCCATCCACCCATCCATCTATATCCATCTATCTATATCCATCCATCCACCCATCCATCTATATCCATCCATCCATCTATATCCATCCATCCACCCATCCATTTATATCCATCTATCTATATCCATCCATCCACCCATCCATCTATATCCATCCATCCATCTATATCCATCCATCCACCCATCCATTTATATCCATCTATCTATATCCATCCATCCACCCATCCATCTATATCCATCTATCTATATCCATCCATCCATCCACCCATCCATCTATATCCATCTATCTATATCCATCCATCCACCCATCCATCTATCTATATCCATCCATCCACCCATCCATCTATATCCATCTATCTATATCCATCCATCCACCCATCCATCTATATCCATCTATCTATATCCATCCATCCACCCATCCATCTATATCCATCTATCTATATCCATCCATCCATCCATCCATCCATCTATATCCATCTATATATATCCATCCATCCACCCATCCATCTATATCCATCCATCCATCCATCCATCCATCCATCCATCCATCCATCCATCTATATCCATCTATCTATATCCATCCATCCATCCATCCATCTATATCCATCTATATATATCCATCCATCCACCCATCCATCTATATCCATCTATCTATATCCATCCATCCACCCATCCATCTATATCCATCCATCCATCTATATCCATCTATCTATATCCATCCATCCATCCATATCCATCTATCTATATCCATCCATCCACCCATCATCTATAAAAATCCATCCATCTATATCCATCTATCTATATCCATCCATCCACCCATCCATCTATATCCATCCATCCATCTATATCCATCTATCTATATCCATCCATCCACCCATCCATCTATATCCATCCATCCATCCATATCCATCATCTATATCTATCCATCTATCTATATCCATCCATGTATATCCATCTATCTATATCCACCCATCCATCTATATCCATCTATCTATATCCATCTATCTATATCCACCCATCCATCTATATCCATCTATCTATATCCATCCATCCACCCATCCATCTATATCCATCCATCCATCTATATCCATCTATCTATATCCATCCATCCACCCATCCATCTATATCCATCCATCCATCCATATCCATCATCTATATCTATCCATCTATCTATATCCATCCATCTATATCCATCTATCTATATCCACCCATCCATCTATATCCATCTATCTATATCCATCCATCCATCCATCCATCCATCTATATCCATCCATCTATCTATATCATCCATCCATCTATATCCATCCATCCATCTATATCCATCCATCTATCTATATCATCCATCCATCTGTATCCATCCATGTATATCCACCCATCCATCTATATCAATCTATCTATATCATCCATCCATCTATATGCATCCATCCATCTATATCCATCCATCTATCTATATCATCCATCCATCTGTAACCATCCATGTATATCAACCCATCCATCTATATCCATCCATCCATCTATATCCATCTATCTATATCCATCCATCCATCCATCTATATCTATCCATCTATATCCATCCATCTATATCTATCCATCTATCTATATCCATCCATATATATCCATCCATCCATCCATGTATATCCATCTATATCCATCCATCTATCTATATCATCCATCCATCCATCCATCCATCCATCTATATCCATCCATCTATCTATATCTATATCATCCATCCATCTATATCCATCTTTCTATCTATATCATCCATCCATCCATCCATCTATCTATATCCATCCATCTATCTATATCATCCATCCATCCATCCATCTATATCCATCCATCTATCTATATCATCCATCCATCCATCTATCTATCTATATCATCCATCCATCCATCTATCTATATCCATCCATCTATCTATATCCATCCATCTATCCATACATCCATCCATCCATCCATCTATATCTATCCATTTATCTTTATCCATCCATTCATCCATCTATATCCATCCATCTATCTATATCCATCAATCCATCCATCCATCTATTTATATCCATCATCCATCCATCCATCCATCTATATCCATCCATCTATCTATATCCATCCATCCATCCATCTATATCCATCAATCCATCCATATCCATCCATCTATCTATATCCATCCATCCATCCATCTATATCCATCCATCCATCTATATCCATCCATCCATCCATCCATCCATCCATCCATATCCATCCATCCATCTATATCCATCCATCCATCCATATCCATCATCTATATCTATCCATCTATCTATATCCATCCATCCATGTATATCCACCCATCCATCTATATCCATCTATCTATATCCACCCATCCATCTATATCCATCTATCTATATCCATCCATCCATCCATCCATCTATATCCATCCATCTATCTATATCATCCATCCATCTATATCCATCCATCCATCTATCTATATCCATCCATCCATCCATCTATATCAATCAATCTATCTATATCCATCCATCCATCCATCTATATCCATCAATCCATTCATATCCATCCATCTATCTATATCCATCCATCCATCCATCTATATCCATCCATCCATCTATATCCATCCATCCATCCATCCATCTATTTATCTATATCCTTTAATCCATCCATCTATCCATATCCATCCATCTATCTATCCATATCCATCCATCTATCTATATCCATCCATCTATCTATCTATATCCATCCATCTATCTATATCCATCCATCTATCTATATCCATCCATCTATCTATATCATCCATCCATCTATCTATATCCATCCATCTATCCATATCCATCCATCTATCTATATCCTTTAATCCATCCATCCATCCATCTATCTATCTATCTATCTATCTATCTATCTATCTATCTATCTATCTATCTATCTATCTATCTATCTATCTATCTATCTATCTATCTATCTATCTATCTATCTATCTATCTATCTATCTATCTATCTATCTATATCCATCCATCTATATATCTATATCCATCCATCCATCTATCTATATACATCCATCATCTTTTTAGTTTTTGTAAACTTTTATTTTACTTAAACTAATTCTATTATAAAATATTGCCGTAATCAAGTAGTTGAAATAAAATGTTTTTATATTGTATTTTATTTCAGTTCAGGTTTTATTTTGTATTTCTTTACTTCACCCTATCTATTTTGTAAATCTGTGTTATTTATGTTTCACATTGTTTTGTTTAAGCCTTGTTCTGATCATAACACCATAACTCATTCATAACGCTATTCTCGTTTAATCACAATTTCATTTTCATTGAACGTTCAGGTGTGTGCATGAGACACTATGGTACTGATTTATCTGCCACACAAAATGAATACAATAAAGATCTAGATCTGAAATATACTGTACAATGCCATGTCAACCAACCAATCCACTTTAAAGCATTAAGTCATTATTATTACTTTCTGTAAAGCTGTTTAAAAATAATGTATATTGTGAGAAGCGCACAACAAATAAACTTGCCTTGACTTTAACTTTATATAAAAATTAGTGGTGGGCCGTTATCGGCGTTAACGTGCTGCGTTAACGTGAGACTCTTATCGGCGATAAAAAAAATATCGCCGTTAATCTATTCTCAAAGTTGGGTTGGGAGCTGGGTCTATACTACGCAAGCTATGATGACTTTCACCCTGATATTTTAGCGCGGATGTATACCTAGCCGAATTGCACTGTAGGGGGCGAGAACGAGTCTTCGAACTAGAGGCTCTCAGTCCGTGATGGACAGATTGTTAACGGCTGGTCTATGTGGTAATACAATCGGGCAGGACATCCAAACGCTCAGCTATCATTCATCAACCTCAAATATGGCTTTTCATCTGAAAGATGTATGTAGTAGCAACTTTACATGGCCGCTCAATATGATGTTAACCTAGAGAAATGTGCGCTATTGAAGTGTTTGTGTGGAAGCGCGTTTGCTGCAAGACAGGCTCCGTTGCGTTCACTTGCTCTTACATCTCCGTCATTTTTGGTCATACAGATAAAAGTAGCCTAATACATCTTTCGAATCTGTAAAGACTCTACGTTTATTTGTGTGCACTCAGAATAACAACTAAACGTTGCGCTTTTAAGCAAACAGGATGCGCTTTAGGTCTCATGTGAACTTGAGCGAGAAACTATGAAACTCCGTCTTTGAAAAATATATCTATAGAGAGTGAAATGTCTAAAAAATCAAAATAGAAGACGTGTGTGTTAGCATGGATGATTTACATGAAACACTGTTTATGCACTGTGCAACACTGTGCATAATAAGATGGCTTTCAGTTCAATATAATAACAAAAAACGACATTTTGGGTTTTTATTCAACTAATAAGGTGGGCACGCTGTGATCTGTACTATATTTTTACTGTAATTGACAGTTATCGGCAAAAAAACAAAAAAAAACACGGGAGTGGGAGGGAATGGGAGTCATTCTTCCGGGAGTGGAACGGGATTTTCCTCCAGTTTTTTCGTGGGATTGGGACGGGAAGAGATTAAAGTTTGTGATGCATTTTGGAAACAGGAGATGAGCCCCTGGTCTAATGCGCCACCTGGCTTGAGAAACCCGTGCTCAAAGACTTACTTTTAGTCATTATTTGGGTAGCACACATATTCTGAATGCCTTCGGCAGAATTCAAATGAGCCATTTTAATCTAGATTAATCTAGATTAATTCCAAAATTAATCTAGATTAATCTAGATTAAAAAAATTAATCTATGCCCACCTCTAATAAAAATACTATCTGATTTTATAGTTTGCAATATGTTTGAGCTTTTACATCTCTATACAAATAACAGTAATTATGATTTGTGAAAATTAAACTCTCAAGTGTTATCTTTCAAAAGATACCTCAGTAACGTGAATAATAAGCAAACAATTATTTGTTTTTTATTTTGGTAACCTCATTTATGACCCTTGCCAAAAAATGGGGGCACTTGAAAAGTTAAGTTTGAGTAGGTTTACATTTCATTGAAACTTATAATTATATAAATACTGCATATCATAAAATGCCACATTGCTGCAGTGATTTACTGGACAGGACAGTCACTATATATTAAAGACTAAATATTATATCAAAACGTCTGTTGGCTTGCTTTGAAGTTACAGATAAGTTACTAAGTGCACTTCAAGAGTGACAGCCGTCAAGCTTTGATGTTTTAAGTCTGTCCCAACATCATAGTGTGAGTATAGCAGACGCTGTCACTGAATATCAAACAGCTGCAGATCTCAAACTAGTCTAAAGGTCATTTTAAGGCAAGCTACTGATGCAAAGAATAGAGAGTAAAATGATGCATTTTTAACCCAAAACACCTCGTTCTGGCCATTGTAAGGGAGCATCACTGGGATTATTTGTTGAAAAGGCAATGCCATAATGCGCTGTGATAAGTTCAGTGAAGAAATGAATGTGACTGCAGAGAGAGTTGAGGAACATGATCATTATAACACAGGTTTGTGAATGAATTCGATTAAAAATCGATTAACAGTCCTAGTAAAACACAAAGCCGGTCTCTGACTGATCCTGTGTGATCTGCCTGATAGAGTCATTTCTATGTAAATCTGCATCACTGATGTCACCTTTCCCAGGAAAAGTGCAATTTCACACGCTGGCACGGCACAGATGGTGCACACAGATCTGAAAAGATTCATATTTCCAGCAGTTTCTGTGCGAATATAACAAATCCTGTCAAGAAACCAAAGGAAAGTAATGAGAAATCATACTTAATACAATACATAAGAACTCAATTATAAACGCTTCCTATTGCCATTTATTATTTTTAGCAGCTTACATGAAAGAATCCAACAACTGTGTAAGTTAACGGCTGATTAAGAGTCAAATCAAGACAGAAAATCATGTCAGGGCCGTAATCGTATTATTATAATTTTATTCATGCATGTCAACAGAATATACGGTAATAAACTATTTCATATTTCACCACAAAGCAGTATAAATCTGAACACTCTTGAATCAGGACATGACTGATTTATGACTGGGAAACTGAGATAATTTTGGTGTCCAAGTTTCAAAAATGAGCGTCCATAAACTTGAAATGTTGCTGTAGTGACAGTCGAGTTGTATTTGTTTTCTTTACATCTATATTGCTTTCTGTTGTCATTACAGTCATGCATATGCAAATAAATAATCAGTTAATGCATATTGCATGACTGAAACTTCATTTTCATCAGCATGCTAGATCTATAAAATAGCATCGGTGATGTTTATATGTTATCCAATTCATGGGATGTTACATTTTATTAATCATCTGTTGGATATTGATTCAATATTTTGTATGCATTTTGGCTTTAATGCAATTTCCCTAAGAAACAGGGCTGCGTTTCCCGAAACCTTCTTAACGCTACGTTGTTCTTAAGTTGTGCCTTAAGCTGTACCTCATCGTTAAGATGTATTTCCCAAAACGTTCTTAGTTAAGTATACCTTCTCTAAGTCATTATTTCATAAGGTTGGTCTGGACCACTCTTAGCTATACCTTAGCGCTGTTCACAGTTCACTCCACTAGTGGCCACCACTGTGCAAAAAGCTTCTTCACATTTCCGTCGATACGATTGTAATTCTGTGGCGAGACAACGTGCAGAACCACATAAATATTACAAATCTAAAGTTGTAATTCACCCAGTGTTCAATGAATTTAATTGTTTCAATACAACAACAAAAATGTCATTATAATGATGGTTGTTAGTTTTAACATTATAATATAAAAAGACACATCGGCTGGCAAATCATTAGGAAGCATATAATTAGCAGTCTATTTAAAGGGAATTAATGCAATGGGGAGTTTGGTCAAACTATATGGCAGCGAGACAGTGAATAGTGGTTCTAAATCAAAGACGGCTGATTCTATTGTGTACTATTTCATAAAAGAAAACGTTTGTCCCCTGGCTACCATGTAAGAAGATAAAATGCTACAAAAATTTTACCTGCCACAGGAGCAAATTCAGCAGCTTTTACATCTTGTTGGTCCAGCTTTCTCAAGACAAACTCGACGGAGCTACCCCCTAAGCCCCGTAACTCAGCTGCTGGCGGCTCTCCGTTTTTATGCTGTTGGGAGTTTTCTGGAGGTGGTTGGGGATGGCTATGGGCTGAGTAAGATCTCGGAGTGGTGGTGCATTCACTCAGTCACAAACATCCTGCTCCGTCACGCCACCGTTTATATATATATATGCCTTTAGCCAGGCACAAAGTGATGGAGGCACTTCAAGGCTTCCACGCCATTGCGGGTGTCCCGCGAGTAATTGGCCTTGTGGATGGGACACTTGTCCCCATCGCCACCCCATCATCGCTCGACCAGGCCTTGATAATACATATGAACATGATAATATAAATGACCCTTTCAAAAGCAACCGAAGCCAAACAGCCAGTTAATGTAGCTAGTTAAGGCAGAATAGCCTACTTCTGGCCAGGAATTTGCTAACGTCGCATGTAAGAACGTTTACCTTAATCAACTTCCAAAGGTTTATTTCAGGGAACACACCTAGGAAAGGTATACCCCTAGGTAAGGTGTACCTTTAGAGTCTTCGTAGCGCGCAAAGAGACACTGTTATCAGGAAACGCAGCCCTGGTTAGTCCACAATTATCTTTCTGATAGCAAAGCATTTGCATGCAACAAACTCATCATAACTTCAAAAGCGGGAAGTCGGAGAAACATTTGCAAAAAAACCAAGACTCATGCTCTTGCGTCATTTTACTTCTCAAGTAAATGTGAATAGTTCAGATGCAAAAGCCTCCAAGTGCCATCTGAAAATTTCATCTAAAATAAGCATTTTTATCAGGCTCCTATGTTTAGGTTCAGTAATGTTACTCTAATGGCAATGCATAGGTCCTTCTCTATGCAATTAAAGTGAAATAACTGAACGAAAATATAGGAGCCTGATAAAAATGCTAATTTTAGAAGAACATTTTAGATGGCAATTAGAGGCTTTTGCATCTGAACTCTTCATGTATTGATTTAAGAGTGTTTAGATATTTGTATTGGAAAACAAGAAAAAAACATTTTGCAGCATAATTGCAATGCTCATGGTACAAAAAGCAACATGAGTTACAACACAACCATTAAAATTCAGGTCATCCAAGACGTAGATGAGTTTGTTTCTTCATTAGATTTGGAGAAATGTAGCATTGCATCACTTCCTCAGCAATGGATACTCTTCAGTGAATGGGTGCCGTCAGAATGAGAGACCAAACTGCTGATAAAACATCACAATAATCCACACCACTCCAGTCCATTGAGAAGACAAAATAAACAAATCCATCATTAAGATGTTTTAACTTGAAACAGTCACGTCTGACTAAAATATGAGTACATAATCCATTATAATATTTTGCTTCCCCTGTTGAATCTCACATCCAAATCCAAACACACATTTGTTTAGAGCTGTTATGAACTGTTTTGGCTTTTAAACAGTGCTTGATCTGTGCAGATTTCTCTCCTGATCCAGATCAGACCACTTTTAACTGGATACGATTTATTTTTAACATAATAAGCATTATTATGGACTTAACATTACAGAACAGCATAGAACATGGCAAGCAAACATCAACACAAACCATGTGTTCCAACAGAAAATATCACACACATGACAGACAAAAACAGAACATGGATGTCAGGATTCCAACATGAAAACCACAACCGAAGTAGACTGAGACATGTGTCAGGATCCAGACATGTTCAAAACACAAACGGGAGAGAGAGCACAGCCCAGAGACTCACCGAAACCTCACGCTCTCACAAAGACCTGAACGAGACAGTATGAACACAGGTGTTAGGATCCTGTCACCAAACTATAAACACGAGCATCCGTAGTGACAGCATCCTGATCTGTGTGCTTAAAGCTTAAAGCACGGACAGCATCTATAACGGAAACATGTTGCTGTATAACATTACAGATGGACAAAAGCAACGATTGCAGCGCATAGATTGAGTTCAGTGACACTCTGTGCTCTCTTTCATCCCAATATAGTCATTTCAAGTCAAATTAATATTTAATGTTGATTAATTTATTTGGTATGTAGCTGTGTAATAAGC
The DNA here is from genome assembly GCA_027422435.1 of Schizopygopsis pylzovi. Taxonomy (NCBI): domain Eukaryota; kingdom Metazoa; phylum Chordata; class Actinopteri; order Cypriniformes; family Cyprinidae; genus Schizopygopsis; species Schizopygopsis pylzovi. The sequence continues at coordinate 45,574,550 of CM049819.1, read as the reverse complement.
TTTCGCATACTTATAACATCTACATATCTTTATTTGTTCTTATATACGTCAATTGTTGTGAATGTACATCTATACTTCAAATCTTAAAAGTGTATTTAAAAAAACTGTTATTTCAAATAATATTATTAATGAAATAATAGACCTCTTAAGTGACTTAAAGAGAAACAGTTTCATGACCGTTTCTAAACACATTTAAGTAAATAATGTCAAACTAAAAGTTTTAAATGAAAGCAAATTTGAAATTGTGTAATAATCTTTTGTACACGTACATATGTGTCGACTAACATACTAAAGCAAATGTAACGTACTTGATTATTTTAACTATAGTGTGTTATTCCATATTACATTTAAGTTAATCTATTTGAAATGTACTAGATTGCATTTTCATCATTGCAAATATGTTTAAATTATTTGACAAATATATTTTAAATTACAATAAAAATTGCATTAAATTATATTTTAGTTTATCATAAATGCTTGTCAGTACATTCAGCAGTATTTTAACCATATTTATAAGTAATTCTAATGTTGTATAAAGATGAATTTAAATGGGACAGAAAGCACATTAAAGTTCCGCTAACTGCATTTTATATAAATTTGAATTAAAATATTTTAATTTAATTGCAAAATCTCTGACAAGGTTACAATATTTTCACTTAAGTATTATTTTAAAATGTGTTATTTACATAGTACTCTTTTTAATTTGCATTGGCATTTCAGATGTTGTCAAAGAGTTGATTTTGGGTGTTTCAGTGTCTAGAATCACACATACTAATGAGATCCTGTAGGTCACCAGGCTACAAATATTTGCAGCTCATCTCAGTAGAAACACAATGCACTGGATTTCCAGACGTCTCTTTGTAAGGGTCTCCGGCGCGGCGCTCGGGCTATGAAACTGTGTGATTAGAGTCTATCTGAAGCCGAACCTGAGGCCTTGAGCCTGAATGCATGATGAAATGAAATACGAACGATTAAAGCTGCTCTGTTTTGAGTGAGAAAAGGTCTAGCAGCACGGCACATCAAAACAATGATGCCCGGATGAGCGAGGCTGAGCGAGCTGCCAGTTCTCCCGCCATCAGAAGTCAAAACGGACCGTAAGTGGTTCGATGTCTGTGGAGAGCGACAGAGTGGCACTCCACTTTTTCATCTTTCTCTCTTTCATCTGAGGAGCAGATGGCGGAAGACTTAGGCGCTTTGAAAATCGAAGATTGCAAGCCAGCGTGAGGTTGCACTTGGGGAAACGATTTGGACTTTAAAGTTTGTGGGGAGTCTGAAGTGACTGGCATTCTGTTTGTGCTAATTTGCTCTTTAGTGGAGGAGAGCATTCAGAGAGCAGCCACTCCACCACGGCCCGAACACGGTAGAAATTATTCACTCGCTCTTCTGAAAAGAAAAGAGGCCTTCCATGAGATGTTTCCATCACTGTGTCTGAAATAACGGTGCATGAGCCATTCAAAAGACTAGAGAGAACATCCTGGACCGGGTCTTTATGGAGCTCCAGTTTGGAGGACACTTTAGTGAAACTGTAGATGCTCACACCGCTTTAGAGCGGTCTGTTATTTAACAACAACAAGAACAACCAGCGGCCCAGAATCCTGAGTTTGTTCAAATATTCTCCCAGTGAGAACTTCATTCTAGGGCTGGGCGATGAGGCCAAAATATTATCACAAAACGTTTGTTATTTCTGTATCATACAATATCAATATTTGATCATTTACTTGTAATGAGCAGGGAAATACTCCACATGTTTGTTAGACTTTGTGAATGAATGTAAACATTTTTGTTTATTAATTCATCTCCACAGCATAAGATTAATTTAGGGTGCCATGAAATAAAAAATGTTTTTCTTTTTTTTCATATTTATCATTTTTTTTGTGCTTTAAGATTCAGTGCATATGTATCATGAAAAATTATGTCTAATGAAATGAATTAATAAAACTGTAACAATTTGATCAATAGTTTAAAATGTAGTCAAATGAAATTAATTTACAACAAAACATTGCATTTTTATTGTCAATCAAGATTATGCACAAGAGAACTGTGTAAATTAATGAACAAATCAATGGTTGCATGATATTCCTTAAAATTATTATTATTTGTATTATTATAATTAGTATTATTCATTACTTTGATAATTACATTTTAGTATACAGTGGTAATATTGTTTGATCATAATTTCTTCAAGTTAAACAGACTTTTCTTTTGACGGGTTTTCTTGAAGGGCTTTCAGTTTTAGAGTGTATTTTATGTTTTTTTTCTCAAATGTAATGATATAAAGCTGCTGAAGTGACTCTCAGAGCAGCTCTGGAGATGAAGTTTGAGTGTTCGTGTCCTCATATATTGAGATGCAGACGCTGAAAACCTTGCGAGCGTCACATGAGTTTTAGTTAGACAAATCCATGTCATTCATTCACACAGAGACATGCAGAACATGTAGTTAGGAAATCACAAATGTAAGCAATCAAAATGAACTCACTAAAGTGTGTAAAGAGTTAATAATCTAGTCCTTATAAAGTCCATATAAATATATCCAAAACGTATGATTTTGAAATGGACAAGATAATTTGCATTCACAAAATGCACAAAATCAAAACATGATTGATAAGAACCAGGTGTGTTCAAGTGTTTGAATATTTTTACATTCACAAATTGATTAATGGATCTGAATTCGCAAATCATCATGTATTTGCTTTATTGGATTTGTGTGTACAGTATGTTTTTTCCCCCCTGACTTTCCTGTCAGGTTTCCATTTCCATGTAAATATACAGGTATGATATACACTCACCGGCCACTTTATTAGGTACACCTTGCTAGTACAGGGTTGGACTTCCTTTTGCCTTCAGAACTGCCTTAATTCTTCGTGGCATAGATTCAACAAGGTGTTGGAAACATTCCTCAGAGATTTTGGTCCATATTGACATGATAGCATCACACAGTTGCTGCAGATTTGTCGTCTGCACATCCATGATGTGAATCTCTCGTTCCACCACATCCCAAAGGTGCTCTATTGGATTGAGATCTGGTGACTGTGGAGGCCATTTGAGTAAAGTGAACTCATTGTCATGTTCAAGAAACCAGTCTGAGATGATTTGAGCTTTGTGACGGTGCATTATCCTGCTGGAAGTACATCAGAAGATGGTACACTGTAGTCATAAAGGGATGTACATGGTCAGCAACAATACTCAGGTAGGCTGTGGCGTTTAAACAATGCTTAATTGGTAACAATGGGCCCAAAGTGTGCCAAGAAAATATCCCCCACTCCCATCATTACACCACCACCACCAGCCTGAACCGTTGAGACAAGGCAGGATGGATCAATGCTTTCATGTTCTTTACACCAAATTCTGACCCTACATCTGAATATCGCAGCAGAAATCGAGACTCATCAAACTAGGCAACGTTTTTCGAATCTTCTATTGTCCAATTTTGGTGAGTCGGTGTGAATTGTATCCTCCGTGTCCTGTTCTTAGCTGACAGGAGCGGCACCCGGTGTGGTCTTCTGCTGCTGTAGCCCATCTGCTTCAGGGTTCGACGTGTTGTGTGTTCAGAGATGGTATTCTGCATACCTTTGTTGTAAGGAGTGGTTATTTGAGTTACTGTTGCCTTTCTATCATCTCTAACCAGTCTGCCCATTCTCCTCTGACCTCTGACATCAACAAGGCATTGCCGTCCACACAACTGCCGCTCACTGGATATTTTCTCTTTTTCAGACCGTTCTCTGTAAACCCTAGAGATGGTTGTGCGTGAAAATCCCAGTAGATCAGCAGTTTCTGAAATACTCAGACCAGTCCGTCTGGCACCAACAACCATTCCACGTTCAGTCACTTTAATCCCCTTTCTTCCCCATTCTGATGCTCGGTTAGAACTTCAGCAAGTCTTCACCACATCTAGATGCCTAAATGCATTGAGTTCCTGCCATGTGATTGGCTGATTAGCATTTTTGTTACCAAGCAATTGAACAGGTGTACCTAATAAAGTGGATAGAGTGTATATGGCCAGTGTGTATGGCCATATAGACTACTGTATAGATGTGTTTATACTCTAAAGTTCAAAAGTTCAAAGATTTAAATATTTGTTTAACGTTTTAAGTTTTTTTTATGTGAATAGATTTTGAAAGTATAATTTATTCCTGTGATGCAAAAAGTATACATTTTATAATTTTTTGAATGTGTGTGTGTGTGTGTGTGTGTGTGTGGTGTGTGTGTGTGTGTGTGTGTGTGTGTGTGTGTGTGTGTGTGTGTGTGTGTGTGTGTGTGTGTGGTATGACATAGGTATTACAAGTAGAATGTGATTTATGAGGACATTGCCCCATGTCCCCATATTTCAAAACACGTATAAATAATACAGAATTAGTTTTTTTGAGAAAGTCAAAATGCAGAAAGTTCCCTGTAAGGTGTAGGTTTAGGTGTAGGGTTGATATAGGTCAATAGAAAATATGGTGTGTACAGTATAAAAACCATTATGCCTATAGAGAGTCCCACCGATTGACAAAAAACAAATGCGTGTGTGTGTTACATTAAAAGACAACAGTAGATCTCTCTGGGATATGAAACTAGTTGAATAGGCATAAAGAAATGGGTTAGTAAATAATGCCTCCAATATAATCGATCACTTCAGCATTGTTATTGTGTCACACCCTTAGATAATACACTGTTGATTTTGATTGGTAAATGTACATAGACCGTGGCTTTAATAACACTTTAGTAATACTGAATAAAAAAGACCAGCAAGACACGACAGAGCAGATACAAATAACATCACATAGCAAACTGATGAAATTATATCTCATACACACTAATCAGATCATTCACAAACAATACACTACACAAGAACACAGTTTAATCAAGACAAAATCATTTCCCTAGAAAATGTTTTTTATTAAAAAATTGTTATAGCTCAGCAGTTTTTAATCAAATATTGTTCAACTCTATAGCTGTGACAGAAATTGCATATAGTTAGCTTTCTGACTTATGCACAAGTCCGTGTGGACTGTGCTTATAACGAACACTGCGTCATACAGATGGGCCTTAAAATGTTACAAAAATGTTGCCTAAGTTAGATGCTCATTTAATGATCCTAAATGTGAAAATACAACCCAAATTTTCCTATAAACAAATATGTAAAACATTTGTATCCAAAAATACTAAATAAATTAAATTAAACTACTGTTGTAAATAAAGCTGTAAATGAACTATGTTGATTTAATTGCATTATTGGTTTATGGAAACCAAAAGGCTTGTATGCATGCTCTTCATTTGGATTACACATACAAATATTTTCACATCAGCTTCTTGCCTTCCAAATTAGTTTATCACTTATGACACCTAATTTTGGCCCCATATTATTTTGCAAGTTGTTAATATTTTTTGCTTGAAACTTTAGTGTAAATTTGTCTCAAAAAAACAAAACACCCCCTTTCAAAAAATATTGCTTGCAAATACCCATTTTTTGAAAACCCCATTTAAAAAAAACACTGCACTTAAAATGCTACTTAATGCAACTTGTATTACTTAAAATAGTGATATTCACTGAAAAAACAGAGCTGGGTAATAACTGATAACATGTATCTGGATTATTTAATTGTAATAGTCTTCAGATGGATGTCCAGGATGGCCACCAGAGGACACTGTGTTTTTGTGTGAGCACATGGCTTGTTGTGTGTGTGTTTATTTGGTGCTATCTCTCCTGTCTATTATCTGACTCCGACCATCTTGTTACCTCATTATTGTTTCAGTGGTTCCACCTGTGTCTCCCTTATTACCCTCCTCGTTTGCTCCCTAATTAATCTCCCAGTGTTTGCAGTCCTGTGCTGGTTTGTTGTTTGTGCATATGTGTGTCGCATGTGGCCGGATGTGTCTATGTGCTCCTTGTTTTGGTCTGCTCTGCCTGTTCCTGTCTAGCCTTCCCTTGACTTGTCGTGCTCTGGTCTGTTCTGGCCTTCCTGCCTGTTTTTCCCCTCATGGTAGTTCGTGTTAGTGTTTTTTGTTTTGTTTTTTAATATTAATAAAGAGCTCAGTTCCTGCATCTTTGAGTCCTTGCCTCATCTCTCCACCCGACCATGACGGAACGAACCAGGCACTAAGTGGACTCAGCAGAAGATATATTCCTGAAGCATATTTCTGTTCCCGTCTTCTGGCTCTCATCCCTCCGCCCGTGAAAGAGATTAAAGATTATAGCAAGCTCCTTTCTCTTCAACAGAAGAACACCACCATCAAGGAGTTTGCACTTGAGTTTCTGACAGCAGCAGGCTTGATCTAAACAACACTGCACTAAAGGACATTTTAACAACTGCCTTAACAAGCCTATCTTTGCCTGGGAGATGGAAATGCTGGGGATTTTAACATTCGGGCAGTTTGTGGGTTTCATGTGGCATCCTTAGGGAGGTCGTGGCCTACCTCCCCTTGCCCCCCATGGAGGAGGTGGCCATCTCATCAAGGTCACATCGTTCTCATGAGCGGAGGAGGATAAGGATTTTCTCCACCTTACAAGCTCCAGGGGCCCCAAGTCTTATGGTCCAGGAGGATCTGACTCCTGTGGTCCCAAGTCTAGTTGTGCTAAAGGACCTGACTATGGTGGTCCTAAGTCTGATGATCCAGGAGGTCCCGACTCTGGTGATCCCAGAGGTCCCTGAGGTACCTTCTCCAGAAGAGCCTGTCACAGAACAGTCGTCACTGAGAAGCCCGCTTTTCTTGTCTTGGTCATGGAGGCCGCCATGGAGCCGTCAGCTCTTGCTGTCATGGAGGAATCGCTCCTGGCTCCTGGCCCTGTCAGCGCCAACCAAGATCCTTTCCCTGCTGGGTCCATCCAAAGCTCCTTGCTTTGCTCTAGTCCAGGAGCCCCAGAGTCAGAGTCCACTCCAGAATTGCTTGAGGGCTCCTGGACTAAAGCGGTTCCGCTCAAGACCGGGAGCCCTCCGAGTACACTCCAGAGCCTACTCAAATCCAGGAAGCTCCAATCCAATCTGGGAGCCTTCAGATTCCACTTTCTTGCTGCTGAACTGTCTGCCTGTCCCGTTACCATCATAAAGGCTGATACTAACCTCTCTGTGCTCTTCATTGCAGTCCTCGTGAATGGACGGGCCATTAAACGGTTCAATGTTGCTGCTTGACCCAGATGCCCTTCCATAGGATTACAATGAGCCTCCTGGAAAAGCATTTCCCGACGGCTTTTTGGTACCAACAATTGGGTTGTATCTTGCTTTGTCTGAGCGTCTTGGGTCACTCGATACAACCTGTCTTTTAAAATAGCAAAATAGGGATAGGAAGGGGGCCGTGCGGACTGGAGAGGCTGACCGTCAATGGAACGGACCTGATCGAAAGCATTTTTGAGCGACTCGTCCTGAGACTGCACCAGGGGAAAATCATCACGCTCCGGGAGGATTAGCCTCTCGACTGCGTTCCGTTCCCTGGGGCCGCCTCAGCGGGTCCTGGCTCCGCCTCTCCCGTTCGCACGGCCGCCTCCCCTCCCGGCTTTTCTTTTCCCCAGGAGGCATCCACACACAAAACTCCCAATAAAATTTTAAACGCTGGCCAATTGGTCCCCAAAATTAACGAATGCCAGAGGTGGGGGTTAACGGCCACCTCCACATTTTGCTTTTGCCCCCGAAATTGGATATCTAAAAGCACTACTGGATATTTCACCACGTCCCCGTGTACACACCTCACCCGAACCATGCAGCTCTTATCCAATGCCTTGGGCTGAATTAGGCTTTGATGGATCGACGGGTCCCCGCAACGCCAACAGGCTGGCCCAGACTTCCCCGCCGCCCACTCCGGTGCCGGACCTCCCCTCCATCGGGGCTGGGCCCTAGGTACCACGCTGGCACGGGACCTAGGGAGAAAGGTAGGGGGTGAGGGTGAAGAAGAGGGGAGAGAGAGAGAGACAGGAGGCAGGGTTTCGCCAACCCTGTGGCACGCCACCATCTGGTCCTCCGCGAGTTGGATGGCCAGATCCAGCGACGCCGGGCGGTGGCCCACTGCGCGGTCTTCCTTGGTAACCGCGCAATGAATTGCTCCAGCACCATACTGTCGAAGATCTGGTCGGCGCCGCCTTCACCGGCCTTCTGCGGCACGCGTCCCGGAGCTGTTGAGCCATCACGAAGGGCCGGCCGTTTTCCCCCAGCTCCAGCAATCTAAAGCGCTGGCGGTGTTGTTCGGGGTTCCGGCCGACCCACTGGAGGATGGCTCGTCGTTGTAGACCAGGAGGTTCTGAACTGGCAGCTGCTGCGCAGCCAACTGCGCCTCCCCTGACAACAGTGGAATGAGGCGCACTGGCCAGTTCATCTGGGGCCACCCACATGCATCTGCGGTCTTCTCGAAGAGGTCGAGGAAAGCCTCTGGGTCGTCCTGCGGTCCCATCTTGATCACCGGCATGTGGGTGGACAGGGCTGGGGCTGTTGGTATCCCCCCAGCCCGAACCTCCCGGTCCATCCAGCTCCGGAACAGCTCGTGGTCCTCCTGCTGGGTCTGGACGAGGGCACAGAACCGACACTCCTAGTCCTTCCTCATGTCCAGCAACGCTTGGTGGTGTTCTTGGTGGAGTCCCGCGAGCGATTGGATGACCTCCACAAATGGTGAACTCGTCGGAGACGACATGATGGCAGCGGCGTTCCTGCTTCCTTCTCGGGTTTCGGCACCAGTGTAACAAAGTTCGTGATGTGGAAGGAAGAGGACAAGGTTAGCTCGTGGAGACTCGGGTGATTTGTTGTTTCTTCAATACAAAATTAACCAAGTTGCGCACTCTGCACCTCGTATGCTCATCAACTCTCACGGTTGTCTCGGATTTCACTCTCTGTGTTCGTTCTGGCTATCCCCTCAGCCCAGTCCACACGCCCGAGTCTCCACTCCGTCTCTCTCTGTCTTCTCCTCGTTCTCCGGTGGTTTTTATCCGGTTTCTCCATGCCAATTACTGCAATCAAACACAGGTGTTCCTCATTTTGCACTTGACCCACTTACTCACCGCTGTCTGCTGAGCCTCTCTCCCGCTGCAGACTTCGCTGAACCACGCCCCCCCTCGCCACAATGACATAATCTAATGTTTAATGCACGTCATTGTCAGAGATGTGGAGGGTGGACTCAAATGCAGAGTGAGTGTTAACAGATTTATTAGACAAACTTGCTGACAAGATGAGAGGAGGTGAGGAGGGGAGTGAGCACAGTCCAAACAATAGGCAGGGAAATACTTGTATACAGGTAGGCATGGGTGAACGTCCACAGAGTCCATTCCAGGATGGCATAGCGCCAGAGAGCCGTGAACAGAGCCGATCCTCCCTATACGCAGAATACGCAAGCTGCGTAGGACCCTGTTTAGTTTCGTTTTTGAATTTGGCCAGTGGCTATGAAAACATGAATGATAATTTATTATAATGAGGTGTTGTCACCCCTTCTACGTAAAAATATGTCAAATCATGTAATGTGAATGTCGTAAAGTCTCTTGCTTGAGACCAAAGAAAACGAGTTGAAAGCATTGCAAGCCATGGAAGAGTCACTATTTATCGATCGCTTTCCATGAGCGTGATTCGAGACAGAGTGATATACGGACAAATGCGTCTCATTCATTCGTTCACAACCACCCAACCCCCCTATCCCCCCCACCCGGTCGACTCAGTTTTGGGTAGGGCCCCCAGAAGTCTAGTATCGGTTCTGGCTGTGAAGACAGTGAAGCTTTAACCTCCCGTGAAGGAGGTTAGCAGCGGTGACCTGGTACTCCCCACCACTCCACAATCGGGATGTCACAGGCACAGATCAGGCCTAGCAGCATGGCAGACCCCAGCAGAAGACCGGTAGCTCAGCCTGCAGGACATAAAAAGATGAGACAAGGGAATGACAAAAAATTTAATACACTAACAACTTGGCTGTGAATAATAGCACAAAGAATGGGGAGACAAGCTAGCAAACATTGACATATGCACAATATTTTAGAATAACAAACTGACAACACAAGAGCACAATATAAATGGGCACAATATAAATGGGCAGAGAACACGAAGAACAGGTGAGAACACTCAAACAAACAAAGAGAGAACGAGAGGGACATGTGACGACACTCAGAAAAAAGAGGACTAAACAGGGGCGCATGGCAATGGGAAACAAGGAGGCAGGACGAGAGGAGCACATGGCAAACTCAAACAAAGACAAAGCCATATGTTCACACACAACACAAACAAGGAAACATTGAACAGGGACAGGACAAACATGGCTGTCAGGGGAGATCCCTGACAGTCATATTGTTAATAACAATGTATTCAATATATTTGATCTATCTTTGTATTCATATCAGTATGGTGTAAGAATATACTACCTAAATAAATATGATAAAAGAGTTAGGTCAAAAGTAATCTTAAAATAATATACAATGGATATAATTGACTGCGTAACTAACTACAATTTGTATCATATAATTTGAAATTATTGACAGACTACAATTTCTAAGTACCATTGTTTACCAGCTCTGCTGATAAATGGCATATGTTTAAAATGTTTCAGTTATCTTCCAGCGCAGTGTGAAAATCCTCGCCACTGCATTTAATTCAGCATAAGTGGCTGTTGCTCTAAAGCATTTGACTCTATTTCACTGAATAACAGTAAGGCCGTTCGGATGCAGAAAGCTGCAGTGTCAGAAAATGGATCAAAGTGGTTTCCAAACCTCCTCGCCGTCTTCACCAGGACTGAAGGTCAGCACAGCCAGACACTAGGGTCGGTTCATCTGCCTCACTGGGCAGCAAACACACATTCAGACATGTATTATGCACTCGCTCAAGAGCACACGTGTGACTCTCTCACACACACACACACACACACACACACACACACACACACACACTGACATATGTGTAAAGTGGAGTGCAGTAATTGAAGCCCAGCGGAGAGTCCGTCAGCCATCCGGAGCGGCCAGTAACGAGTGTTAGAGCATCTTCAGGTGTGTCTGTGTGAGATGCTGTGGATCAGATGAGCTCTGAGCTGCTCTGACCTGTTGTACACTCAAAAAGAACCGGACGCTCAACACAAGCCCAACTCCACCAGAATCACAATGAACGGCGAGTTGTGACCTCATCTGGATCCTCTGATTCCACAGCTCCTCTGTCTTTCTGAAGGATTTATAAATAAATACTGTTTTTTATCATGTCACTACACTAACTAAATTAACAAGTGTATATTTTTTGAACATGCTTCAGACTTATTGTATTTGTTAGCTTCTAATGCATTACTGTAGGGATCCTGAAATAAAATACATGTAATTATACTTGTAAAAATAGGCAAAAAACATTCAATAAAAAATAAAACACTTAAAAAAGGAGGAAATAAAATGTAAATATCTAGACCTAAATTTAAGATGTATTAATTAATCAATCATTAATCATTAATTAATTTGACATAAAATGTACATCCTTTTGAATTACATAGTTTTCACATAAACTAATGAACTTAACGTCATGCATATGTGTCAGTCATGCATAAATTAAACTGGTAAGAAACATTTAATATTTCTGTGTAAAACAATAAATAAATAATAATAATAAATCTCTAATTACATTTATTCAGTTATAAAACATCAGAGCCTCTCCACCACCAATACTCCTCGCGGCCACACATGGAAACCGGGTATCATATAGTCCCAGGCTAAACTACAGGGAATCTCGGAGCAGCAGTGGGCCCCAGAGATGCGGTGTGCAGGCCCACCACTGTGTGAATATGTACTGCCGCCCATCAACCACTGTCCCAGCTATTGTAAAATGGCCCCACTGCCTTGTGGTAAGTCTATTGAGACAAGGCTAAGGGAGCACAACCTGACAGAAAAGCATTGTGATGGAGGTGCGCAATAGGTGGGCCTTAACAGATGAAGGACCAGGCAACCTCCTGCAGCCAATATGTGGGACCAGTTTTCCTGTGACCACCTTGCCAGTGGAATTTACCTCATCATGGTGAAGATACTGGAGTATCTACTGGATTTATAAACATTTGCATGTTCACGGTTCTCTGACATTAGTTAATGGTGACGTGACATTCAGGCAAACAAATAAAATATTCAATTTTGACTGTTATTTTAAATTGATTTATTTACATTTTTTATGATGTAATTACTTATTAGATTTTCATTAAAATTACAAACACCCAGCAATTCCTTCAAAACCTCAGTTTGGGAAACCATGACTGTAACAAAGTTTGTGATGTGGAAGGAAGAGGACAAGGTTAGCTTGTGGAGACTCGGGTGATTTGTTGTTTCTTCAATACAAAATTAACCAGGTTGCGCACTCTGTGCCTCGTATGCTCATCAACTCTCACGGTTGTCTCGGATTTCACTCTCTGTGTTCGTTCTGGCTATCCCCTCAGCCCAGCCCACGCGCCCGAGTCTCCACTCCGTCTCTCTCTGTCTTCTCCTCGTTCTCCGGTGGTTTTTATCCGGTCTCTCCATGCCAATTACTGCAATCAAACACAGGTGTTCCTCATTTTGCACTTGACCCACTTACTCACCGCTGTCTGCCTCTCTCCCGCTGCAGACTTCGCTGAACCACGCCCCCTCGCCACATACCCCCACCGCCCGACTCAGGCCGGGAAGCCCTCCGGCCTGCAGCCCCCCCCCCCATTTCTGGAGAGAAAGTCGGCTACAGTCATCTGCGTCCCCGGCCTGTGGATCATCTTGAACTTAAAGGGCTGTAATGCCAGATACTAACGGGTGATCCGCACATTGGTATCTTTCATGCGGTGGAGCCACTGCAGGGGTGCGTGGTCCGAACAGAGGGTAAATTCCTGTCCCAGGAGATAATAGCGGAGGGTGAGGACCGCCCACCGGATTGCCAAACACTCCTTTTCAATGGTGCTGTACATCGTCTCTCTCTTAGAGAGCTTTCGACTGATGTACAGCACCGGGCGCTCCTCACCCCGTATCTCCTGGGTCAGGACGGCTCCCAGCCCCCGGTCCGATGCGTCCGTCTGCAGCAAGAAGGGGAGAGAAAAGTCAGGAGAGTGTAATAGCGGCCCGCCACACAGAGCAGCCTTAACTTGGGTGAAAGCCTGCTGACACCGCTCCATTCACTGGACCGGATCTGGGACCTCCTTTTTAGTGAGGTCAGTCAGCGGGCTGGTGAGGTCCGAATAATTAGGAATAAACTTTCTGTAATATCCCGCCAGCCCCAGGAACTGCCTCACCTCCTTTTTGGTCTTGGGTCTCGGGCAGGTCGCAATAGCTGCCGTCTTATCAATTTGGGGACGCACCTGTCCGTGACCCAAGTGGAAACCCAGATACCGGACCTCCACACGCCCAATCGCACACTTCTTTGGGTTGGCCGTTAGCCCCGCCCCTCTCAGCGCTCTCAGTACCTCCCGCAGGTGCACTATATGCTGCTGCCAGTCCTGACTGTAGATGATAATGTCATCCAGATAGGCAGCGGCATATGCGGTGTGCGGTCGGAGGATTTTGTCCATGAGACGCTGAAAGGTGGCGGGCGCCCCGAACAACCCAAACTGAAGTGTGACAAATTGGTGTAATCCAAACGGCGTTGCGAAGGCTGACTTTTCTTTGGATAAGGGCAATAAGGGGATCTGCCAATATCCTTTGGTAAAGTCCAGAGTTGAATAAATACGAGCGGTACCCAGCCGATCAAGCAATTTATCAACCCGCGGCATTGGATAGGCGTCGAATTTCGACACCGCATTCACCTTGCGATAATCCACACAGAACCGAACCGAGCCGTCTGTTTTAGGTACCAAAACGAACGGGCTCGCCCAGTCACTGTGGGACTCTTCTATTACTTCCATCTCTAACATTGCCTCTAATTCTGACTGAACCACTTTCTTTTTGTGTTCAGGTAAACGATACGGCTGGCTGCGCACTACTACGCCCGGCTCCGTCTCAATATGGTGCTGGATGAGATTGGTTCGACCGGGCAGGGGCGAGAACACGTCTGCAAACTCAGTTTGCAATCTTGCTACATCGGTGAGCTGGGAGGGCGAGAGGTGATCTCCCCCTGGGGCCAGAGTAACAAAGTGTAACAAAGTTCGTGATGTGGAAGGAAGAGGACAAGGTTACTGCGTAACTAACTACAATTTGTATCATATAATTTGAAATTATTGACAGACTACAATTTCTAAGTACCATTGTTTACCAGCTCTGCTGATAAATGGCATATGTTTAAAATGTTTCAGTTTTCTTCCAGCGCAGTGTGAAAATCCTCGCCACTGCATTTAATTCAGCATAAGTGGCTGTTGCTCTAAAGCATTTGACTCTATTTCACTGAATAACAGTAAGGCCGTTTGGATGCAGAAAGCTGCAGTGTCAGAAAACGGATCAAAGTGGTTTCCAAACCTCCTCGCCGTCTTCATCAGGACTGAAGGTCAGCACAGCCAGACACTAGGGTCGGTTCATCTGCCTCACCGGGCAGCAAACACACATTCAGACATGTATTATGCACTCGCTCAAGAGCACACGTGTGACTCACACACACACACACACACACACACACACACACACACACACACACACATGTGACAACTGACATAGGTGTAACTGGAGTGCAGTAATTGAAGCCCAGCGGAGAGTCCGTCAGCCATCCGGAGCGGCCAGTAACGAGCGTTAGAGCATCTTCAGGTGTGTCTGTGTGAGATGCTGTGGATCAGATGAGCTCTGAGCTGCTCTGACCTGTTGTACACTCAAAAAGAACCGGACGCTCAACACAAGCCCAACTCCACCAGAATCACAATGAACGGTGGCGAGTTGTGACCTCATCTGGATCCTCTGATTCCACAGCTCCTCTCTCTTACTGAAGGATTTATAAATAAATACTGTTTTTTATCATGTCACTACACTAACTAAATGAACAAGTGTATATTTTTTGAACATACTTCAGACTTATTGTATTTGTTGACATTACTGTGGGGTTGCTACACTCAAAAAAAATACTTTTAGAAATATATTTTTTATTTGAAGAAAAAGAACTATAGCAAAGTATAAATAAAACTAAATAAATAAGGCTCAATATTTGACAAGGATCCTGAAATAAAATAAATGCAATTATACTTGTAAAAATAGGCAAAAAAAATTCAATAAAAAATAAAACACTTAAAAAAAGGAGGAAATAAAATGTAAATATCTAGACCTAAATTTAAAATGTATGTATTTGAAATTAATTTGATATAAAATTTACATCCTTTTGAATTACTGTCACGAGGAGGCGAGGAACTTTCAAAACACTTTATTCAACACGGAGATCGCTGGAGACAGGTACACACACTCAATGACTTTAAGACTCGACAAAGACACGGGGAGAACTGAGGACTTATAAAGGGCAGGAAACGAAGGAGCAAACAAGACAATTACTGAACACAGATGAGAAGACTAAACGATGATTAACACACACAGGGCTGGGGACTAATTATACACAATATGGGCACGAGAGGAGGGAAAACACAAGACACAGAGAACACAGGTCTGACATTACTCCCCCGCTCTGGAGGCCTCACGGGATGCGGAGACAGGACAGGACAGGAGGCCTCCAGGCCCTTCCGGGGACTCGGGCGGCCATGGCGGAGTGGGGAATTTAGGAAGAATAGGAGCACTGTCGACATGATTTTCACAGCCCGGCAGCTTCAGGAAAAGTGCAACATCAGAACATGTTTATGGCCTTTGTCGATCTCTCTAAAGCATTCAACATTGTGCAAAGAGATCTCTTAAGGGATGTACTACCCAGGTTTGGCTGTCCCAATAAATTTGTTAACATCCTCCGCCACTTCCATGATGGGATGACTGCTCGCGTGTCCATAGGCGGACAAGAGTCCGAGTCCTTCCCTGTGAGCACAGGGGTGAGGCAGGGGTGTATGCTAGCACCAGTGCTTTTTAACATGTTCCTCCTATGTGTCACCAAGATTCTCCACAACGAGATTGAAAATAGCAGTGGCATAGCAGTAAACTTCAGACTAGATGGCAACCTCTTTAATATTAGGAGGCTACAGGCAACCAAAAAAAACTCTGTTGAGAGCAGGTCCTGGAGCTGCAGTATGCAGATGACTGTGCTTGTGGGGCCCATACTCCAGAGGATCTTCAAACTGTTCTTGCTGTGGCGGTTAGGGCAAACAGCAGGATGTTGCTGACTGTCAACACCACCAAGACAGAAGGGGTTTGCCAATGTCCCCATTGGAGTACCAATGTCCCACCCACACTACCTGCTTTCACTGTTGGGGATGAACAGCTTTCAGTAGTGCCATATTTTAAATATCTGGGGAGTATTCATGCTGAGGACTGTGGCATCGACAACGACATTCAGAGCTGCATTAAACAGGCATCAGTTGCCTTTGGGAGACTTTGGCGTAGAGTCATTCACAATAAGAATCTTCATCCTTCCACAAAAGCTTCCGTATACCAATCGGTCTGTGTCACCACCCTCCTTTATAGCTGTGAAGCTTGGGTAACCTACAGTCATCACATCAGGTCCCTAGAGCGCTTCCATATAAGCTGCCTTCAGCACATTCTGGGAGTTACCTGGTGGGATCGTGTAACTCAAACACATCAAAAGACCAACTGTAGAATTATTGAGGCCATGATCACCCAGCGCCAGCTGAAGTGGTTAGGGCATGTGATAAGTATGCCCCCATGTCGACTGCCCCGCAGAGTACTCTACGGACAGCTACATCATGGTTGACGTTCAGCTGGGGGGCTGAAGAAGCTATATAAGGATCAGATGAAGAACGCCTTGAACAAGTGTAAGATCAGACCCGGGACCTGGAGGATGTTGCTGCTGACCGTACCATCTAGCAAAAGCTGTGAAGAGATGGGGTTCATATGATCAAGATGGAGAGGACAAGCATAAGACAGCAGAAGTGAGCCAGGAGAAATATAGCCATGGCTGCCACCACTGCCACTACTACTATCATTACATACATATGCCCCACCTGCAGTTTGTGGGTCCAGGATAGGACTGTTTAAGTCAAGTCAAGTCACCTTTATTTATATAGCGCTGTTAACAATACAAATTGTAACAAAGCACTGCACAGTATCAAAATAGGAAAATTGTGTCAATAATGTAAAATGACAGGATTTAACACTCAATTTTCAGCTGAATGCATTTCATTATTGAATTTAGTAATGGCATCGTCCAGCTCAGTTCAGTTTAAATAATATCTGTGCAATCAAGTCGATGATTTTGCTGGAAATGAAGTGTCCCCAACTAAGCATGCCAGAGGCGACAGCGGCAAGGAACCAAAACTCCATCGGTGACAGAATGGAGAAAAAACCTTGGGAGAAACCAGGCTTAGTCGGGGGGGCAGTTCCCCTCTGGCCAGACGAACC
Organism: Schizopygopsis pylzovi; assembly: GCA_027422435.1. Lineage (NCBI taxonomy): Eukaryota > Metazoa > Chordata > Actinopteri > Cypriniformes > Cyprinidae > Schizopygopsis > Schizopygopsis pylzovi. The sequence continues at coordinate 45,557,272 of CM049819.1, read as the reverse complement.
AGTAGTATGTTCCAACTGCATCAAAGTCAAACTTTAAGTGGTCCACTGGTTCCAGTGGTCTTTCCCCGATGGATGTCTAGGTGACGAGGTCCTCACTGGAGATCTGTCTCTGGGGCTCATCTATGTGTCCTAGACTCCACTGACGGTCAGGGCTGTAGAGGTTGTCTCTAGGTGCAGATCCACCATTTATGGCAAAATTTGGTTAATTCAGTATAATCGCTGATGGTTGGCTTCCTCTGAGGTCCTCCGAGGGGTTGTCATCATCTCTTCTCAGGTGTTCGGTCATCTCAGATCGTTTAAGGGTTGGATCCAGACTGAAGCTTGGGTAATTCCTAGCTACCACGGGATGTTAACCAATAAAGACAATCAGCGTAGCAGTTGTTCCATCCAGGAATAACCCTGGATGAAATTATCAGTTTAACCCAAGCTAAAGCATAATAATGTGCATTTGTTCAGATAGACTGGCAGTACAAGATTGTGAGATGCATTATATGAATGCTTGGCTAAAGAGATGTGTCTTTAATCTAGATTTAAACAGAGAGAGTGTGTCTGAACCCCGAACGTTATCAGGAAGGCTATTCCAGAGTTTGGGAGCCAAATATGAAAAAGTTCTACCTCCTTTAGTGGACTTTGCTATCCTAGGTACTACCAAGAGTCCAGAGTTTTGCGACCTTGGGGAGCGGGTTGGATATATAGGCAAGTAATAATATTTTGTAACTGATACGAAACTTAATAAGTAGCCAGTGCAGTGACTGTAAAATTGGAGTAATATGATCATACTTTCTTGACCTGGTAAGGACTCTTGCCGCAGCATTTTGTACTATCTGTAGCTTGTTTATTGAAGATGCAGGACAACCACCTAGCAGTGCATTACAATAGTCCAGTCTAGAGGTCATGAATGCATGAACTAACTTTTCTGCATCAGAAACACTTAACATGTTCCGTAGCTTGGCAATGTTTCTAAGATGGAAGAATGCTGTTTTTGTAACATGGGAAATGTGATTTTCAAAAGATAGGTTGCTGTCTAATATAACACCCAGATTTTTGACTGTAGAGGAAGTAACAGTACATCCGTCTAGTTGCAAATTGTAATCCAAGAGATTCTGTGTACTGTTTTTAGGTCCAATAAGTAATATCTCTGTCTTATCTGAATTTAGTCATCAAAGGTCTCACCGTTAAAGGCGTGAATGTCGTCATTGAAATTCGATGGACAACCGAGGGAGAGTATGTGTATTTAAAACACAATCAGTTTATTAGTACTGTTACATGTTTTTATGTTTATTTTTGTCATGTGTATTAATATTAAATTAATATTGTATATGAATATTAAATAGCTTTTTTTCATTTTGTAGATTTTTGTTTCTGAATCATAATGAACATAATTAGAGTAAATTTGCCCCTGACATAACGATCATACTCAGTTTTTTTAAGTAAAATGAGCAATAATGTTGTACAGCACTAATCATACATTTAATAATTCTATAAACACTTGATAGTGGCCTTTTTTGTGACACATTAGACTTGTCACGGTTTGGCAGTGGCTTTCCTAAGTGGCTTTTCCTTTCATATGTCTAAAGCATTCAGATAAACCAGATCTATCTGCATTAAATCACACAGTTTAATGAATCATAATTAGTAAAGCCAGAAAGTGTATCCAAGTTATGCATGTTTGTTACTTTTAGTGGAAATTCTCTCATTAGGGCACAATGTTATTATTGGATTGTGGTTATTCCTGTTTGAGCAACTACATTTACATAGATCCGTCAAATGAAGAGTTCCTGAATGCATGCGTTTTATTAAAAGCTGTTTGTGTGTACATGAGATGATATAGTATGTAAGATTAAAGCAGTGCACCGTCTGAAGTAAGATTTCCTTAAAAGGAAATTAATTTGGTCTTTTTTTCCTGTTTTCTTTTAATATTCTTTTACAGAAAGAAAATAACAGTATCTGCAGACCAATTATAAAGAGAGGGAGATAAATGGAGTGTGTCTCTTTTCTGTTAGTGAAAGAAGCAATTATATGATTCCCCACAATTCTCATCCAGCATCAGCAGCAGCAGCGTTTCGGTCGGGTCAGACATGCATCGCTGCTTCAGTAAATAATGACTGTGTGTCGACCAATCATGGCTCAGACTGTGTGAAAGAGTGAGAGTGGGAGGACAAGACCAGACCAGTCCAGACCAGACCAGACCAGACCAGACCCTTCCTGTGTGTCTGTGAACTGCCAGACCGACTCAGCTAAATGAGACCTGAGAGTCTAGACTGAAGGATTTAAATCATCCAAGTGATTTTAATCATTTGATTCCATTTACAGATTTGTTTGCTGATTCATTCTCCCAAACTCTTTCTGCAGTCATTTAATTATTCACTCAATTTATTTGTTTAAACATTGGTCATTACCAAAACAAGCCCTGTTATCACATATTAAAATTGGTATGCAACTTTTAGAGTGTTTTCTGTCCTTTTTGTAAATAAAACTGTAACCTTTTTAAGTAAAACTGTAAATAATGACACATTTTCCATCAATTTTGTCCGTAAATTACAACCATGAAGGTTTTTTTTTTTTTTTTTTTGGTCAAATGCTTATATTTTATCAATATAAGTCAATGTAATATATAATCTAAAGAAATGAAATATGAGTTTTAATAACATCATTTAATTGCCTTTACTCATTTTTAGATGTTTATAGTCGTATGTTCCTCTGGCTCAGTGGTAGAGCATTGTGTTAGCAGCACAAAAGGCCATGGGTTCAATTCCCAGGGAACACACTTACTGACAATACCTGTATAGCCTGAATGCACTGTAAGTCACTTTAGATAAAAGCGTCTGATAAATGTAAATGCCATTAGTGTATGCCGCAAGCGATCATATGCTTAACATTTATTTTAAATGTAATTACTTGTTAATATTATATTCTAATTACTTAATAGATATTATTAATTAATACAATTAATTTATAAAATCAAAATTTTGTCAGAAATGCTCCCAAATTAATGCAATTTAAGACATTATATCACATTATTGTGGCAGCTGAGTCAACTGAATATAAATCAAATAATAAAGTGTCTTTATTGCTTGTTTTATTTCCATGCCATTACTTTTATTTCAGTAAGTCTGGTTTGGTGAGGCTTAAATTATATGAAATTACCTTTTTCATTTATTTTTGAACACATTATGTTTTATATAATTTAGTATCTAAATTAGCATATGAAATTCTTAAACATTAAAGTTAAAGCGCAGCAAAACAAACACATGCAGGTTTTGGAAACATTGCCTGCATGCTTCGGGAATGATGGCAATGACACAGCTCAGTTTTTCTGATGACGCTGTCATCTCTCAGATGCTCATCAGATATCATAAAGCACTCAGATGCATGGAAGGAGGTTTGAAGAAACAGAGCGAGGATGCTGATGCATGTATTAATTGTTTAAAGAGCCGGATGGATGGATTCTTGTCCTGACTTTCATTTGGGATCTGTCAGTCTCAGCTCTCGTTCAAGCTGTTTCATGCATACTAATACTCAGAACACTGCTGAAGATCACACTCGCTCTCCCTTTCCTCTCACACATGACCTGCGTTCGGTTCTTCCCACATGTGAAAGAACAGTGCAGCAAAAAATAACAGTTATGTCATCTGCTTCATTTTCAGAGTGATTAATGAAGCATATAGATGTCTGCAAAAGCCCAATCTCAATAACATATCACAATGATATTGGTGGGTATTTTAAGTGATATTTTAGGGTAATTGATAAACTATTACAGTTTTTGTTAATATTTTGAAATAGATTGTATTTATATTTTCTGTTTTCACTTTCAATTTAAATTAATATTTTAGTACTATTTTATTAGTAGTAATATTTAAAGTAATATTTTTTTGCGCTTTAGTAATAAAACGAAACATTAATAAAATAATTATTAATATTTATAATTGAAGTATAATACTTGAATAATGTAATTACTGTATTTAATAATTTTAGTTTATTTATTTTTAGTAGTAATTTTATAGTTTCAGTTGTAGTATTTATTTTTTTACTTTAAGTTAAACTTAAAGAATCGCAACTAGCTGAAATAATATCATATTTTTATTTCAGTTTATTTATATCTTTTATATATTTTTTCAAGTAATGGGTTTGTCTATGTATATATTACATAAACCTTTCATAATTATTATTTTGTATACATTTAATTTGATTGATTCTGCAGTGTTTTGTATTTGTTTGTTTGATTGCAATTAAATTCAAATTAACCATTTATGTTACAAATAATAAATAATAATTATAATTATATCATGTATATTAAACATAATTTATTAATTATATATAATAACTATTATTATTATTATTTCTTACTATAATTCTTTTTAAATAATGATAACACCTTTTCAGGATTCGAGGCCCGACAGCATTTTCATTTCTGTGTGGACTATTTCTTTACCAAATAATGTTGGGAACATAATCAAAGGCAAATGTGTAATAATTCACCTACATGAGATGAAATTCATCTTAGATATAACATGGTATCATTTATATTATAAGTAATATTTTGAATTTATTGAAGTGAATATGTAATGATAGAAAGCTATGATGTCACATCTGAAGCGAGATGAATATGCAAGATGTGTTATACAGTATCCTGACCCTCAAACCATACGTGACTCCTGAATGTCACACTGAGAGCTTCATGACGGATTCAGACGCAGTCTCTTCCCTAATTGTTCAGAGACATTTAAAACAGCTGCTGTTATTTCTCTCGTGTTTATTAGAATACAAACATAATTGATTCTCTGTCTGTAGCAAAAACATAATAAATATATCTTATATTAATACACTGATCATTTGGAGCTTTATTATATATAATACTATAATTATTATTATTTAATATGTAATGTACAGAGCACGATTAATGTAATGAATAATATGAACAGCTAGCATGGATCGTCACCCTCATAGATGATATCACTTAATGTAATGCGATGGCGGGTGGAACGATGGAGGGATGTGATCCATTGATGGAGGCATGTATTCTGGGTTGATCTGAGATTATACATAGATAGTAATATGGAGTAAGATCTACAGATTTCACACTGGTGGGATGGAGTGGACGGATGGATAATGAGATGGATAGGACGGAGGATTAATGGAGGGATGATGAAGGATGGAGGATGGATGGAGGGACGGAGTGGATGAGATGGAGGATGGAGGGACGGAGGGATTAATGGAGGGATGGATGGGATGGAGGGATTATGGAGGGATGGATGGTTAGGATGGAGGATGGATGGAGGGACGGAGGGATTAATGGAGGGATGGAGGGACGGAGGGATTAATGGAAGGACGGAGGGATTAATGGAGGGATGGATGGAAGGATGGAGGGATGGATGGAGGGACGGAGGGATTAATGGAGGGATGGAGGGACGGAGGGATTAATGGAGGGATGGATGGAAGATGGAGGGATGGATGGAGGGAGGATGGATGTAATGGATGGATGGATGGATGGAGGGATGGAGGGACGGAGGGATTAATGGAGGGATGGATGGAAGGATGGAGGGATGGATGGAGGGACGGAGGGATTAATGGAGGGATGGAGGGACGGAGGGATTAATGGAGGGATGGAGGGACGGAGGGATTAATGGAGGGATGGATGGAAGGATGGAGGGATGGATGGAGGGATGGAGGGATTAATGGAGGGATGGGTGAAAGGATGGAGGGATGAGGAGGATGGAGGACGGAGGGATTAATGGAGGGATGGGTGGAGGGATGGAGGGATGGATGGAGGGACGGAGGGATTAATGGATGGATGGAGGGACGGAGGATTAATGGAGGGATGGAGGATGAGGAGGGATGATAATGGAGGGATGGATGGAGGATGGAGGGATGGATGGAGGGACGGAGGGATTAATGGAGGGATGGTAATGGAGGGATGGAGGGATGGATGGAGGGATGGATGGAGGGATGGAGGGATGGATGGATGGAGGGACGGAGGGATTAATGGAGGGATGGGTGGATGGATGGATGGATGGATGGATGGACGGAGGGATTAATGGATGGATGGATGGATGGATGGAGGGATGGATGAGGATGGATGGATGGATGGATGGATGGATGGACGACAGAGGGATTGAATGGATGGATGGATGGATGGATGGATGGAGGGATGGATGGATGGAGGAGGAGGATGGATGGATGGATGGATGGAGGATGGACGGACATGGTGGATGGATGGAATGGAGGGAGGATGGAAGGATGAATGAGGGATGGCTGGCTGGATGGAGGGATGGACGGACGGACAGAGGGATTAATGGAGGGATGGATGGAGGGATAGATTCAGAAATAAGGTTCAGCATAAAATGGCCCTTTTAATCATCTTTGTTCTTGTCTTGTTCATAACACACTATTGGGAATAATTACATAGTATCACATAAATATGAGTTTAATTTTATGGGTGAGAGGTAATAAATTCTGAATCTAATTATTCAGATCGGGATTTTGTGTATTTGACACACACGGTTGAGACAGCGTATCATTTTTATACGATTAGAAAATATGTCCTCATAAAGGTAAAAACGCCTCTGAAAGTCGAGTCCAGAGGGCAAAATAAAAGTGATTTTCTGACACAGGATAAAACCTGCGAAGAACAGGCAGCTCATAAAGAATAACCACACAAATATCATTCAAAATAATGCAATATTCATCCTCGACCTGCAGCCTCACCATAAAATAATATGCAAAACAAATAAGGAGAAACAGTAACAAGGTCTCAGCAAAAGCAGTCCGCGTGATCATTTGAACACGTGCATTACCTCTGGAGGATTAAACAGGGCGTCTATAAGAGTCTGGATCTGGACTGACACTTAAATGACAATTTACTAAAACTTGAGCACTCATAAATGAGAAGTCCTGCATTAATCACGTCTATGTGGTCTTTATTTCTAGCAGAGAATGATGATTGTGCTTTTGTTGAGCGTGGAGGCATTGATATTCTGCCGGCACTTTCCTCTTTCTGTACCTATATTGTGGAGTTATTAAACTTTCATATAATACTTTAATATAATTGATATCAGTAGTCAAACACAGAAGAGCTTTGAGAGGATGAGAATATGAATAAAAGCCTGCTGCCTCGTGATTCATGAATATGAGTGAAAGAAGAATTACAGAAACGATCTGTTTAACATGCAGTGTCAGTCTTTTTAGTCCTTACTCACATCTACATTATTATACATGATATAAGAGTTTATGAACTATTGCAAAGTCAGATTTCATTAGAATTATTGAAGTATTATGTGATCTCACTGACTGACTGATCAGTGCATACGAGCGTGTCGTGACATCAAGCAGAAATATTTATAGTCTATGTGTGTTATGATGAGATGTTGTGAACACATCTTTGTGGTCGTCTTGACTCTTAGTTTGTTTTTAATATTCTATTAATAAATACAATACAAAAAAGATCATGTTAAACTGCAGCACAAACATGGTTTATATGGATCACATTGTTTTATGCCATGAATTATTAAATGCAGAGATTAATATTTTATGTAATTATTATTTATTCATTTAATATTATATTTGTACTTTTATAATAATTACGAAATTTTAATAAATAATTGTATAATTCCATACTGCAACTTGTTTATGCAATAATAATAATAAAAACAAAAATAATGATGATTATTATTATTATTATTAATTTTCAATAATTATAAAATGTCAAAGCTGAAGGGTTTAACTTGTAACATGATAATAATAATAATAATAATCATTATTTTTCTTATTATTATTAATTATTAACTAACATGTGTAACTGTTCAAAATATATTATTATTACATTTGAATAAATAAAAAATGAAAGTTAATGTGTGCAACTTTATGATGATGATTATGATGATTTTTGTTATTATTATTAGTATTATTATATATTAATTTGAACAATATATAAAATAAGTATATAACAATATAATATGTATGATTGAATATGAATATGAATATGAATTGAATGTGAAGTATGAATATGAATATGAATGAAGTGAATGTGAATGTGAATGTGAATGTGAACATGGATATGAATATTGCGGCTAATATTATTATTATTAGTAGTAGTAGTAATATTATTATATCAGCATTGATTTTTTCCTGTTTTATTTATTACAGTTTTTTATCAAAATGCTTACACACAGTTTTTGAAACTATGCTTCCATTTCTCAAAAAAGCTCTACATACAAAACCACAAAACAAACATACAAAACATCACACACATCTTGAAAGAGCAAACACTTCTTTGAAAACTGTTTTAACTTTTCTACAAATTTCATTTTTCCTTGTAACTCTACACACAAACATAAAATAATTATCCACATACACGCCAAAGTACACACAGATGTGAAACATGTAAAACAGTTCTCTCGTGTGTCTTCTGCTTGTTCAGAGTGCAGTGGAGCACAGGCAGTTTTTCATATCATATATGCTCATATATAGTACACTGTATGTACAGTATGTATAACTGATGAATTGTACACAGTTACGCAACTGAACTGAATCAATACTCAACTGCCTTGAGCTGTTGATGACACTATTGACTATGTTAGAGCTGCTTTACAGTAGAATGTGAATTTGAGTGAAGCTACTGTGAAATATAGATAGATAGATAGATGGATAGATATGGATGGACACGACGACGGACGGACGGACGGATAGATACATATATAATGAATATGCATACAACACATATGCATACTCAGTGTTTGTGTGTGTGTGTGTGTGTGTGTGTGTGTGTGTGTGTGTGTGTGTGTGTGTGTGTGTGTGTGTGTGTGTGTGTGTGTGTGTGTGGTGTGTGCTGGCGTTGTTATGTGTGTTGTGTGTGTGCAGTGCGCGTGTGTGTGTGTGTGTGATGTGTGTGTGTGTGTGTGTAAGTCAGAGTCAGAAAGTTAACTTTATTTATAAAACACAATGTAGATACAATGTAAACAGACATAATTAATAAAATAAAATATTACTAAGTGAACAAATAATATATAAATGTTTTCACTCATGATCACTGTGTGTAGGCATCAGTAAATGAGTGAGGCATTAAAATGGCAGTGTTTCCCACCTTAAACAAAAGAGCTGTTAGTTTTGATTGTGATAAGTATTAACGTAGAGAACTATGTTTAGAGTTTTTCAAAAAGTTTGTTTTACAATATCAAACTGAGTTCAAAGCATGTGATGTGCTTATAGTTTTGCAGACTTGGTCTAAGGATTAGGTTTATGAGTGAATGGTTCCACTAAGTGGGCTTCAATTATCATTTTTAGTGTCTAAGCATTATCAAAATATATAATATATATATATATATTACAATTGTTATCATATTAGGAAATAATCTATCTAGCTCAGGGGTGCCCAATCCTGTTCTTGGATATCTACTTTTTCATATCTGGCTCCCAAACTCTGGAATAGCCTTCCTGATAACGTTCGGGTTTCAGACACACTCTCTCTGTTTAAATCTAGATTAAAGACACATCTCTTTAGCCAAGCATTCATATAATGCATCTCACAATCTTGTACTGCCAGTCTATCTGAACAAATGCACATTATTATGCTTTAGCTTGGGTTAAACTGATAATTTCATCCAGGGTTATTCCTGGATGGAACAACTGCTACGCTAATTGTCTTTATTGTTTCTATGTTTCTGGATTAACATCCCATAATTACACAAGCTTCAGTCTAGATCCAACCCTTAAATGATCTGAGATGACCGAACACCTGAGAAGAGTTGATCCCTCGGAGGACCTCAGAGGAGGCCAACCATCAGCGATTATACTGAATTAACCAAAGTCTGCCATAAATTAATTATATTGAGTTTCTACAATATAAATCTATTTTAGTAACTTCATTTCCTGTGAAGTTGCTTTGCAACGATTGTATCGTAAAAAGCGCTATACAAATAATCTTGATTTGAATTGAATCTACCTTCCTGCATAGTTCAGCTCCAACCCTGATCAAACACAACTGAACCAACTATTCAGGATCTGAAGGAGCATTTGCTAATTGTGTTTGATCAGGGTTGGAGCTGAACTCTGCAGGAAGGTAGATCTCCGGAACAGGATTGGGCACCCCTGATCTAGCTCATCACATGTTCAGAATATACAAACATGTTTGTGCAAAAATTGTTAGTTTAGCTTATGATTGTTCAATTATGTTCTATGACAAAATGTTTACAATCTCAAAACCTGAAAAACGGCTCTTCATGAACATGTCAGAATATCATCAGCAGTGTGACAAGTCACAGTCTGAACGTCTCGACGGCCTCACTTCACATCACATCCACCGCTCTGCACCGATCTACAGCCGCTCCGTCACAAACTCATTCACAGCACTCGTCCTCTCAGAGGAAAATCACATAATGGGATCTTTGTGTGAGGGTCCGGGTAAGATAGAGGACTGACCTGGACAGTTTACTCTTTAAATGTGTGTTTGTGTGTGTGTGTGTGTGTGTGTGTGTGTGTGTGTGTGTGTGTGTGTGTGTGTGTGTGTGTGTGTGTGTGTGTGTGTGTGTGTGTGTGTGTGTGTGTGTGTGTGTGTGTGTGTGTGTGTGTGTGTGTGTGTGTGTGTGTGTGTGTGTGTGTGTGTGTGTGTGTGTGTGTGTGTGTGTGTGTGTGTTTGTGTGTGTGTGTGTGTGTGTGTGTGTGTGTGTGTGTGTGTGTGACGTGTGTGCGTGTCCGTGTGGTGTGTCGTGGTGTTGTGTGTGTGTGCGTGTGTTTTGTGTTGTGTCGTGCGTGCGTGCGTCGTGCGTGTGTGTGTGCGTGTGTGTGTGTGTGTGTGTGTGTGTGTGTGTGTGTGTGTGCGTGTGTGTGTGTGTGTGTGTGTGCGTGTGTGTGTGTGTGCGTGTGTGTGTGTGTGTGTGTGTGTGTGTCTTATGGGTCAATATCTAATTAGGGCTTAAGTGCTGAGAGTAATAGATCAGAAACAAACTAATCATGGTTGAGCATCTCTGAATGCAACAAGGTCAGAAGGGCGGACACAAATTCACAAAAACCGCTGACCAGAATTATATAAATAAAAATAGGGTAAATTAATTTGTATAATAACAGTAACTTCCTGCACTTATGGTGAGTTTGTGCAACCCATAAAATGTGTTTTGATGTGTGTTAAAGGAATTCTGAATGGAGGAATGGATATGATTAAAAAATATATATATATTTTTGAACAAAGTATTTTCTGCTTACCAAGGCTGCATTTATTTAATCAAAACTACAGTAAAATCACTAAAATTGTGAATTATTATTATAATTCAAATAGCTGTTTTCTATGTTAAAATGTAACTTTTTTCTGATCAAAGTTCTATTTTCAGCATCATTACTCCAGTCTTCAGTGTCACATGATCTTCAGAAATCAGTCTAATGTGGTGATTTACTGCTCAAAAAACATTTCTGATTATTATCAAATATTTTTGTGGAAACTGTGATATATACATTTTTTCTGATTCACAGAAGGAAGTTCAAAAGAACAGCATTTATTTGAAATATATATATTTGTAACATTAAATCTGACCAATATAATGCTTAATTGCTGAGTAATAGTAATTGCAAAGTAATAATTTCTTTAAATTGCCCATTTTTAAGGTTCCTAATATTGTTCGTTAGTATGCTACAATAGGTTTACATGCATGGTCAAACAATGCTTTTTTATATATGCTGTTATTATCACTTCATTTTCCGCTCAGAAATGATACGCCCATTGCAATAGTTCTGTATTTTGAATGCTTGATACTAACTTGATACTAACGACTCATTTACGCAGTCAATAACTTTATTTATCATGCGCTTTTAGCTGTACAACTTTGCAGAGGGTTTGTTTTCACATACAGCTACGTCACGCGCACTGCATGAAAGCCAATATTGGAAATGGCATAATAGGGGCACTTTAAAAACTCTACACAGTATTGTTTGTGTTATGCGTTATCTGCTCTCACATCAGCGAGATGAACACTGACTAAGAGTATCATGACATTAACTCGACAGCAGTGTGACAAAAGCTCAGTGGTTTTCAAAATAGATCAGATTTCCCAGTAACAAGCTACATTTTCTGTGCACCGCTTCACTGTGTTTAGTGTCTGTATTGAGCTCTCAGAGCGACAGCTGAGCAAACCGAGGCTTCATTTGACCCTCTCTCTTATATAGTGATGGGAAGTCTGACTCAGTTCACTGATTCTCCAGCACAGAAGTACCTGAGCAACATATCACATGCACAGAAAATAAACTCAGTTTCAAAGTTGCATCAATGCAGCAAATCACAATATTACAGATTTCAACGATTTCAAATGTGACAGATCCAGTTATTAAAAAATGAGCCCCTGTTAAAACTACTCTCCTTCACAAATTCATACAAATCATAACCTCACATCTGGATGTTGACACGTTATCTGTCAAATATCCAAGCTGGTTAATTCAGTAGTTCATCTGCTCAAAAATCAAAGCAGCTTTACCAATAACCAGCTACTTTTCCCAATGAGCTGTAGAGCAAAGAAACGCTACATCACTGTTTAGATGAAAAAGTGTTCTGGTCTGAATCAGGAGAGAAATCGGCACAGATCAAGCAGCGTTTACAAGACAAAACAGCTCAAAACCAATATGTGGGTGGATTTTCATGTGAGAGACAACAGGAGATGCATTTTTTTATTCATTTTTTTGTACTGGAGGAAGTGTTATAATGGCTTATGGACTCTTTGATCAGATACAACAACATTGCAATGATGGATTTGTTTCTTACAAAAACACAGTCTTTGGCTTCTCAAGATGTTAACTAATGGACTGGAGCGGTGTGGATCACTTGTGGATTATTGTGATGTTGTTATCAGCTGTTTGGACTCACATTCTGACGGCACCCATTCACTGCAGAGCATCCATTGATGAGCAAGTGATGTAATGCTACATTTCTCCAAATCTGATGAAGAAACAAACTCATCTACATCTTGGGTGACTAGAGGGTGTGCACACTTTCAACAAACTTTCATTTTTGGGTGAACTATTCCTTTAACACTTTGCAATAATGTAAAGGAGTCATGAACTGCCTTGTTTATTTTGTACTGTAAGATTTTTACATAAAAAAACGTCAGAATTTAGATTTAATAAGCTATTTTCTGTCCTGTTTTTAAAGGGATAATCCACCCCAGAATGATCATTATGTTATTTTTCACTTACCCACATGTCGTTCCAATCCCGTAAAAGCTTTGTTTGTCTTCAGAACACAATTTAAGATATTTTGGATGAAAACCGGGAGGCTTGTGACTGTCCCATTGACTGCCAAGTTAATTACACTGTCATGGTCCAGAAAAGTATGAAAAGCATTGCCACGATACTGCCATCAGTGGTTCAATCTGAATGTTATGAAGTGCAAAATGTGTTCACTCTTCTGTATCAGCCTGGACACAAGGATGCATCTTCTTCGTTGATTTACGCTCTGATTTTAATGCAAACAGCGCACCCTTGTGGCCCGGCTGATACAGAAGAGTGAACACATTTTGCGTCCAGGGGATAATCTCCAAAATGGCGCTACGCTTACTCAGAGGAGACATTATGGTGTCTAAATGTTGAATAAAGTTTTGTTATTTTTGTTTTACTTCTGTACAAAAAATATTCTGGTCGCTTTATACATTACGGTTGAACCACTGATGACAGATGGAGTGTCCTGGTGACAACCATCAAAATATACTGCTCAGCATGACTTAATTTAATGCATAGTTGAGCTTACACTAAAACGTGAACAACATCAGAAGCTCTTTAAACAAGTAGATGGGTGTCTCTTAAAAGTCTCCGGCTGCTCTACTTGGAGCTGGTGTACTTGGTGACGGCCTTGGTGCCCTCAGACACGGCGTGTTTGGCCAGCTCCCCGGGCAGCAGCAGACGCACGGCGGTCTGGATCTCTCTGGAAGTGATGGTGGAGCGCTTGTTGTTTAAAAACAAATATTTTACGGGTTTGGAACGATATGGGGGTAAGTGAAAAATGACAACATTATAATTTTGGGTTGGAGTAACCTTTTAACCCCCTCGTCAGAATGCTGTGTTTGAATAGTTGTGGCGGATTTTAGACTAAGAAGTAAACGCCACTGCTATGATTGACTAATAGTTAGGTTTATTTGACAGCCTACATCCTTCATATATAAATACTGCTGTCATTTAGGTCAAAAACGCATATATCCTCAGTACATATCAAACTATCTGTAGTAACAGACAAATCAATAGTCACCACATGATAAAAACAGTTTCTCACACTTGTGTTGCGACATTACTGTCCTACATAGTCGCACCGCATCATCTTCTAGCATCAATCATTCTGAAAATCCTCAGTTGAATTGTGCCTTGTTTGTAAACAAATATGTGGTAAAATTAAGTGAACAAAGGACCAAGTTCTTACTGACATGGTCTGGAACTTCATTAAAAATAAAGTTCATCCACTCTTTATTAACAATGGGATCAGAAGGAAGGCAATGCAAAGACACTCGGCAGTGCACAGCGTCTTCTTGTCTTCAGAGCATGTTGCATTCACCTCTCTCTTAAACACAAACTTTGCAAAACGGTGGGTGGGGCTAAACAGGCAGTGATTCTGTGGAGGCGGTGCTTATCCAGAGTATTACATCATAGAGTAGAGCATTCAAAAGTTTTTGGTAGACTGCCTTCAATATAAGCTGTTTTTAGACTAATGACAAAGTTTTGAGTTCTGCAATTTACAGGATGTTTTTATAGTACAATGAACTCTTATATGTCAAAATAACAAAGGAATTTTGATTGCTCAGTTCATGGCCCCTTTAATAAATTAACTACCATGAACTAAGGAAAGAAAAAAATCTGGATTTATTCATCTAGATTAATGTTCGTTTAAAAGTATGTTTAATTGGTAGGCTACTTCATGTTTGTTCATTGTTAGTTAATGATATCATATACATTCATTCAAAGTTTGGTCTGTTAGAGTTTCTAATTGTTTTTGCCATTGTCCGCAACTACAATAAGCACTTATTTAGTTCATTTTTGATGAAAATGCCAAGTCACTTAAGTCAAAGTGGCCTGAAACTAATGAATATGACATGATGAAATACTGAGTAAACTTAAGAGTGCTCCCACAAACATAATCTCCAGGGCCGGACGTTACTGCAGCGCTGTCTGCTTTTACTATTTTATATTTCACTTGTGTAAGTGTGTATAGACTCTTTCACGCAGTACAACAGCTGTTTCATATTCTAATAAAGCTTTCAGCATGAGTTAGGGCTCTAATTTGGTAAGTACACACTCATAACGCGTTTAAAGGCCGCTGCTGCAAGCGTGTGTTAAGTGTGAGGCTGTTAACTCCGCTGCTGTTTTTACTCACTGAGCACTTCAGCAAACACACACACACATATATTAAAGTCAATTACAATAATTGGTTAATCAATTGTCTGCGGTGGCACGCGTGTGTGATGGAAAGGTGAAGGAGAGAAGCAGATGATTGACCCGGAGCTCATTTGCACTGATGGAGCTGGAATAATTCACTACGGTCTCTCCATGATGAGAGAGGAGGGAAAAAAGATGTGTTTATTACCAAAATCTGTCAGGCAGGTGCACGGCACTAACACCGGCACCGAGAGGCCCTCGGGCGGACGGCGAGACACAGAGACGACAGAAAATGATGATAAAATATAGTGGTGTTACATTCAACATGGAAGCTCCGAACACATTCCACATTGAAGCACTGTATCAGAGATTGTATCGTCTTGCCAAAGCACTTGATCTATGAAGTCTGAAGCTTCGTTCGCCCGAAAACCACGTGACTGCTTCAGTCATAAACAAGTGTTGGATGGATTTGGAGTTTAATTTGTAGAGCGCTCTTACAGAGAAGAGTTTGTCCTTGCATGAGATGTTTTCAGTATGAAAAACTGGCAATTGTTGGTGTGATACCTTCTCTATTTTTCATTTTATGATGTCTTTATCGATTTATTGGGCTCATCAGCTCAATGTCTCCGCTCTCCTTGACTCCTCACAGTAGCATTGTTGACACTTGGCCAGTGACATAACAGTGTAGGACTGAGGCAGAGTTAAAATAGACAGATCACAGATTTAACTTGTGATGTTTCACAAACAAGTTTCGGGAGGAGCACGCGCGGATAATTAACACAGCCAATTCATCATCAGTAATCACATCACTTACCCAATAAACGCTAGAGAGAACCCCTATAAATAATCAAGCAGCCTTACCTCCATTATCTCTAGTCTTCCAGAGTTCGGCTTGCTCCCTTGCCATGATCACAGATCTCAGTTTTCTCCTTCCAAACAACGGGACATATACTCGAGATTCGCGGATCCTCCGCAGCAAATTGACCGGCCCCAGGATCTCTCATTCTCCGCCAGCCAACGCCCCCGAGCCCCAGGCTCCATCGCGGCCAACGCTCCGCTCGACCAGCCAAAAGATTCCCCGACATCAGGGCTTAATTAGGGCTTCCACCGCCGAAACTTTCAACTCCCCCGGCATCCTCGTATCATTCGGCCGCGCCAACAATTCCTCCGATCGGAAGTGGACCATATTTAAGCCAGAGGTAAACGCTGATTAATTACGACGCTCCGTTCTCGCGGAGGATAAACAAACGGATCTGTACTATTCTTCAACGAGCACGGGCCGCGCCCCAGTTCTCACCGCAGCAAGCCTCACTCGATTCCCGCTTTTTGCTCAGCCTTTCACCGCGGCTCTTCCAGCCGCAGAGCCATATGTAGCCGGGCCTAACTTCCGTTTCCAGAAGCTAACGCGAAGCTGCCTACGCTAGCGGGCGCAGGCCAGCAGTGTTGCCAAAGTAGTTACATTTGTTGCTAAAATTGTTAAATGACACCGCAGCATTTCTGGATGTCAATGCATTACGTAACCAGGAAGCAAGCGCTTAGAATCTACAATAACTTCCCATGTTTTTCACCAGCATTGTACCCGTACTAATTCACCCCATATTTGGCTAGATAAGGCGGATTATAATTTGTTTCGTGGTTAAGACCAACAGTTGGAAGAGACATTCCACTATTAATTATGGTGGGCTAACAGTAACGATTAACAACCACAAGTATAAACCGCATGTGTGTGTGTATTTATTTATATATATATATATATATATATATATATATATATATATAACAATTATTGCAAGTTCAACCTAATTAATATATGAAGTTCGTACTGCCGGTGTTACCAACAGATATGCCTCTTACCGGCTAGGGGTTTCAATACTCTTTCTTTGCGTGGTTAAGAGAAATGAATGCCTTTCATAATTTTATCACTTAAAAGGTTGCTAAATAAAGGTTAAAAAAAATAAATAAATAGTTAAACCTGTTGCTAGACGATCGAAATACAAGTCGCCAGGTTAGTCTGAGAACTGCTATGCTAATTAAATATATATCATTCGCTAAATTGGCAACACTGCAGGCTACCCGGATGTTTTCAGCATGTCCCGCCAAAGTCACAAACCCTGCCCCCCCCCCATTTTTTTTTTTTCCTCAGCCTACAGAAGCAACTTAGCATGCGGCTACCTCCACTTGCAACGCAGGCCCCCACATCTCATATTTTTGTTCTACTTTCTTTGAGCGGCCTCCAGCTCCCGTAGCGAACGCTAGCACGAGTCTGCCACTGTTAGCAGCACAGGCTGATCAGGCTCTACAGCCTTTTTTCCCCGAATATTACAAACTATGTGGCCTGCAGCCGAAGCAAGCGTGAAGCTGCCTCCGCCTGCAACATGTCAGAGATCGAAGTTTTCCGCGACGAAAGTCCTACCGACTCATCGGATCCTCCCGCCGCCGTCCAAAGCACCAGCGATCCGCAGGACAACTCAACCGAGCCCGTGGCTGCAATACGGGGCCGCCAGCCTTCCCGCACCACCGCGGCTAACGCCTCCAAGCGCCGCAGCCCGCCTTCACCCTCGCCTCCAAGGCAGCAACCACCTTCTCCAGCCTCCTCACACGCTCCATCAGCAGAAAATTGGACCGTGGCAGAAATCCGTCAAGTTCTCACCAGCGCCGGCGTCATTATCCCACGACGTTCAAGCAAGTCAGATCTCCTCGCCCTCTACAATTCTCTCCAGTCCGGGGAATTTCTAAATTCCTCCCCTCCACTCGAATCAGCGACCACAGCAAGCAAGAGCCGCAAATCACCCTACTCGCGGCCCGGCCCAATCTTCACTCCCTCAAGGACCGGCCTCTGGCCACCGAACCGCAGCAGCAGGCCCTCGGCCAGCCTGGGCCGCGCCCCGGATACCACAGCCCTCAGCCCCCACCTTCCTCGAGCTTCCACCGAGCGCCAGCTCGCAACTCAGCCCAGCGAAGTGTCAGCCTTCGCCTCCACAAGCCGCCTCACCAGAACAAGCACGCCTCCGCCAGCGGCATACAGCTACACGCAGCCTCGGACCA
Source organism: Schizopygopsis pylzovi (assembly GCA_027422435.1). NCBI lineage: Eukaryota > Metazoa > Chordata > Actinopteri > Cypriniformes > Cyprinidae > Schizopygopsis > Schizopygopsis pylzovi. Next base: position 45,538,897 of record CM049819.1, on the reverse strand, counting down.
ACGAACCCCTCCCCTACCCATGGCCCGCAGCTCCGCCACTCACGGCCAGCCCTACTCCATCAGCGCAAGCCCCGGCGCCCGTTTACCCCCCCCCTTTACCCCCCCCTCTCTCCGTCCACCAAGCTCTTTCAGGCTCAAACTTACCCCAATCATCGACCCAAACACCAGCCATTCCCCCCCCCTTCCACGCAGTCAGCTCCGTCCCCGGAGCCCCCTTTTCTCTTTCTACCACCTCGCCTCTACCCATACCTCCAAACGCACTAGCACTGGAACCACCCCCCGTAGCCAACTCCATCAGGTCCATCAGGTCACAAATCCTATCAGAAATTCAGAACATTGGCACCGGAGGCGGATCCACTCCCCACCCCAGTACCTCCCTTTTCAGAACTAATATTCCCTTAAACCATCCCTTGAAACCTCGAAGCCTCCCTCAATTCAATTCTCCAAGCAGTCTCCCCAAGGACCCTCCAGTCATACCTGACAGCATGGAAAAGCTTCAAAACTTTTCACTCCACTTATAACTTGCCATTCCCCACCTTTTCACTACTGGCCATCACCTCATTCATCTCCCACCTCAACATAAACAAAAAACTCCAAACCAGTTCCATTAAAGGTTACCTAAGCGGACTACAATTTTTCCACAAACCTTTATACGGTTCCCCTTCCGCCCATATAGCCAATTCACAGACCTCCTTACTCATTAAAGGTATCCAGAAAACCAATCCCACCCGCCCAGACTCCAGGCAGCCCATAACTCTAAAAATTTGGACCAAATGCATTTCCACTCTCCGCAGAGGCTACCATTCTATCCACACCGCCCACACACTCGATGCCATGTTTATCCTGGCCTTCTTTGGCTTCCTCAGATGCTCTGAGCTCGCCATCCCATCCAGTTTCGACCCAGCCATCCACCCCACTATCTCAGACCTAGCAGTACTGGACGACGAAACCATTTCTTACACCATTAAGCAAAGTAAGACAGACCAAACAAAGAAAGGCCACTTCATTTACATTTTCAAACTCCAATCGCCTTTATCACCATACCAAACCCTCCTAGCTTTCCTCCATCTAAGGAAATCACAGTCCAAACTCCCATCCGACCCCCTTTTCACAGACGACTCCAACCGCCCCGCCACTCGCTTCTGGTTCCAAAAGCACCTCAAAGCAGTCCTGCACCTATCAGGTACCCCAGCCGGAAACTTTTCCAGCCATTCATTCCGAATAGGCGCAGCAACCACAGCGGCCCACAAAGGCCTTTCCCAACAGCAGATCCAAGAACTCGGTCGCTGGTCGTCAGAGGCTTTCAAAAGCTACATTCGACTAAACCGCTCCCACATCAAGGAAGCCCACCAGACCCTAATCGGCCACCCCCTTTAGAATACACCTCCGAAACCCCATAGCAACCGCTCCTCTCCATCACCCTCACCCCCCCCCTCCCCCCCCCCCCCCAACCCAACTGTTTTTTCCCACTGCCGCAGCAGTGCCCGCTCCCGCAGGAGCTTTCTCTGTATTTCCACCATTGCCGCAGCAATGTCTACTCCCGAAGGAGCCTTTTCTGTATTTCCCCTCGGCGCAGCAGTGACTGCTCCAGCAGGAGCGCTATCTGTATTTCATCACTACCGCTGTAGTGACTGCTCCCCTCAGGAGCGCTACCTGTATTTCCCCACTGCCCCAGCAGTGATTGCTCCCGCAGGAGCGCTATCTGTATTCCCTCACTGCCACAGCAGTGCTCGCTCCAGCAGGAGCCTTCTCTTTCCCCCCCCCCCCACCCCAACCGTTTTTTTCCCCCACTGCCGCAGCAGTGCCCGCTCCCGCAGGAGCTTTCTCTGTATTTCCACCATTGCCGCAGCAGTGTCTACTCCCGAAGGAGCCTTTTCTGTATTTCCCCTCGGCGCAGCAGTGACTGCTCCAGCAGGAGCGCTATCTGTATTTCATCACTACCGCTGTAGTGACTGCTCCCCTCAGGAGCGCTACCTGTATTTCCCCACTGCCCCAGCAGTGATTGCTCCAGCAGGAGCCTTCTCTTCTCTCCCCCCCCCCCCCCCCCCCCCCCCCCCTACCAGCCTTCTACACTACCGCAGTAGTGCCTGCTCATGCAGGAACCTTCTCTATATTCCCCACTACCGCAGTAGTGCCTGCCCCAGCAGGATCCTTCTCTATATTTCCCCACTGCCCCAGCAGTGACCGCTCCCGCAGGAGCACCTCCCGTTTTGTCCCCACTACCGCAGTAGTGTCCGCTCCCGCAGGAGCTCTCTCTCTATTTCCACTGCCGCAGCAGTGACCGCTCCCGCAGGAGCTCTCCCTCTCTATTTCCACTGCCGCAGCAGTGACCGCTCCCGCAGGAGCGCTACCTGTATTTCCTCACTACCGCTGTAGTGAATGCTCCCCTCAGGAGCGCTACCCGTATTTCCTCACTGCCCCAGCAGTGTCTGCTCCCGCAGGAGCGCTTCCTAAATTTCCTCACTGCCGCAGCAGTGCTCGCTCCAGCAGGAAGCCTTTCCCTCCATCCCCTCTCCTTCACCCACCCCCCCCCCCCCCCCCCCTCTATTTCCTCACTGCCGCAGCAGTGCTTGCTCCAGCAGAATCCCTCCACCACCCCAACGCCACACTTCCAGTCCGATTACACCCCAGCAGGGGGTGGGGAGCTTTTGGGTCCGGGCCAAATGCCGAGCTCGGACCCCTCTCCCTGGGCGAGGGGAGCACCCCGGGCTCGGGAACTACTACCGAGCTCGGAGCCCTCTCCTCGGACAGCACGCCAAATACGCATACCGTTTACCCAGTTCATTATTAAGTAAGTGTGAACTCGTGAAATGAATTTATGTTTGATTTATTGACTTTGACAACGACCATTATACATACAATAAAATAAAATGTAGAACCAGAAGTGAAAGCAGCAGCTGTAATGGAACACAGCACCTTGGAAGATGTTACAAATTGTTATGACCACTAGATGGCCACAGCATTAATCGTGATGAAAAGCTTCGAGTAGTGATCCTTTGTCCGATACAACTGTGTTGAATGCGTCGCTGGTACAGAATGCTTCACTTCAGCATCATCACTAATAAAATGCGAGTGAAATCACAAACCCTGAAGTCACATGAGTTCATGAGCTGTGATTGGCTCTCGGGTCGCCGCTGGAAACGCTGCACTTCCTGTAGCAGTGTGACAAAGCAGAGAAGCGAGAAACGACATCAGACTGTTTGTACCTATTAGTTTCACAACATTCTGACATTAATAAGCTTTCATTCACACACTCCACGTTCAGGATCAACAGCCGTGTTTACTAACAGATGTGACTTTCCAATCGTCCTGTTTGTCTTGTACTCCAGTACAGACATCTAAACATTCTTAAGACAAGATATATTTATTTGAGAAGCAAAATGACTTCAGATATGAAGCTGTTTTCAAAAAATAAATACAAATAATTAAATTGTTGTTTTCTTAAAATTAGTAAAAAATATTTGCCAATGGGGAAAGAAAAATAATCTTGATTTCCCTTTGAATTAAGGTTCTTTTTCTTTAGCCATTGGAAGATGTTATTTTCTTGTTTTAAACAAAAACTAACACAAATTTGGTTAAAAAAAATAATCTGAAAACAAGACTTTATATCTTCAGTCATTTTATTCCATGATGTAAATGTATCTCGATTCAAAAATATATATTTTTTTACTTGAAAACCAGACAAAATATCATGTAATAAAAGTATTTTTTTCTGCAGTGTATCAGCTGATTAATCACAATACATTAAGACATGTTTTGTATTACAAGTTTTCAGAAATGTTATGTCTAAGTTATGTTAATCAAAGTAAATACGCACTGGCTAATTTGCATACGTTTCCAGAACACTGGATCAAAAAGGCTCAATTATTATAATTTTTTTGTTAGTTTGTTTGATTTTTTTTACAAATTAGTGTTAAAGGTTTTTAGGGGATTTTGGATCAGGGTCACATTTATTGCACAGTCTATGCTCTTGAAAACTAAAATGATTACTATGCTAAGTAAAACTAGATCATTCTTTATCTAGTTGATTTAAGCATTTTAACATGTATTATGTATAAACTTAAATGTGTAGCGGGGAGAGATACACATACAATATTCACAATAACAATAGGAACAATACATTAGTGAATAATTAAATAGATACTAAAATATTGAGCCCTGCTCAAAATGAAAATTGTATTTTTTTGGAATATCTTGCTGAGGCTAAATTCATAGCTAACATTTATGTGTAATAAATAGGCTACAACTACACAATATTTTCACCTAAACATTAAAAAGTATGTCAACATTTACTCGCCCTCAAGTTGTTCCAAACCTATATGAATTGATTTCTTCTATTGAACACAAAAGAAGATACTTTTTGGATAAAGTGCTTAACCAAACAATCAACGGTATCCACTGACTTCCATAGTAAGAAAAAACGTTTCTATTTTTATTTTCAGATTTTTTGAACTGTCCCTTTAAGGCGGATTAAATGACACACATCTTTAATCTGTCATAAGCAATCCTTCTATCTAGTTGTACACGACCCATACCTGACTTCTTGTTCTGCTTCAAAATTACTGTTGGATCGCAGATACAGATTTGCACAAACATACATATAATCAGATTTAATCGAAGGCAATCTCTCTCTGGCTCCGTGATGTCATGATGAATTTCAGAAAGCCGAGAGTGACTGTAAAGCAGGACCATCAAGCACCGCCGATGTCTCCCAGCATGCTGATTAAATATTAATGTCAGCACACTCCAAGGAGAATCATTCGCTCATAATTTTTACTCAAGTTCGCATTTTAGCGCTGCTGCCGGGGTGCTTATTTCTCCAGCATTGCTAATTTGTAGAGCGCTCTTACAGAAAAGTCTCTAAATCAGACGAGTGTGTCCTTGCATGAGATGTTTTCAGTATGAAAATCTGGCAATTGTTGGTGTGATACCTTCTCTTTTTTTTCATTTTATGATGTCTTTATCGATTTATTGGGCTCATAAGCTCGGTTCAGCTGATTTGAAATAGCAGGGGTCACATTTCAGAAAAAAAGCAGGATTTCACTGACAAACACACACACGGCAAGCGAAGGCAAACGCGACGCATAAGAAGACCACTATGTATGATAATTCGGTTTACCCCGGTGGGAATGACATGCAGAAATTGTGAATGTATTTTCATTAATTTTATTCTTATGAGCGACCAAACACCTTCTGTTTTTGGTGAGTTTATAGTCATAAGTTGTTGTACATTTACATTAGGTGTAGGGAATAATGCACTGATGGTTGCAGGTGAGGAAGTGCAGGGTTATTGACAGATGATTGTGTTTGGCCATCGGCCGTCTGAATGACTTTCCTTTCTGCTCGACTGACACTATTCTCTACCTTTCCACTTGACAGGCTGCATGTACCCAGATCAAATTTATAATCTTTACAGCGATCTGGCCTTTAGCAGTCCACAACCGAAAGCGCGCGGTAACAAGTCAATACTGCAGGAGGAACAGAGTGCAGGACTGCAGAGTTTAGGATTAAATGATACATATAAAACAGGTCCAGCCAATGCTGGAAAAGAGAGAGGATTTTCTCCGAGGAGATGAATCGCTATAACACATCTGATTTGAACCAAACCAAATGCAATGAAAAGAATGGGATCAATGTATGTACTAAACTGTGCACTTTTTATTCTTTTATAAAGGAATGAACAACAAATCCCAGGAATCTTTGCAAATATCAATCAAATCTCGAATTACGGTATAATATTAGAGCACTGACATGTTTATGGATTATAAGTACTTTAAACAGAATATTGATATTCAAATATTTCCAAATATATTGAAAGTATAGGGAGGTTGACATCTTCCGCAATGCTTTATGGGAGTGACTTCTCTGATTGGTGGATCTATTTTCGGGATTGTGGGTAATGTAGTTATTCACTGGGAATCAAGGTTATTATTCTTAACTAAAACTAAACACTATGAAGAGATTATGGTCATTAATTTAAATAAAATAAACATTAACTGAACCAAGGCCGTAGCTGGGGTTTGGGGGGGGGGGGGGTTGCAGGTTGTAACAGTGGGCCCTGTTTGAAATGGTTTAATAATTTGTATGTTCGTTCTATTTATTTATTTGTGCTATTTACACAATGTTTCAGTTTGTAGGTGTCCAGGTACAGAAACCGAATAATAAAATAGCACTGCATAGTCTTCACTGTAAAAAAATAAATATACAGTCAAACCAAAATTTATTCAGATACCTTCAACATTTCTCACATTATCACAGTTTATTTGCTATAGTTTATAAAATGGTAATAAAATATGATAATAACAAGAGTTAAACTGTGTCAGAACAAATTAATCTTGATAATGTCCGATAACTTTGATAGAAAGCTATGCAATGGATTACAATCAACCAAAAATTCAGACAACTGTTATTATGACAAACTATCAATACTTTGTAGACCAATTACCAAGAAATGCTTAATTTTTTTCCCCAAAAAGGTCGCGTAAGCAATTCAAGAAAAACACTTCAGCAATGTCACGGTCCTGCTGGTGTCTCTGTGTGTTGAGCACATGGCTTGTTGTCTGTTGTTGGTGTCATGTGCTCTTCTGTCTATTGTCTCTGTCCCCTCCCATCTTGTTACCCAATCATTGTTTCAGTTGCTCCACCTGTGTCTCCCTCATTACCCTTGTTTGTCTCTCTCTATTTAGCCTCCTGGTGTCTGTAGTCCTGTGCTGATCCGTTATCTTTCTCTGTGTGCGTGTTATGTTGACTGTGCAAACAGTTCTCTGCCAGCCTGCCTGTTTTTCCCCTTCAGGGTGGTTTTTGTTCATCTTTGTTTTTATTTTATTATTAAAAACCAGATTCCCCTGCATTTGAGTCCTCGCCATCTCTCGCCTCACGCATCCTGACAAGCAAAACATGCTTAACTCAAAGTGTCTGAATAATTTTTAGTCCCACATTTTTTTATACATTTTACTGGTAGTCCACTGTATGAAGAATCTTTAGGTAAAATATGTAACAGTTTACTTTATTTTTCTATACTCACTTTCATAAATTAACTATAGTGTTCACCCACTAGTAAAAAATATGTCTGATTATTTTTTGGTTGGACTGTGTCTGTGGATTAATTATTGTTAAAACTACAAAGTAATTCAGTCAAGAGCGGTGAGTGATTTTTTTTTTTTCATTTTCTTGGATTAACATTAAGGACTCCGACAGCTTTAGTAAATTAGACGCGGTCACTTTAAGAGACAATGCATCCAATATAATAATGCACATACAATTTCTTGCTAAACTGTTTACTTTCACTTAAGACATAACCGACAGTTTTTTCGAGGATACTCTCCAAGACGGGTATTTTGAATGTATTTGTCAGTAAGAAGAGTCAAATTCGGTGTTCGAGCACTTTGAGACGCATCTCTTTGCGCGCGCCCTGAGCGCACAGAACACCGCGCTGGTGCTGAATTGGGCACTTTCACATCTTTTTCTGTTTGCATGTTTAAACTGTGATTTGTAATTGTTCGTTCAGATGCAGGAGGATGCGGAGGAAAGCTCAGTTCGGTGTTGCTTTCCTTGGGACACGGCTCTCTGCGTGTGCACCGAACACGGCACGCAAAGAATCAGTTCAGCTTTTACACGTCTTGTGTTTGAATGCTTTAAACTGTTTTGAATGTTTAAATTACCAAGGCTTAAAAACATGTCAAATGATAAGCTTTCGTGACAACACGCAGCAGTGGCCCGTCAACTGTCCTGAGCCTCCTTTTAAGCTGGCCTCATCCAGTCGGTTGAGATCGCCGGGGCCCCCCTCAGCCGTTGGCCCTTGTAATCGTCACCACCTTTCACCCGACTAGCACGGCCCTGAACTGAACTAATAACTAACTAACTAAATACATGAATAATATTATTTTAGCTAGTTGCCAAGGCAGCAGATCTCATGTTCCTCTAAAATAAAATAACTGAAACTAAATAAACTAAAATATAAAAATAATACTTACAAAAATTTAACTACATAGACTAGACATATAAAAACAATTGCACACAATAAATTACAAAAACTTTAAATTAAAATGAAAATCTGGTTTAAAATTTTTACAAAAACTAAGGCCATGTTTTATGATTTTAATTAAAATACAAAAACCGTTATGTATTTCATGTCAGTTACTTTCCATAAAGCAACATTTTCATTTTCGTTTAGTTTAAGTGGAAGTACTAAAATAACTAATACTAAATAAACTTCATAAAATCCATACAGACATATTTATTATTAATAATAGTACTAATAATAATATTAATAATAACAACATTTCTAAAACTTTAAAATGAAAGCAGAAAATCTAAAAATCAAATGAACTACAAAATATGAACAAAAAACTATAACAGTACATCAGTTACACTGAAATAACACTGTCGGGAATTAATTAATTTAAAATTATCTTTAAAAAAATAAAGCTGAAATCACATTGACAAAGATAATACTGGTGTACAAACCGATTAGGTTTTATAACACTTGTACTCTGGCTGGGAGAAGGTTAAATGAATGAAAATTTAATAAAACACAAGTTCTCAGACATTAATCAGCATAATGGTGACCTCAAACATCAATTTACTCTATCATATCAAAATGCATAGGGATTTGTGTAAACAATAATACGTACTATGCTAGAAAAACCTTAGTCGACATTGAGTTTGGTCTGGTTCTACTCTATTGCGGTTCGGACTTGTATAACGATGTGTATCGAGACCTGAGAGGGCAGAAATCGAACCAAGTGTGAAAGCAGCCTTAATCTGGCAGAGGTGAATGACCCGATCAGATGCTGCTGAATAACCCTCTTGCACACATTTCTTGATTTAACTGTGGCGTGAAAGACCCTCCAGCCAAGGTGACCTCAATCAGGATCCTCTTCTGCAGCAATCTGACCATTTTCAGCCTGATTTCAGAGCTGCACAAGGGAGAAACAAATCAGCCTTGAAACATTTCAGGCCAAGTGACAATCTACAATTACGCCGAGCATCTGAGGACAGTTTCATGCTGGCGAGCCACACCCACAGACAGACGCTGTCAAATTAACATGATATTAATGTCTGCGCTTCACTGCTGCAACAATGTCTAAGTGTCTGTCAAGACAAACCCTAAAACAATGCTGTTATTATGCTAAAATCACAGTAATGTTGACAGCTGCATTAGGGTCAAGCCTGGGATATATTAGGATAAAACCGTCTGAGTATGAGTTTTATATTTATAGTCAACGTTTAGTTGTAAAACTTGCAAACACTTTCTGGTTCATCCTGATGAAAAGCAGCCTAAAGTGGTTGGCTGGTCTCTTGGCCTGGTCAGGATGGTCTGGTTTGCTGGTTTTAGATTAGGTTTTGAGCACTGAAAAACAACCCTGAAAGAGATACGGTTTCTCGAGCACTTTCCGTGAGCAGGATTCGAGACGGAGTGGAACGCGGACAAATACATTTCATCCATCCTTTCATCCCAAACCCGCACCCCTGCCAGCGACACAATTTTGCGTAGGGCCCCCAAAAGTCTAGGATCGGCACTGACTGTATGTAGGTAGTAAAACGTATATGTTTACATTTAGTCATTTAGCAGACGCTTTTATCCAAAGCGACTTAAAATTGGGGAGTACATAATCGATTAATATGTTAGATACTAATATGCCCCATTTGGGGTAAATAAGGTAAATGTGTATTTTTTAAAGGTATCATCACAGGGACAGCTTGTGTGCCTTTTATCTAAGAGTGTACTGTTGGTACTGTGATGTAAGATGCATAATATAAATTACTAATAGTTATTGGGATGTATCCATATTAAATTCCAGTGTTTGTAAATATGTGAGATGTGTAATAAAAGTGCTTCACGTCCAAATAAGCAGTCCTTAAAAAAATGAACAAGTACACTTTAGAGCAATTATTACATAAATAACACTTTGAAAAATATATACTTCATTAAGAACTGAATGTAATGTTTTTAGACATTTTAATGCATGCTAATTGCAGTTAATAGTAACTATTTGTTTTAATTACACATTTTCAATGATGTTGTAATTTAGTGCATTTAAAGTATATAAAAACAATACTTGACCCAAAAATGAAAATATCCAGATTATTTATTCACCCCCCGGCTATCCGAGATGTATGGGTCTTTATTTCTTCAGCTGAAGACAAATGGAGGTTTTGGAGGAAAAATCCAAAGTAAATGATGCTCACCGTGGACCTTTTCCAATGGTCTAAAATTCATATTTAGGCAGCTTCAAAGTAATCCACACGACCATAGCCTAAGATAAGGGTCTTCTATAGCAATGACGTGAATAATCAGGAAATGTTCCGTTTTTAATGAACTGCTGATTTCATTTTAAATGTAATATCAGATAAAACACTACGGTTCAAATTATAATCAAGTACATTACATGTGCTTTAGTGTTAGTCAACACATCAAAAGATAATTAAAACAATGATCAACATTTGGAAATAACGGAATTAATTGCTTAAACAGAACATTAGCATAGTGTTCTTAGAACATATTTGATTTGGGAAGTAACTTTTAAAGTAGTTTCTCCCACACTGCAAGTATAACATTCAACATCCTTAAAAGTATTATCGACAGTGGTGGACAAAGTACACAGATCAAGTACTTGAGTAAAAGTACCGATACGTATAATAAAATATTACTCCATTAAAAGTAAAAGTACTGCTTTTTCAATTTTACTCGAGTGAAAGTACAAAAGTACTCAATTTTTTATGTACTTAAGTAAAAAAGTACTGATAGACAGATTTATTTTGCAATTTTATATAGACTACTTTATTTCATTTTATATTAGCACATATTTTTATAATCATACTGCCCAAAATACCTGGGTTTTTCCCAAAATAACCACGTCAAGATATATATTTTGTTGATATGGACTACGTTGATGAGAGTGATGTAGTAATGTTCACTGTGAAGCTTTCACTGCCATGTACCTGAGAGAAAACAGATTTCACCATCTAATCTTCACCAGGAAGAAAAAAGTGTTTTAGAACTTGTTGTTTTGCAGAACGTCAGTTATATATGACATGAGAATTAGGCCTGAAATTAGGAAGAACATTTTAAGGAAAATCTAATGATATTTTCATAAGGATTTTTTTTTCTTCTCAAACCTTGTCTGTGGTGTAAAAACACCCCTGGCCCAATGCCCCCAGAGGGCATCACTTCCCACTCTGATAATTACTGTAGTTACTATGTTCTGAACATCACATCCTTTCTTTTTCCCTCAGATGGAATCTATCTAGGTGTCTGAATAAAGATATTTGGACTTTATATCTAAACATTTCCTCAACTTAGCACCAGCAAGCTTGTTAGCTAGACAGTTAGCATCAGCTAACAATATTTACTTATTTTCAGTATGGTTATGAATAAACATTCATATCTGTCTACTCGGCTAGTTGATCTAAACAATATAAAAATGTATACTGTTGATAAACAATATAAAAACAGATGTCACATAGGTCTAAATGCATAGCATTTTAATAAAACTGCGAGCGTTACAGCAGCGGGGAATATGAACGTGCATGAGTTATTTTATTTAATCGGTGTTATTTTAATGTTTTGTTTTTTGACCTAAAACATAACGTTAGAGACACTGATGTTGATCTGTCTGCATTCAAGCATTTCAGTGGGCTTAAATAGATCACCCTTTACAGCAGATTTAGTTCACAAACAACTGACAGTTTTGACCTAAATATTATTTTCAGTTACAATAATTAATAATAAAATTCGACATTAGTAACTTACTTTTCACAGCATCAGTAGCGCATCAGTAGCGCGCGCTCACAAGATCTCCCGGTTCTTTACTTGTGAGTTCAGTTCACTGGAGAAGACTCGCTCTAAACGGATCATTTGAATCAGTGAGTTTTCGACTCGAGAACAGCTGCAATCGGATCATTGCAATTCGTGAATGAATCGTTTGTTGAGATTTGCGAACCGATTGAACAGGTTCATTTGAAAAGAATCAGTTTGTTCATGAATCAGACACCGCTTGTGGGTCTCGGAGCACGTGATGTATCACGTGAGTAACGATGTTTTATGAAATATAGTGAAGTAAAAAGTACGATCTTATGCTTTGGAATGTAGTGAAGTAAAAGTAAAAGTTACTCAAAATATAACTACTCCAGTAAAGTACAGATACTTGAAAAATGTACTTAAGTACAGTAACGAAGTAGTTGTACTTCGTTACTGACCACCACTGATTATCGACCACTCAAAATCCAATGTTTACCAAAAGAACAGAGATCTCATACCCTGTGCTTCTTGAGGGAGGAACAGGAAGGCCGATTTGACAGTTGTGATGGGACGTCCGCTACTCCTAAATGAACCGCTCATACTGATCAGTGACTGAAGAGCCAGAGGCCTGACAAAACATTTAGTCCTGCCACTTTACCAAACACACACACACACACACACACACACACAGACACACACACACAGACACACACACACACACACACACACACACACACACACACACACACACACACACACACACACACACACACACACACACACACACACACACACACACACACACACACACACACACACACACACACACACACAGACACAGACACACACACACACACACACACACACACACACACACACACACACACACACACACACACACACACACACACACACACACACACACACACACACACACACACACACACACACACGCACCCTGCTAGTATTGGATCTGTCACCCTCCATTGGTTGAGCGCTGGGCCAATGTCAAAGTCATTTTAGCCACGTTGTTGTTCTTCTGCGGTGTCCTCTCGCGTTTGGAGCTCATCCCACACACACACACACACACACACACACACACACACACACACGCACACGACTCGGCTTACAGACAGAATCACATATTCGTAACCCTCATCTGAATGAGCATCTAAACTCATGCATAAACATGAATAGGATATCAATAGTAAAATGATGAGAGGTGGCCACGGTTGCAAACGAGAGCTGGATTTTAAGCCTGGACTTTGGACACATACAGGTTAAGATGTTTACATCTCTGACTATGCTTACAAATTATGAATATACATTATAAAGACATGATAATACTCTGGTATCTCACTTTAGAATCAAAATAGAAGATACGTCAGAATGCAAACCAAATTAATGTTTCAAAAAGGCTTTTTCATGGATTTTTTCATATATTTTCTACCATTCATACGGTTGTTGAAAAAAAACATGCCTCTACATACATTTCTGCTAAACTCCTGAAGGCAGTAAAACACTAACGTATTTTATTATTTTTACACATATTATGATTACAGAAGCAGATTATTAATTCGTATTTCCTTGCATAATACTATGTTATATGACCTTAAAACGCTTTTACCATATGTGCAGGATTTGTAAACTAAGCATTTTGAAGGTTTTATCATGTAAAAAGCTTTTGTGACATGGTAAACTTGCTCACTATCACACGCGGTACAGCACTCCATTTGAGATGCCAAGCACTAATATACTGTAACAGCTCAAAGACTTGTAGATTCAAGCTAAAATACGGATGCAAATGGGATTTTATCTCACATTTGCTTTTGTTAACACTGTCGGTTACATTCAGTTGCTATTTTATTTTTAAACACAATGCAGTATTGACTTTTTGCACGGCTCACTGGACATTTAATTTCCAAACAGCGGAGATCCATGCAACAGTCAACATAATAAAACATTGCCATGTTCACATTTGTCTGTTTGGGATAAAACTGGATGCACTTTAAGCGCCACTTTCTGGATATATATCACTTTGAAAGTGATTCAAAACTGGCAAAAAGCAACATAAAAACAATGATACTAAAATAATATTGATCCAAGAAACAGTTCACTAATTACTGAGTCATTTTAGTCTTTGTTTCTAGTGATATAAAAATAGTGTTACACAATATTTGTGCAAAATAATATAATATTCAGTCAAATGCTGCTGTAATAGATTTGATGTAGAAAGTGGATTTTGGCAGCTTGTAATGTAGTGAATGACTTATTTAAAGAGAAGACTGGCTTTATTACAGTGCAATCAAAAATCAGCATTCGGGTCAATTTAGACCCAGTGAAACTTAAGCTTCTAAAACATTAATAACTTTAATCATTTCAACTAAAACCATAACTTTATATCAGCATGAGAATGTTCAAAGATTAAAATGTTATTTTAAATTTACCATGTTATTACTACATTAACTTCCATAGAAAAAGTTCATAAAAAGCTGAAAATCTTTAGATGTTTTTAATTAAACTTGAACGACAGCAAACTAGCATGCATCAGTATATATATATATATATGTAACTCCCCCGGGTCCACACTGCCACAACTCGTCGGAGCGCGTCTCGAACCCGGGATTCCGGTGCGGGAGGCGGGTGCTCTAACAAGGAACGCCAAAGGCTACAGCCTCTAGTGTCAGTCGCTAGAGCGCCTCTTTTTGAGGTCAGGAGAGTGAGGTTTACACACAGCCCTTACTGGCATACATCCGTTACATATATATATATATATATATATAGTTATTTGAATGTATCGTTTTATACATAAATAAATGTAATACAATTTCCAAATGTGCATTAACTAGCATTAATCTTTTTTCCACAACCTGGACATTTTATTTCCAAAACTGTCACAATATGGATGACAACCAACAAAACAATACCAAATTCATGTCCATATGTTTTTAATAAAACTAAACACTTTAAGTGCCACCACCTGGACATGCAAACAGCATCGTAATATTTAGCAGAAATGACGCCACGTCACGTCCTCCCAATGAGCTTGGATTGTTTTCTATTGATTGTGGGGTGAAGAATGACCCGTTTATTTCTTTGTGATATTCGTCCCACTAAACGATGGTGAAGTTTATGCTGAAACAAAATTATCAGCAGAAAATCTAATTATAGTTTTTATAACATCAAATTATCATTTTACCACAAACATGCAGAGTTTCTGGGGCTAATGTGTAGCTGTAGGCCTATTTTGCACGCTGCATGAATGTCAAACCACGAACGTGATTTCACAGCGAGCGAAACAAAACAAACATCATGCATGACGATGACAATTAACTTTGAGTCACTCGACTTCTCGACATAGGGAGTGAAGATTTCTTAAATGTTGAATTTATTCTCAGTAACAGCAGGTGTGACATTGAAGCAACGCTCAGGTGCGAGGAGACGCTAAAACGCTCACGCAGAGCGCTGACACATTCAGAGTCATCACACTGTGATTTACCTGCAGGGTCGTGAACCTGGAACGACATCCAGCAGATACACCAGAAAGACAGAACAAATCAATGAACTAAAGACAGAAATACTCAATGAAAGAACAAGTGAAAACAACAACAAGGAATACAGATGGAGAAATAAATGATGCTATTATAGAGTGGCAGCTAATTTTGTCACTGTGTTTAAGCAGTGTGTGTGAGGAGCTCTTCAATGTGTCGGTATGAACATGAGCTCTGACAGAACATTCACCACAGGCACAGCAACCCATTACAGAACAAGATAATACAGTCTCGTTACGGACAGGCTGTGTGTGTGTGTGTGTGTGCGCTTGGTTTGCGTGCAGTTGGTGTGTGCGTGTGTGTGTGTGTGGCGTGTGTTCGTGTGTGCGTGTGTGTGCGTGTGTGCGTGCGCAGTGTGTGTGTGCTGTGTGTCAGTGTGTGTGTGTGTGTGTGTGTGTGTGTGTGTGCTGTCTGTGTGTGTGTGTGTGTGTGTGTGTGTGTGTGTGTGTGTGTGTGTGTGTGTGTGTGTGTTGTGTGTGTGTGTGTGTGGTGTGTGTGCGTGCGTGCGTGCGTGTGTGTGTGTGTGTGTGTTGTGTGTGCGTGCGTGTGTGGTGTGTCTCGAGGGAACATGCCAGACAGATTAGATTTGATTAATAGAATCTGGAATACTAGTAGGCTATAGTGCACTACACACTACTCAGTGCACACACACACACATGCAGACACATGCTGAGCTGGTTATTTCCATGATTGCATGAATTTTAACTGAATAAACCTTTCGTTTTAGTATCTCAGAGACCTTGATTTAATTTAAGTTGTGTTGGGTCAGGCTTTTCTAATGCAATGGCGCCTAAAGCTGGATTTCATGGCCTGTTTTCGGCTGCAGATGCTTACAGATAATAATTTTGCTCAAATTATAAATGTGTTAATTGTCGTCATCATCATGTGTGATGTTTTTTTGTTTCACTCGCTGTGAAATCATGTTCGTTATTATGAAAAAATACACATGAGGACTGAGTTTTTGATTTTCTTCTCACATTTATAATTTGAGCTCAAATCAATATTTCACGCAGCACTAATATTAGGGCTCACTCTTGAGTAAATTTGTGTGTACAATGTTTCTGGCCAAACTGAACTCAAGCAGAATGAATGTGTGCAAATCACATTATTTCATTTAATGCAACATTTGACATAAGAATGGATTTAAAACACACATTTGTTATTGTATATATACTACACCAAGAAACTAAATTTAAGGGCACAGTCAGGTAGAAATACATTTTTTAGGTAGCAAATATAATTTGCTTCTTTCTTTGGCACTCAACAGAGCCGGTCGCATTTTTCACTCCCCGCCTTCGCCCTTATTTTCCCTGCTTGCTCTCTTGTCTCGTCTCTTCTCCATTGAGAGACTCTCTCTGCACTGCTCTCCAAACTGAAAAATTATGGATTTGATCAACTGGTCTCTCAACGCAATTGACACCATCTTCTCGTCGAGAAGCTTGGGTTCGGGGAACCTGTCTGCCCTGACGGAACGTTCGCAGCGGGCTATACGAGGGATGCGTGGGAGAGGTGGCAGATCATGTGTCTAGCGGCTCTTTCCGTGGAGGACATTGAAGATATCTACCTATTCGGAACCATGATAACAGGTCTTCTGCTGATTGGATTAGGCTTTGCCCTGGGTTATCGAAGAATTCAGAAAAACGGGAACAGCCGTCCAATGCCTCACAAGGCTGCCCGTCATGATTGAAGCAGTGGGAAGAGCGGTCAGCATTGAGACTGAGACTATTAACCGCAATATGGATTCTATCAAGGAGAAGCTCACAGCTTTGCAAAGGAAAATTGATGGTGTTGGGGATCAGAATGGACAAAGAGAGTAGCTGTGGAATTGGAATGCGGTTACTCGCCCAAAGACTAAACAACCGCAATCTTATCTTTTTTGGCTCCCCTGAACTTGCACTGGCCTCGGCCAAGGCTGCTGCTGGAAAACCAGCCCTGGAAGAGCACTGCAGTGAGACGCTCTTGCGTTCCTCCCCCATTCTACAGACACTGATTACAAACTATTACACATACACACACATACAGACGTATATAAAGATATGCACTCACCTCCCACCCCGATCCCTCGCCTCCGTCGCTTTGAACCGCCAGCCTGACAAGCGGGTCTGTGACCAGCGCCGGGAATGGCTGCAGGACCGGATGGCTGCTTGCCGGAGCTGGATTACTTCCCCTGTTGCAAAGTCATGTCTATGGTGTATGTGTTTGTTGCTGAGGTGTTTTTCCTGTTCTCACACTGTACTCCAAAAGGAGCATAGTCTGGGGGTTATTTTTTTCTCCTCACCTTCCTCATGTTATGCTGTATTTTTCTTCAATTCCCTGTCTTCCTGTCCTGTCTATCCCCATGTCATATATGTATGTTGTGTATGTATGGACAGGTTGATGGCTAATTTCGCAGGTACTTGTGACTAGTGACAATAAAGGCTACTACTACTACTACTACTAATTTGTATAGTGTACAAAGGCTAGACACATCATGTAGTGATCAGAACTTGCAGAAAATAAAATAGTCATGCTCAACTCAAGGCATGTTGGCCAACAATTAATGCAGACAGCTTCATTTATTACTGTTTAGAACGATCTATTTTACCATGCTGCAAAGTACCACTCACATCTAATGCAGACATCAGATATGAGAGTTTCTGGAAGCCGTTAACCAGACTATCATTATATTCAGATTGGAAGAGAAGCGAACAGCGCACATTATTAGTCCATCAGCGCTGGGATGCGTCAGTGTTTTATCACTCAGTGTCTGTGTTTGTGTGTTTCACACCAGAATATGGCCTCGTGAAGACATCAGAAAGGGCATTTATTATGTACCTCAGGTGATTGCAGTTAATATAATATTAATGACATAAAGGCCACTTAAGTGACCTAAGAGAGACACTTTCATGAATACACTTAAGTGCACTTTTAAAAAGTGACCTTGGTAATAATGTCACATTCAAAAGTTTTAAAGAAGGGCACTTATTTTGATGTGTTGACTAACATACTAAAGCACACTTGATTATGATTTTAACTGTAGTGTGTTATTAAATATTTCATTTAAAGTTGGTAGATTTTAAATGTGCTGAATTACAACATTACAAAAGTGTAATCACAAGTAATGCAAGTATCATTAGAAATGACATTAAAGTATATTTTAGTTTATCATAAATGCCTGTCAGTACATTCAGCAGTACGTTAACCATATTTCAAAGACAATAGCCATAATTATGAAATTACATACAGTATAAAGATGCTACTTAAGTGGGTCAAAAACACTATAAAGATCAGCTAAATGTGTTTAATATAAATTTAAACTATAATGCATTTTAATTGAATTTCTGTTAAGTTTAAGTACTCAAAAACATTAAGTCTGCGCTTAAGTGCATTCTTCGTTTTAAGTCTATGATATCCATAATAACCCTCTTTAAAAAAAAGAAGAAAAAAAGGAAAAATTATACTAACATGCGTTTGTTTTTACAAGGTTGTGAGCAGTTTTTAAACCTCAGTCTCTTTCAAGTCTTAGTCTCTTCATGTATTTAAATCTCATCTTAAGATATTTAGGATCGCTTTTATTTGACTTTCTTTTAGTATGCATGTTTATTTGTTTCAATCATTTATCTGTTCTCTGTGAAGCCTACTTTAAAGGCACAATATTAAAATAATTATGTATTTTCTCTTTGTTACTCAATATAATTTATATTTTTAAAGAAACATTTGAATTAAAGCAATATCACCATTGACTGATTATGTGTACTGTGTAAAAGCACTCATGTATACACTTTTATAGGATTTTATAGTATGCACCCATAATGGCCATAGTGTAAAGAAAATTAAATAAATTAATACAAATAAAGATGTATCCTGTCAGTGCATTCAAAGCATGATTTACAAAAGGCAAGATAATACGAGCTGATATTACATTTGGTTCATTTGTCACACTGGAAGGTCAAGTCAAGCCGATTATAGTGACATTCACGCTGATTTCTATTGTTGTAATAATCATGTACAGCAACAGTATCATGATCGCATGCTGTTCTCAACATTGCCTAAACTAAATTGAGAAATAAATGATAAAGGGCAGCTCTCTACTTCAAATCCAATTTAGTGTCAGACTGAGTTTAATCTTTGTCCATGGATCATGTCTGCGAGAGAGATACGGAGAGAGCGCTATCGGAGTATTTAATTAAATGACTTAAGTTTGTCACATCTAATTACAACTGGTGTCTAACATATCTTCATTAAGATCCAAAAGATAATCCATAATTACACATGTATCTTACTCAGTATATTACAAGCATTTACATGTTATATTATTATCATTTATTAGGAAGCTAATGGCACATGTGTGAGCGCTGTTATGATTGAAAAGGCAAAGAGCTCCAATGGCAAGGATGAGTAGAATCCAGACTAACCTTGCTGACGGGCGAAGAGGAACATATATGAGGTTTGGAAAATTTTTGCTAGTCAAGATCCCCCAAGAGCTCATACAATCAAGAGTTATGTGGCATTTAGATTTTATTTTGTCAAAATTTTAAGTTTCCGGGTATGCCTCCAATGATAATGGCTAAACTGAAAATCATGATTATTTTGCTCACAAATTATTTGAAATCACAATATTCAAAAACTATTTTTTTTATTCCGTCAGTTAAGAAAATGTCAACGCATATGGTTTGCTTTAACTCATGTAGTTTATTGATAACATTTATCATATAAATAAACATTAATCTCACAATTGAAAATTTTTTCCTTAAAAAATTGAAAAATAATTTATACTTAACAATTTAGATTTTTTTTTTTTCAAAACAATTAGATATACATTTTGAAAGGAAATATTGAACTAATTATGAAAAAGATAGTCAGAATTGTGAGATATGAACTCACAATTGCGATGATAAAAAAAGTCCAACATGTGCAACAGAAAGTCACATTTACTGTACCTTTTAATTTGATTTGTTTTATTACAAAAAATAAATAATAATTGCAAGATATAAACTAGAAATTCTGGGGGTGTAAGAGTGGTGAGATAGAAACTCAGCATTACAAGAAAATACAAAGTGAGATTCGGATCATTAGCAGTCACCAGATTGGTGTAATTAAGTAAAATACTTGGCTGTGTATCCACTGAACAGAAAATCTCTGATGGGGATTTTTACTCTTGAGATCTGGAAATCGCTTGCATGAAAGTGTCAGTCCTCTGTCCTGTGTGTCAAGTGTTCCCGCCTCTTGTGTCCTTATTTGGTTTGTTTCCTGTCCTTGTTTAATGTGATTATTAGTTAAGTCTGTTCCAGCCATGTTTGTCTCATTAACCTGTGTATATTAGTTCCTGCCTGTTCAGTTTTGTGTCGTCTGATCTACTCGTTACTCCCCAGTGTTCCTGTCTGTGTCAGCCTTGCCTTGTCCTACCCAGCCTTGTTTGTCTACATTAAAGACTATTATTTGAGTTTACTCCTCGTCTGCGTGTTCCTGTATCCTCGTGTGTGCACCATGACAGAAAGCTCCGGGACCTTTATTTTTTATCAATAAAATATAAAGCAAATGTCACAGATACACATACTTACTGTAATTGAGAGAAGCATAAATCATGATTGATTCTGGTTCCAGGTCTTGAATACAGTAGTGTAGACCTCAAAGCTGAACTAAATAAACTTTTATGAAGAAGTCGGTACTTTATCTGCGTGTTCATTCGTCACAATTTCCAAGTCCTAACACTTCTTCAGATCCCAAAAGCAAAGAACAAATGGTGCTAATATACTCTCATGGCATAGTGAGTAACTGTAGTACTAATCAAAAAGTCCTGATCTTAACCTTTATCTCTATAGCGGAATCTAATTTGGCCAAACAGTGCTTCAGCTGAACTGAATCCTTTAAAATATTACTATCTGGGATGCTGTAAGTCTGGAGATGGTAGTGTATTTCAGGGATTTTAAAAGAATAATGCACCGCCTACACTAAACTCGACCCTAAACTGAACCGATAGTGATAAGAAGAGTGAAGGTGGGATAAAAACACGCTACCGAGCAAGTTTACTACATCAGAAAAGCCAAACATATGGAGCTAGTTATGTGTTGCAAACATCAAAAATGCGTTTACAAATCATGCACTATGGTATGTGTGTTGAGCTTATAACATAGTATTGTGTAAGAAAATACACACAAATAAGTCTTTATCAATCCATAATTTGCCCTGTAATTGATTCACCCCATGACAAATTGAGTTTTGAACTGAATGCATGAACAAATGACATTTCGTACAGGTTTTGACTGACATGAGATCATGAGATCATGAGACATGAGAGTAAAAGATGACAGATATAAAAAAATGTCACCTGAGATTTAAAGAGAGTGATTTCAAACACGATTCATATCATCATTCTGAGAACAAGTGAAAAGAGATGGAGGAGATGTGTTTGGACAGAGAATACATCATTTATGAAGCTCTTGTGTCTTTCTTTGTTGTAGGTCCAGTCCCTTTCAGTCCCATCACTGTCCATCAAAGCGGTTTCTCTGATCGTCCTATGACAGAACGGTTTGCTTACATCAGCTTGACACCAGACACACGGCCACACACACACACACACACACACACACACACACACACACACACATACACACACACACACGCTCTGACCGCATTGTTATTCTGGGTGACTACATGCTGCTTGTTCATCTTCATCTTGCATTCGTTGAAATCCTCTCTTTGTCTGTCTGTTTGTGTCTTTCCTCGGGGATAAGTATCCAAAATATCAATGTGGAGTAAAAATAGCATGATATGGGGACAGAGAGCGAAAACAGGAGAAATGCTGATATTATTCTCACAGCGGATAGTTCATTACTTGCCATTACTGCAGTAATATGACTACAGGCCCACACACACCATTCATTTATACTACAAAACACCATCAGTGCCTCGGAGAGATTTGACCAACCACGACCGAATCTCCAGTCGCACAGCACCAGAGTGAGTTTATGCCCAGATATTAATCATATGAGACGAATATAACAGCAGTGTGAGCTCAACCACATGTTATAATATCGACTGTGTTTCTGATCAATGCGAGCGGTGAGATGAAATTCCACCATATACAGTGACAGCACCAACACAACACACATAATTCACATACAGATCCATTAATTATTGTACACACATCAGCATGAATCAGAGTTACTTTAGTATCATTGAGATACTATTAAAGTTTTGTTAATATTCTGAAATAGATATTAGGCTGTGTAATATATATATATAAATATATATACACACACACACATACATATATACATTATATATATATACGGATTTTATGTTAACTTCAAAGTTTTAGTAATTTTCCTTTTGTTTCTTTGTTGTTCTAAAATGTCTATATTGTCTTTATTAATTTTCATATTTTAGTTTAGATATTTCAATTAAGTTAGTAAGTGAGATTAAATTAAAAAGATGAAATTTGAAAACATGGAAACTAGCTCAAATTAAATAAATAGTAAAACGTTTTTATCCTTTAATTCATTTAACACTTATTTCAAGGAATTGAATGTTGATGTCTTCAATTTAAATTGTAGTTATCTATAACTTGTAGTTGTCACATAACGTGGAAGCAGGGAGAACGCAGGAGATGAGGAGTAAACTAAATGGTCTTTAATAAATGAAGGAGATAATCCAACATGAAGGCTTGAACATAAATCAAAGAAACACAGACAAAGCAGAACTGAACAGACAGGAACTTAAGTACACATGATGATTAGAAACAAAGGTACAGGGGATTAATCAAAACTCAACGAGGAATAATACATTAAACAAGAACAGGACCAAATAAGAAAACAGGAACATGAACAGGGGCAAAACAAAAACAAAACAGACCATAACCGTGACAGCAGTGTACTTCAAATATTAGTGTATTTGTGCTTGCATATAATATATTAACAAAATAAAATGCACTTCCATTAATGTTTCTGAACCCACTTAAGTACACTTTTAAAAAGAGTCATTTGTAATGATGTCAAATTAAACGTTTTAATTTAAAGTACATTTTAAATAATTGCTTCATTTTTCTTTTATCATATTTTAAGTAAGTACACATATCCTGATAAAGCCCATGTGAAGCTCTTGATTATAATTTTACCTTCATTGTCTGATATTAATCTTAAAGTTAAAATATTTTACATTTACAAAATTGCAGCATTATTGCAAACATTTAATACATATATATTTGAGTAAGCTAACTGCATTTCAAAGACAATGACATTTAAAAATGTACTTAAGTTGAATGCTTAAGTGGGTAAAAATGCACTTTTAAGTTAAGCTAATTGCATTCAATATAAATAGAAAAACATAAAACATTTTCATTTAATTGCAATTAGCATAAAAGTAAGTGTCTGAAAATATCCACACTCAAGCATATTATTTTAAAGTATATTATCTATTAAGTACTCTTTTAAAAAGCATGTAGTAGCCATGGATTTCCAGAACAATAATTGACCCAAAGCAGCACTTTTTGACTCTGATTCATGTCCACACTGTATAAAATCACTCCAACACCTTTTTTATACCCCACTTTTTAACTCTACACCATTTAGAGCCATAAAAAGACCATTATTGGCCTGTGAAAGACAGACATGCCCTCATGCAGTGCACTGTAATCTAGCGGACGCGAGGTTGATTGAACGCTCTCAGATGTGCCTCTAATAGGGTTCAGTTCAGCACAGCGCCTGAACCCACACCACGACACCCGGCCTAATGAAGAATGATGAGCGCGTATTGTTTGACAGCGACACGCTCCGTGTCATCGAATCAGCAGTCTTTATGAATGCGTATACACGGATGAGATACACAGGCATAACAATAACCGCAAACCGAATTGAATATCGAAGGGACAGGGGTATGTCTCCCGTTTGATTTATGGCTTTCCAAATATAATCCTGAGACTGAACTCCGTGTGTGTGTGTGTGTGTGTGTGTGTGTGTGTGTGTGTGTGTGTGTGTGTGTGTTTGTGTGTGTGTGTGCTCAGAAATCTGTCAGGACGGTCATTGAGCCGAAGCTGCAACAAGATGATTGCTGCACTGTTCATTTTTTTAATGCTCACACACACACACACACACACACACACACACCTCAGTGCTCATTCGTTACCCTCAGATTGAACACTGGCAGGTAGAGCAGCGTTCTCTCTCTACTTCTTTGTTCTTAGTGTCGGCCGTCCCCGCGTCATACTGTCAGGTACGGATGTGGAGGAACACATTGGCTCTCTGATAAGGAAGGAGGTGGTTTTACATACTGCTGACTATGCGCTGCTTAAACACAAGTCTGTACAATAAAATGGGATGGTATCAAAATCATACAAACTGAATTGACATCACTGAATACTATTGAGATTTTAAAATATATAAATGAAGAATGTCATCTAACATCCGTAGACTATTTATCAAGTGTTGCTGGTCATGTTGTTGATATGCTTTGTACATGCAGTTTAACAGCTTTAAGTTTAAGAGGGCAAACATTATCTTTCAATGAGCATGTGAAATGTATGCACTTCCATTATATTTTGCTTCTCTCTGTGCAATTATTGCATGTCCTGAATGAATGAGCGGGGTTTTCTAGTGTATTTACTTCATCATGACCTATTTCAGATGTGCCCAAATAATAATTTAAAGTCAGAATAAGATCTCAGCTCACTTAAATTCACAGGAATTAGTGTCTGTGTTATTGTTTATTTATTATTTATGTATTTATTTTAGTTCAACAGTTGTTGTCTTTTGACAAAAAATATAAAAAAAAAAATCATAATTATAATTTTGTCCATTATATTCTGATTGAAATGTAGTTAGTATTTCCTTCTCAAAATGCAAAAACTGTTTAACTAGCCCAATTTAATTATAATAGGATGAACTAAATTATAACAAAATATTGTCTTTTGTCATTTGGCTTATAATTATAGTCAACTCTGAATGAAGTTTAGTTAAACTTTTTTAATTGTTTTATTTAATCAAAAGGCAAAAACAGTGTCACTACCTAAGTTTCAGAGTCGAATGGGATAAATTATATAACTACATTTCAGTGTTGTAGTACTCAAACCTGACAAGGCCAGACTAATAACTCAAGTCCAGGACCATGTTTTCAGGAGCATTTGGACTTGAATGAGCTGGTCTTGGACTTATGTACTACAACTCTGGCCAAATTTGTTTAGTATAAGGTATTTTATTTACATTATTGATTTATTAAGTAGGGTAACTAAGAAATATTGCAATGCATTATGTAAATGGATTACTCTTATTCATCTCATAGTTTAATTGAATTTGCATTGCTGTATTATACTGGTTATGTTGGACACCGTCCACCGTTGTTTAAAGCAAGCGTCCAGGAATCACAGCATATATTTCTTTGGATATGGATTAATGTTTGGTTTTCAGTCAGATTTTATGTCTATCTGGATCTTATATCTGCATGAGTATGAACATGAAATTGAGTCAATCACAAGAGTCAAAGCAATCAGAGTAACAAATGCCAATTTTATCAGTTTTCTTTGGTCCGTTTAGAAATAATACACAGCTTTAACAAGATCTACAGATCCATTCCTTTGCAGCAGAAAAACACCAAACACATGTTTCTCCATAAAAAACCCAAACACCGTCTCAGCTGGTAAACTGGATGACCCAATCCAAAACCAGTGGTTGTTATCCATGATTCTAAGGATCTTGTGCCTTCAGTTTCATCTCGGGTCTCTCCGGAGCATCTGACCCACTACTGTCGAGAGCTTCGTCTCAGGAAATAACAGCTCTCTTCCAGAAAGCATGGCATTATCTCTCAACAGCACAATGGGCTCTACTCTGTGTTTTGCAATTGCAAAGAAAGATGAGCCACTAAAACCCATCTCAGATCTGAAGCAGGGCTTGAATTCCTATCTGCAGGAATCCCATTTCAGTATGCAATGTCTGATTCACCGCAGTAAATTTAACATCAGCCATTCTCGTGTATCAGATGTTAAGGTCAGCTAGCTTTCCTCCATTAAGCTCTTCTGTACATACACAGGCATTCAACTGGATTCACGTCTAATTATGTCCTCAACATACATTCGTGCAGCAGCCTTCTCAAAGCCTTCTCGCCATTGGCTTTAATGGCTCGTTTCCACTGAGCTGTACGGGTCAGTACAGTACAGTACGGTACGGGACCGAAGAGCCTGATCCAGCTTGTGTTTCCACCACCAACAGTACCCGGAATTGAGTATAAAGTAAAGACAAAAGCAAACAATTCAGTCAAACGTATGCTACAAAGTCAGCGCTGTACTATGGTAAAGTTCAAAATAAATATATAATATAAAGTTAAGCATAACTTTGTGCTCAGCCAAAACGATATGACCAGGAACAAATAATATATTCATGAGACCACAAATGCCTATTAAATATACCCAAAATGAATTGCATCTCATGTTTAATCACTACAGAGACATCAGAGCCAGCGGTAAATGTCAGAAGGACTAGCCGAACTAAAGCTGCTATCGGCGGATACACGAGCACTGAGCGCCCGCTGATCGCATCGAGCTCCGAAATCAGCTTAGCACAGTTTCAAATAGGTGCTATCTTTATAAATAAACTGCAGATTTGAGTTTTAAACAATTACATTCTCTCCTGAAAAACTCTTAAACCTACATTTCATGACACAATAACTGTAATATTTTGAAAATTATGCGGGTTTTGGGGCAATGACATTTCACAAGTCCACAATAACAGACAAGAACGTATATTGAGAAACGGCTA